>JAZKJV010011894.1:0-558320 GCA_037367405.1 Ottelia alismoides | reverse complement strand
ATTGAGCATCCGACAACACATGACTCATATAGACAATGGCTTTACTTGGACACCAGCACTATGCACCGAGCTCTCTACGGATGAGATGGTGAGGAGGCAGTCTTCCTTGACTTGGGGTAGCATATGAGGGTAGTACTTCTAGGCGGAACCTCTCTTCTTCTTTTAGTGAAGGAAGTGCGTCTCAACTTGGTCTGGTTGCCATGAAGTCTAACGACGGGAGTTGTGGGTTGCAATAAAGCTTCAAAAGAGGGATAGTCTACTGGCTCAAGAGGAAAAACTCCTTGTACATATGCTGCACATGTATATGTTGTAGAGATGCACTTGAAAAAAAAGTGCAAAAAAAAAGAAAATAACTCCAAAAAAGTGGTGGGTCTGAGAGAAAATGATAATCCCACCGGAGTATCTATATAGAGTGCAATAAGTAAAGCTTGGTTTCATGATCCACCTGATGTAGCTTGCAGCAGGGAGACTTGGCTACACTGGTCAAGCTCCCAAGGGTACTTAGCTACACTGGCCTTGACCCATTCTCTTCTTCCTCCTCTTCTTGAGCCGGTTGAACTTGAACTTAGAAGGGAATACCCCGCTCCTCGAGGAAAGAGTGGCCAGATTGAGGTCATAGAGTTACCTTGTTGGGGAGGGTTGTCAAGTTGCCATTTCTGAGGTGGAGAGCTTAGACCTCACTCTCACAGGACAAGAAAAGATTCATGGTCTTCAGGGTTTGTGGTTGATGACTTGTTCTGATCTGGAGCACTGAGGAGTCTTGGTTATAGATTAGTGGAACTTAGAGGCTGTTGAGTTTTATACTTAAGTCCAAATAAGGTTCCGACAAATTAATAATCCAAAGATCTGATCGAGCTCCATACCTTAATTTAATGAAGGCAAGTTTAATAATCAGCCTTGATCCTTGTACATTCTCTTTTTCTTTTTCTTTATTTCTTTTTCACTTCTTTTTCAAATAAGTGTTTGCTAAGGGACTAGCAAAGTTAAGTATAGGGGGGTGATGAATACTCATTCATCACTCTTTATTCTTATATTTTAGCTACAAAAACCTTTGCAAATACATGTAGATATGTGTAAATACAAATAATTACCAAAAGCATGCATTGTGTAAAAACCTATAATTAGCATGTTTTTGTGCAAAAAATAAAAGAATAAAGATTAAAAAGAAAAAGAGGGAAATATTTAGAATAAATATTGAGCAACCTAACCCAAGGGAGGGCTCAGCATGGGCCTGACCGCATAAAAGCCAAAGTAGAGGGAGATAGGGGCTCATGTGTGTAAATATACATGTAAATAAAATAAAAGTATTTTCCTCATAAAAATAGGCTTGTAAATATTTGTATATACTTATAAATATAAAATCAATATAAAAATATAAAAAAAAATAAAAAGAAACCAAAAATCTCATTCATGTACATGATCACCTTGTACATAGTTCCATCATCCATATTTATTTAGCCTTATAAATAAATAAAATTAATTTCCAAAATTCTTGTAAATATCCTATATTATATAGTGTAAATAAATAAAATAAAAACAATTAAAACAAAAACAAAATAAAAATAACAAAATTAAAAACACAAAAATATATTGTAAATATACCATGTATATAAATGTATATATGTATTTATTTTACCTATGTATATAAATAAAAATAATAAAATAAAAATATTTCATGTTTTAAGTTTTTATTAATTCGACCATAATCTATGTTTAATTTCACTTTCAAAATCCAGCCATGTGGCCGCTCACCATTGGCTCTGGGGGATGTTGACCGCCCGGTCAACTCCCCCCCAGGACCACCTCTCGCGGGTCTGCAGAGCCTGACTCCCCCTTCTCGGATTTTTCCCAGGCAGACCCGACTCCCTCTCGCCTTAACCCCGGGTCCGACTCCTTCACGACACACTCGAGACCCTCGCCGGAGATACCGCATCGAGATCCGCGCTCTTGATCTCCCTACCCGCGCACCTCTTTCCGGATCTTCCCCACGTATAAAGCCCAGCTCCACCTCTTCAATTCTCATCTTTGGGTATTCGATTCCACCCCTTGTGAGCTCCGGTGTGTGCGTGAGAGTGACAGCTCACTGCTCGTGCTGTTGAAGCGAGGAGAGGGACCGGATTCCATCGATCCGGCGAGCTTCGCCGCCGTTGCTCCGCCACCAGCTGGAGCCGGAGCCTCGGAGGGAGACGCTCCTCGAGGCGAAGACCCAGAGCTTCCTTAGCTCTTCCCCAGTCTCCTCGTCCACCAAGGTAGTCCCTTAGACCCTTCTTTTCCTTTGATTTTCATTTACGCCCAAATCGTCGCTCCGCCGTGTTACTCCGATTCCGACCATTCCATAGCTAGATTCGATCATCGGAATCCACAGACATCTGCGCCTTCCTCCGACGCGCCTTCTCCATCCCTCCATCCAACCCATCTCGCACAGGAGCTGGGATTCGAGCTCTACCGTCCCCCCTTCGTCGGAGCTCGTCCATATCGCCCCATCGTCCACCGTCACCCCGCCTAACCGGGTCGAGGCAGTTTTCCCTCGACCCGCGAGTCTTCTGGACTGTTTTGCAGGTTCAAAGAAGGACGTCTGAGGTCCTTCGACATCAAACCAGGAGGCACAGCTCCGCCGACCTCGCCGGAGCTCCTCGGAGCTCGACCGGGTCATCGGAGACCCCCATCCGACGCGGAGGCCCACGCCAGACCTTTCCCGATCACCAGCGCCCCGCGAGGAGGTCAGGAGCGCACGCACTGGGCCGGCGAAGTTTGCCGGCCACTTGTTCTTCCTCGACCTTCAGACGCCGTCCGATCATCCCTCTCGCTCCAGGTTCATCTGGGTCGTCCGTTCAGGAGCAGCAGTCATCGTTCGATCTGAGGTGGATAGATCTGGACCGCCCGATGCTCGAGGGTTAGCCGCAGAGAGCCACGCCCGTCCGATGCACCACGTGGCTTGACCCTCACCGTCGGATTCGCCAGAGGAGCCCAGCTGTGGAGCGCCTGTTATTCCCAACCGTCAGATGATCCACGTGCCCTCCATCCAGCCGCTCCATTAATAAAGGGTAAATTACCCTTAGGCCCTTCTATTTATCGCATTTCGTAGTTAGTCCTGTAATTAGTTAATCTAGTTGTTTAGTTTTTTGGATTATTGCATAGAGGACCCCCGTACTCCACTTAGTTTGCATTTATGCCCCTGTGTATGGTCTGACACGTGCATCGACACGTGCTTTTTGGCTTATTTGCATTCCATGCCCTTGTAGTTCTGATTGTTAATGATTGAATGAAAGTTTGTGCTTATTTGCATTTATACCCCTGTGCGTGAAACATTTGAGCATGTGCGTGATTTTTTGGGATATTTGCAGATAAGCCCCTAGGCTTTTGGTACCTGTTACCAAAAAGCCCTCGGGACTTATTTTTCTTACATTTGGGTCCCTGAGTGCCCCAGACACGTGCGACGCGCGTGTTTCGTTGGGTTATTTGCACCAGACCCCCCAGACTTCCGGGTATTTGCACTTTGGTCCCTATGCACTGTGCCCCCTTTTTATTTTTGAATAAAATAGCAAATCACCTCCAAATTTAATGAAAATTGGATACATGGCTCCTGCCATGATGTAAAATTTTCTATAAATTTTGGAGACATTTTCATTACTGTTTGATATTTTTAGAAAATCAAAAACATCTATTTTTGTTACTGTCTAACTTTAAAAACCCCAAAAAATTTATTAAAACTCATTTAAAAATTCCAGAAAAATTGTCTACTGTTTGTTTTGCTTGGCATGATTTTCTAGCCAATTTTGGCTATTTTTCATCATCTAAAACACCTAAAAATTGAAAAACATCCAAAATCTTATAAAAATTTTAATAATTAAACCAAAAATCCAAAAATAATAAAATAGGTGCCTAAATTTTCCTATTTTTGTTCTCTTTATAGGAAATTACCTCCCAGCTAATTTGGGGCCTTTAGATATTTTATCTAGGCCTTTTTAGCTCGGCTGGACAGTACCTTTCATTTCAGTCACTTTTTGATTTTTAGAAAAGTAAATAAATATCAGAAAAATTCCAAAAATTCACCAAAAACACTAAAAATTATAAAACACATAAAAACATTTTTGTTGGAATTTTTGGTTGATTTTTAGTGCTTTTAATAAACTGTTGAAGTGTGTGTTTATTTCTTTTTCATATTTTCTTAATTAACTAAAAATCCAAAAAAATGTAAAATAGTCAAAAACCACCTAAAAATATTGTCTTCTTTTATTTTATTCCCTTTTTGACTACTTCGTAGGCCGCAAGGACAACCCGTGCTCCTTGAGTTCGACCCTGGTCGCTATACCAGGTTAAACTAATAGCAGGACCACTTTCGTATTTTGAGTGATTTTATATATCTTGGTAGTTCATTTTTCTTGATTGAGCACACGTCTGAGTGATTGAGGTCGCAACGACCGATTTAGCACCTTTACCTTAGTCGCTTGGCTCGCTCATCAGTGGACGGTTGGTAGAGCGGGGTGGCATATCTTTGGCAAGCGGAGGTGGGGAGACATGAAACTCTAGATCCACGATGGATCTGGGTGAATGAAGTGCATCGTGGTGTGAGAGAAACATTGAGGAGTAGAAAGGAGGCGGTAGGTGGATCTTAGGACAGCAGAGCACGATGGATGGGGTTCGTCGGAGTGGGGCTCCGGCGAACTTCGAGTTGGTTATTTTACACTAACGCACTTAATAAAGACCTAAACTAAGGACAGAGATTAAAACCTATGACTAAATATTACTTGAAAAGTAAAAAAAAGGGCAGCTCTTATACTTGAGAGAGCCCAAGGAGCAGGGTGGCCGGACGACCGCCTTGGATCGCTCCGCCTCACCTGACCACACACTCCTGGGCTCGGGGGTGTTCCTTCTGTCACCAGGTACACACACACATAGACCGCGAAGGGGTTCGGGGCTTGGAGAAGGATTAAAACTCGAAAGGGATGTAAAGACTTTTATTTATACACAGAGGGGACGACCCTTATTGACCAGCGATTAGGGACGATGGGGAGCTATGCACAATGGGTTAAAAGGTTAGGGCATGTATTAGGGTTGATCAGAGATGGGATAGATGAGGGATCTGATCGATTTGAGTGATAGACCTACCCAGGAAAAAAATGGGAGAAGACGGGTTGCGTGAAGGGCAAGAACAACATAGGAGGCGGAGGAGGGAGTTGACCTGGCTCAAGTCTCCTTGGATGCTGATTGGTCGACCTGGGACACAAAAGGAAAAAATAGTGGGGTTAATTCGAATTTAATTAATTAAATATAGTAAATTACTTTATTTAATTATCGAGTATAAATAAAAAAATGTTTATTGTTTTATTTAGTATTTTATTATGATTTTTTGATGCTATTTATTAGTAGTTGATGTTTAGGGGTATATTTATAGGTATATTCATCTATGTTTTGACTATTTTATTTTGTATATTTTATTTTATTATTTTATTTTCTTATTTTATATATTTATAACTTATTTTTAGGTACACAAAATGTGTACTTATAGGTATTTCATCTATGTATTATATACATTATTTATTTTAATGTCTTATTTAGTGTTTTATTTCAGTTTTAATATGTACATGTATTCTAAATAATATCTACAAAATTACAGAAATATAAAAGTGTGAAAATAATAAAGAATAGATAAAATGAATATTTTAATTGGGTATATTACACAATAGGGGTCCAAAACATGTATATTATACAATAGGGATCCAAAACCTAACTTTCACACCTTAACTCCAAAAAATATGAAAATACCTTCATTAAATAGCTTATTAAAATTATATACAATTAATGGTGATTTTGGTATATTTTGAGTTTTTATTTGAGAGATATGGGTTTGAGAAGTTGGGATTTTGGAATTTTATTTAGACTGTGAATTGTACACTATATATTATTTTTTTATGAAATTAATTTTGTATTTTTCTTTTTATTATCTACAACTTTCATGACAAAGTTCCTTTATTTGGGGTATAAAAAGTGTAAAATAAAATAGGTCCCAAAATGAATAAAGAATGAATAAATAAAAGGGGTTTTTATTGTATTTATGGTCCTTATCTCCTCCTACATTATTCCTTGTCGACCTAGTCAAGATGCCTAGGTCTTGGGATTTAGGGTCATAAAATATCTTTGATATTTTATTCTTATTATTTTCTTTTCTTTTCTTTATTCTATAATTTTGGCATTAAAAACAATATTATTTACACAATAAATGCAATATATGATGAATGCTTTTTGTACAAATTAATGCTATTTACATGCATTAGCTAGGGACCCTAAACCCAAAATGATAGAATAAAGGTGATGAAATGGAGATTCATCATCAGGGTAAGCCCATGCTCGTGTTTCCTCATCACCATATAAAAAGTCTTGTATCCGGTGATCTTCCATAGGATTTGTGAAAGCAGCGGGGAATGGAAGGATGAGATGAGTCTCTAAACCAATGGTGTGCTCAACAGTCATTATCTCAGGTGTATCAGCGAGGTAGGGCTCGTCTACCGCTTGACGGTTACAGCTGTTGTCGGCTTTGTGGGTTACCGTGTATCTTGTTTCCTCACAGATTGGTTGACCTTGAAGTGCTCCCAATGTCATAAAATTGATTTCCCGAGTCTTGCATTCTATAGTTGCTTTAGCCAAGGCTAAAAATGACTTTCTGAGAATTATTGGAGACTGGGTGAATTCTCCTTTAAGCTCAATATTAATGATCGTGAAATCCACCTTGAGCGGAGCACCTTCGAATGAAATGATGATCGAAATAGTTCCTCTTGAACGTTTTATAGATCGACCAGCCAGCTGAACGATCTCTCTTGATTTCATGATTGGTCCGAATGTGAGCTTGCCGAACACGAGGTTGGGAGGATATAGATCGGGAAATCAATGCACAAGAATGACAGTGATCAAATACATATGCAAATGCCAATTTTGTGGGTTTTTATTTTCTATTTTCTATTTTCTATTTTTTATTTTTTATTTTTATATTTTGATTTTTAATTTACTGATTTTGTATTTTCTTTTTAGATTTTGTATTTTTTCTTTTAATTTGTAAAATTATATATATATACAAAATAAGAAAAGAGAGAGATAAGGTTTTTATAAAAATATATAAAAATAAGTAAAATTTAGGAAATAAAATATTTTGTGATTTTTTATATTTTTCTAATCTTTTGTGATTTTTATATTTTTTCCTAATTTTTTGGTATATTTAAAGTCAAAAATACTGAAAACAGTGAGAAAAATAAAAGATTGAAACTAAAATGAGGATGAAAATTATCAAATAGAGTCTAAAATTCCTCAAATTAATTTTAAGTAAAGACAATAAAACAGAGAAAATCAGAGACAAAATAATATTTTTAGGATTTTTGTGGAATTTTTAAGATTTTTATGAAGATTTTTAGGGTTTGCTATTTTTAGGAGTTTTCTTTTGTATTTTTTAGTGATTTTTGGACTGAAGTTAAAGACACAAAAACAAACAAAATGTGATTTTTGGAATTTTTCTAGGGGTTTGAATAGTTTTTATGAATTTTCTAATGTAGACGGTAGAAAAAATGCGTGTTTTTGAATTTTTATAAATATTAAATTGCAATAAAAATGCAAAACAAAAATATGACGTAAAAGAGCAACAAAACAGGAAGCTATGCTATTTTTTGGGAATTTTTAGGTTTTTATAGATACATGAAAAAATTGAAGGAAACAAAGAGAAAATTCATCACTAACAAGGGCATTTGTGTAAATATCCAGAAGTGTAGGGGGATACGTGCAATTTTTCCAGAAAAATTATAATGCAATATAAAAGTTCCTGGACCAAATATAAATTTCAAGACCCGTAGGGGTATGCGTGCAATATTCATACAGACAAACGTGGTGTTCACGTGCCTGGTAAGGACCTAAAAGCAATTACCAAAATTCCTGAGGGCTACTTTGCAATTTAACCAAAAATATAACACGTGATAAAATATTCTCTGGACTTAATAGAAATACAACAAAGCGCAAGGGCCCCCGTGCAAAATTCCCCCACACCACATGCACGAGTCACGTGAGGTGACGTGGATAGGGACCTAAATGCAAATACAGAAACTACGAGGGTCTTTTTGCAAATATTACACAAAATATTAAACTGCAGATAAAAGTTTCAGGGCTAAATATTAAATACAAAAAGTCTCGGGTAAAGGAATGCAAAATACCCAAGCCTACAGATCCGACGGCTGATGCGCTCCCACTTGCCACGTGTCGCAATCTGAACGACCGATGATGGTTCGGCTTCGATGGTTGTGATTAGATCTCCCAGGGCTGATCGAACAGTGGAGGCGCGTGAAGATCTAACGGTTGATGTACTGTCTGGGCTTCGGCCTTGATCCAACGGTTGAGACCCTCGGACGAGGAACAGGGAAGAAGGCTGGCGATAGCGACCTTCCCTACCTCCATTCTCGGTCCTACGACATTCTCTCAAGCTCCAAAATGGTCGTGACGCTTCCTGGGGTCCTCCTCTAGCTCCTGGTGACTCCAAAATCCTTCGGCGATGGCCGGAGACCTCGCGAGGGTGCGGCGGAGCTGGAAGGCTCCAAGAACCTCGGCGAGAGTCCAAAACGAGTTCCAGGCACTCCTTGACGTCTTTGTACCTGCAAGAAGGGTAAGAGGGACGAGGGCAAAGTGCCTCGACCCCGCAGCGCGGTGGAAACGGGCGGAAGTCGGCGAGCGGGTGAACGGTCGAAGCGTGCTCCGGCGAGGGGTCGAATATGGTGATCGAATGGTCGAAATGCGAGGTGAACGATGGGGTAACGATCTTAAGACTACGGCTAACCTAATAGATGCAAGAAAATGAAGAAAATGAAGCCCTCGAAGTGAAATCACCTGAGGAAGAAGACCTCAACGGCAATCTTTGCCGGAGGTGATGGAGCCACCTCGAAGCTTGCTCGGCTGACCTGACGCGTGGAGGAGGAAGTTGTCGCCTTCCTCTCACTATGGAGCACGAAAGGGGGAGCGAAGCTGTGTGCAAAAGGGGTTCAAAATCAAGGAGGAAGTCAGAGGTGGTTTTTGAAGGGTTGATGAGGCGCTCCAAAGATCGAGGGAGATCGACGAAATCGATGATCCTCGGTCCTAGGAAAGATGTGTGTGTGTAAGCTCTTCGTCGAGGAGCAAAAGTCTTGAAGAAATCGACACGAAAGAAGGAGCAGTTTGACCTCGAAAAATCTGCAAATAAGGGCCAAAAACAAGGTCTGATAGGGTAACATGGGGCGGGTCAGAGAGTTGACCGAGGTCAACTCTCGGACCCTCCTGGTTGGTCCACGTGGACCAACCAAGAAAAACCCTGCAAAAATTATTTGTTAATTCATTTAAAAAAAGTAAATGAATTTATTGATTTTTGGTTATTAAATAAAAAATATTTATTATTTTGTAAATTGTTTTATTATGATTTTTATTTATTTTTTTGAGGTATAAAAATACAAGTTGCCTTTTATGGCCAATATAGGTATACATATCTATATATTTTAAAATTTTATTTTTATTTTGTATTTTTAATTTTATTATTTTGGTTTATTAATATATATATATATATATATTTTTTAAAATATTTTTATACACTTAAATATATTTTATTTTATTTTTCTGATGTATTTTGTACACTTAATAAAATGGAAGTAGTGATTATATAGGTATCTTTACAGGTATTATACCTATGTATTGTATATAAGTATTTAATTTTTGTGTTTTCTTTAGTGTTTTATTCTGATTTTAGTGCACATATAAATTATAAATAATATTTACAAAATTATAAAAATATAAAATTGTAAAAATAATAAATAATAAATAAAATGAATATTTTAATCAGTATAGTTATACAATAGGGGTCCAAAACCTATCTTTCAAACCATAGCTCCGAAAAATACGAAACCACCTTCATTAAATACCTTATTGAAAATTATATACAATTAAAGGTGATTTTGATACATTTCGAATTTTTATTTGAGAGATACAGGTCTGGGAAGTTGGGATTCAGGAATCTTATTCAGATCATAACTTTTTATATGTATATTATTCTTGAGTGAAATCAATTTTGTATTTTTCTATATTTAATTATCTACAATTCTTATGTACAAAGTTTTTTTATTTGAGGTACAAAAAGTGGAACCAAAAATATGTCCCAAAATGAATAAAGAATGAATTAAATAAAAGGAATTTTTATTGGTTTCTGGCCCTTATCTCCCCCTACTTTATTCCTTGTCGACCTAATCATCGAGATGCCTAGGTCTCGGGGTTTTGGGTCATAAAATATTTACAATATTTTATTCTTTTTCTTTTCTTTTATTTATTCTAAAATTTTGGCTTTAAAAATTGTATTATATACACTATTTACATACACATGCATGAATGCTAAAATGCGAGAATTAAGGGTATTTACATGCATTTGTCAGGGTTTTTAATGCCAAAATGATAGAATAAAGATGATGAAATGTGGATTCATCATCCCCCTATACTTGCCTTTGCTAGTCCCTATCAAACACTTACGCAATAAGTGCAGAAAGAAAAATAAAGAAAAGAAAAAGAAGAAAGATGGATTAAATTTAATTATCAAACTTGTCTTCACAAAATCAAAGTTTGGAGCTTAAGTCGTACCTTTGGAATTTTAGTGCAGGCGGAACCTTAATGAGAACCGGATTTGAAATCCAACAGCCTCCGAGAATCCCAAAACTCTGCTCAAGTCTCCTCAATAGCTAGGTCAGAAATATTTCAACTCATACGCAAGCCCTTACGACTATGAATTTGACTCGTACAGTGTAAGTGATAGTGGCTCTCCCCAACTGAAATGATAAAGAGACTGACTTCTCCAATTTGACAACCCAATGATTCCCCAATCCAATAACTCATTCCTCGAGGAGCGAGGTATTCCCTTCTAAGTTCAAGTGGCAACTAGATCAAGAGGAGGGGGTGAAGAGAAGAATGGATGGTATCCAGTGCAGCTACCTATCCTAGGATGCAAGACCAGTGTAGTCAAGTCAACCAGCTGCAGGCTCACATAATTTGACATTGAAGATCAAGCTTGCTTATTGACTATACAAATATGTACACTCCAGCAGGCATTTTTATTTTTGTATAGGCATGTCCACTTTTTTGGAGTTTTTTCTTTTTGCTCTTTTTTTCTCTTTTTTTAAATACTATATACAGCGGCATTTACATAGGGAGTTTTTCCTCTTGACCCAGTAGACTATCCCTCTTTTGAAGCTTTATTGCAACCCACACTCTCCTGTCTTTAGAGTTCCTCATCTCTGGATGGGTTGGGGTGCACTTCCCTCCCTAGAGGAGGACAAATGTTTCCACTTGTGTGCGTCTCATACCGGCAAATCCAATCCCCTCACCACTCCAACTGAGTTGAGCCATGTGAAAGGTGCAGGTGTCCAAGTTAGGTCATTATCAACAAGAGTCGTGTGTGTGTTCCAAAATACTCTACAGGCAGTCAAGAATCCATTGAACCAAGTCTCATGATCCTCAAAGAATTAAGTCAACTAGACTTGAAGTACCTCAATTCCAGCTCTTATAAGGTCCCTGTTATTAGGTAGATTTTAAGGTCCAACCAAGCTCCAATCTTCGGATTTTATTTAGACTTGTTCAACTATCAAACTCAATCCGAAAAATGCTCATGCTATGCAAATGTTATGCAGAATGCGGAAAATATTTTTATGATGCAAATTTCAAGATTTTGAACTTTTTTTGGATTTTTGAAGAGATGATGCATATGCATTTTTTGAATTTTTTTTCAAGAAGATTTTTCAGATGTTTTTGTATTTTAGTTTTGCAAATGTTTATGGAATTTTTGAAAACAAAAGATTTTGAATAAAAACTAGGTACAAATATTTACACGGATATGCATCTTATATTTACAAGAAGTGGATTTTAAGAATTTACAAGGGTAAGTGGTCAATTTATAGGTACATATAAGGAATTTTGGTGTGATGTATATATTCCTCAAACTTATTTGAAAAGGTTTTTCAAACAATTTTTGAAAACTATAGTCCAAAATAGTTTTTACAAAAAATTTTACAAACATGTACACACATTTGAAAATCATTTTGCAAAGGTTTTCCAAACAATATGTATAGATTTTTCAAATATTTTTGCAACTATTTTCAAACCATTTGCAAATCATTTTTCAAACATTTTTATTTCACACAAAGAAAATAAGTTTTTCAAAACAAAATATTTTACAAAGGTTGAAAACATGTAACAAAACGTTTTCCAAATAGTTTCCAAAAGATTTTCACAAAGATTTCCAAACTATTTTTCAAACATTTTGCAAAAAAAATTTCACCTAATTTATTAATCAGTGAATACAAGAAGAATTTGAGGAATAATCAACATCTTTTTATTAAGGTTTTAATGAATTTTAAAGAATTATTAATAAAAATACGAAAGTACGAGTTATGGCTAAAGTTATACGCAGTATATACGACCCCCCCCCCCCATAATTAGCTTGAGCTATGTCCCCATAGATCGGAGAGAAAAGAGAAGACATAACTCGTACTGAGTATAGACAAATCTAATAAATAAATCAATAAGAGATGAACGAATGAGAAGTCGACCACCCCCCCTATACTTAGGATCAAATAATCCTAAGTATAGCAGACAGTACACCAAGCAGGGAGGGTCGATGGTGGGAATGAACGGATCGTACTCAGATTGTCTCCCCTTATACTTAGGGTAAGATATCCCTAAGTATAGACAAGAAGAGGAGACAATGGAGATGATCAAAGAATAGAATAACTCGGGGTGCACACCCCCCTATACTTAGGACAAAGTAAATCCTAAGTATAGAAGACTGTCAACAAGGGGCGGTACCTTTTTGGTAGAAAAAAGGAAAAAAGAAAAGAAGAAAAGAGTAGATCACAGCTCAGTGTGTGCACCCCCCCCCCCCTCCCATACTTAGGACAAGGCATGTCCTAAGTATAGCAAAATCATAAGATGACAATGGGGTAGCAGACATAACGGGAGAATGAATGATGGATATGGACATATGGATCTATATAGTGGAAGATGAAAATGATAATCATGTATGAGATGCAGGTGATGTGAGTCAGAGAGCCCATCTCGTACCAGATGAATGGGGGCAACGTCAACGGTCGATGGATCATGATCTAGATATAGTTTCAGGTGTTGACCGTTAACTCGAAAGGTAGAAGAAGATGACAACTCGGATATATCAATATTGTCATTGTCATGTACCTTTCTCACCACATTAGGACCTTTCCATTTACTCTGTAATTTCCCTGGAAATAATTTCAGCCTAGAATCAAACAACCATTCATTCTGATCGGGCTCAAACTGTTTATGGATGATATGAGAATCGTGCCATGTCTTCACTTTTTCCTTGTACTGTAAGGTGCTAGAAAAGGTTGTATATCTCAGTTCCTCCAGGGCTACCAACTCTGCTTTCCTCTGTTCTCCTATACTCTCGGGATCCAATAATAACTCTGTAACTGCCCATAGTGACTAGTGCTTGATTTCTGCTGGTAAGTGGCACGGCTTGCCATAGATGAGACGAAAGGGAGATGTATCTAATGGTTTCTTGAAGGAAGTTCAATATGCCCACAAGACCGAGTCCAAAAGCTGTGACCAATCTTTTCAGTCTGGGCAGACTACCTTCTGTAAAATAGTCTTATCTCCTTGTTTGATACTTCAGCAAGACCATTAGTCTGAGGGTGATATGGAGTGACAACACGGTGGTCAATGCTGAACTCATCTGCAAGGCCTCTTACCTTGTCGTTGATAAAGTTAGACCCCATGTCTGAAATCAGAACTCTAGGTATCTCGAACCGTGAAATGATACTTTTCCTCAAAAATCGACACACAATCTTAGCATCTGTGGTTCGGGCGGGGATGGCCTCAACCCAACGACTCACATAATCCACAACAAGCAGAATGTACTCAAACCCCTGACTCTTAGGAAAAGGGCCTATGAAATCAATGCCCCCTTTGTCAAAAACCTCACAAAAGTGAATGGGATGCATAGGCATCATATCTCTCTGTCCGCAAGTAGCCATCTTCTGACAATTAGTACACCTCTTCACGAATTCATCGGAATCCTTGAAGAGAGTAGGCCACCAAAGGCCGGATTGGAGCACCTTATGCGATGTCCGTCTTTCAGAATGATGTCTTCCTGCCTTAAGCTTGTGGCAGTAGGTGAGGACGCTATGCTGCTCTTCTTGAGGAATACACCTCCTCCAGATGCTATCCCCTACTACATGATAAAGGATGGGATCCTCCCAATGGTACGACTTGGACTTCGCTAGGAAGGTCTCAAGTCGTTGCCTAGGCCAACCTTGTGGAACCGTCTTGACGACAAGATAGTTCACAATGTCAGTGTACCATGGAAGCGAGGCAATAGCAAGAATCACCTCATCTGGAAATGTCTCTGTGATAGGTGCACTGGGCTCAGATTCCTCAAGGTTCTCTAGTCGGGAGAGGTGATCCGCCACCACATTCTTAACTCCAGGTTTATCCTTAATCTCAATATCAAACTCCTGGAGCAGAAGGATCCATCTGGTAAGTCGAGCTTTGGCATCCTTATTGGCCATGAGATACCGTATGGCAGTGTGATTTGTAAAGATAGTCACTCTTGATCCCAGAATATATGATCTGTACTTATCCAAAGCGAAGACTACAGTTGGCATCTCCTTCTCAATCACGGTGTAATTCCGTTGAGCGGTATCTTAAGTTAGGCTAGCGTAGTGAATGGTATACGGCAATACATCCCTTCTCTGTCCAATCACAGCGCCTATGGCAAAATCAGAAGCATCCGTCATGATCTCAAATGGGAGAGACCAATCGGGTGGCTGAAGGACAGGAGCCTCAACAACTAAATTCTTGAGAGTCTCGAAGGATGCAAGACACTTATCATCTACAATGAACTCGATGTCCTTTGTCAGCAAATCAGTGAGCGGTCGGGTAATACGACTGAAGTCCTGAATGAACCATCGGTAGAAACCGACATGCCCCAGAAAAGACCGCAATTGACAGGGATTGGATGGTGGATTGAGTTTTTTAATGATATCCACCTTGGCCGGATCAACCTCCATGCCCCTGTTGGAGATGATATGACCAAGGGCCATCCCTTGAGTCACCATGAAGTGACTCTTCTCCCAAGATAAGACAAGATTGACCTCAATGCAGAACTGAAGCACACGGTCTAGGCAGTCAAGACAAGCATCGAACCCATCACCATAGACCGAGAAGTCATCCATGAAGACCTCTAAACAGTCACCCACCATGTCCGAGAAAATGGACAACGTGCATCTTTGGAATGTCTCGAGGCGTTACACAAACCAAAAGGCATCCTTCTGAAAGCATATGTCCCAAATGGATAGGTGAATGTCGTTTTGTCCTGGTCTTCGAGCGCAATGGCCACTTGGTTACAGCCGGAGTACCGGTCAAGAAAACAGTAGTGACTCTTCCCAGCTAGCCTCTCGATAATCTGATCAATGAATGGCAGTGGGAAATGATCCTTCTTGGTGACCTGATTCAATTGTCTGTAGTCCACATAGACCCTCCAAGAAATGGGTATCCGGGTAGCTATCTCCTCTCCAGACTCACTCACAACTGTAGTGATACCCGTCTTCTTGGGTACCACATGTAATGGACTAACCCACTTGGAGTCAGAGATGGGGTAGATAAAATCAGTGCTCCACCATTTTGATATTTCCTTCATGACCACATCTCGCAAATTCGGGTTCAGTCGTCGTTGGAACTCACGTGAGGGCTTAGCGTCCTCTTCGAGGTAGATATGGTGGGAGCACAGAGCCGGACTAATCCCCTGGAGATCAGCTATACTCCATCCTATCGGCTTGTGGTTTCTTTCAAGAACCTCCATCAAACGAGATTCTTGCTCTCCAGTCAGATCTGCTGAGATAATGACTAGGTGTATATCTGGCTCACACGCAAGGAATCTATACTTCAGCGACTGCGGCAAGGGCTTCAATTCTGGGCAACTAGGAGCTGGAAAATCTGGCTTCTGATATGTCTAAGTGAAGGCTACTAGATCTGCATGAGAGAACTCTAGCTGATCATGAAAATCTGACGAAGGGAACCCTGCTAGAATATTTGTAAACTATGTTGGCTCGCTCTCCGTCCTAGCTGTCGGTTCAGAAGGAATCAGACATGGCAAATAATCATCAAATTCATCCCAATCAATGTCTGAATCCGAGGGATATGAACTAGAAGAACATGAATGAAACTCGGCTTCACCACTCATCCCGCAATTGTCGTCCTCTAATGTGTCCTCTACCAGGGGTGTGCTATCCAAACTCTCAACTGCCATAAGTTGTGAGTACTCTAAATATGTCGACAAGGTGAGGTCTCGTTCTATTGGATCTATCCAAATGGCTTCATGGCTTCATCATCAGTCATCACAAAGTCACACTCCTGGTGGACGTCTCGCTCAGCCTCTGACATCTGCTCGGTGTCACTGAACTGCTCTGAACAGGCTGAATCTCACGCTCTGGTCTCGTCGATCATCTCTATTTGTATACTCTCGCCCTCTACGCGAAAGTACACCTTCCCACTATCATGGTCGGATATTGCCTTTGCTGTGGCCAAGAATGGGCATCCAAGTATGATGGGGGTATCTGTCACCGACTGAGGGATCTCCATGTCCAATACAATAAAGTCCACAGGGAATTTCCAGGCCCTGAATGGTAACAACCACGTCTCTCAACAACCCCTTCGACCTCTTAATCGACCTATCAACAAACTGAAGGATTGTCCTACTCCGATGGAGAGGCACAAACTCGAATCGGTCAAGTAAGGCTGTCGGAAGGAGGTTGATAGAAGAGCCACTATCAAATAGAGTACGATCGAACTACTGCTCCTGAATCTTGCATCTGACATAGGGAGCTCCTGCATCGGGTCTCTTGGCTGGCAGTCTGTTCTGAATGGCAAAGCATGTGGCACGGGTGAGCACATAGATCTCTCCTCGGTGGTTCCTCCTCTTCCTGCGTACTGTAGTCTTCTCTCTCAAGTTCTTCTGGAAAAGGGGGATGTGCTCTAGTGCCTCCTGTAGAGTCAGCTGAATCTGAAATCTATCAATCATTTGGTTGTTGAACTCTAACTGATGTGCCTTTTTTGGGTTTTCTTTTTTATTACCCTTCGCCAAGTGGAGTTCTTGAGGAAAGATATGGTAGGGGCCTCCTCAGATGGAGGGCTAGGAAGAGATTCCTGTGCCTGTGAAGGAATGGAAATCATACAAAGATCATCATGCAACACATATGGACTCGGAGTAGATAAAGAAACCTTTCCTTTATTCATTTTTTTGTTCTTTCTCTTGTTATCACAGTCTTGAGATACAAAAGGTGGCAACACAACAGGTGGAAGCTCAACAAAAGTAGAAGTGGTGGCATCAGTACCACCCACGGCATCTGACTTTGCAGCATCAACACCGCGCTCTGGCTCAACATCAAGTGTAATGGTGGCATCAACACCACTACATGTGTATGGTATCACGACGGCCTCAATACCATCTAGTGGATCTCTATCCTTGGTGGCATCAGCACCACCGTCATCAACATCATCAGCGGCATCAGCACCGCTACTCTCCTTGTCTGGCGCTCCTGGTTCCTCGTATGGTTGTCGCTCAGATGAGGCACCGCCAGCTGGCATCCTACCGCTCCTAGTAGTCACGAAATCAGCATCACAGATTCACACATAAAAGAAGACATGTCATTCAAAGAGTCATTAGGAGTGGTATCCTCTGAAGATGGTACCTGCTCAGATTTCCTCTTCAAATTGTTCAGATTAGGCTCAATCTGTGTTGGTATGGCGGCCTTGCCCTTGATGATATCCCTCATCTCCTGCCGGAACTCATTCATTTCCCGCCGGAAGGATGCCTGCTGTTCAGAGAGCAAGCGGGCGAGGTCGTTAAGAGCTGGGTTCTCGAAGGCAGGTGTCGGAGAACCAGAAGTGTTCCCATGTTGGAAATGAGACTGTTGCTGCTGTGAATAGTTAGGGGGAGGCTGGGAGTATGTATGGTGAGGCTGCTGACGCTGCCTCCACTGCTGTTCCTGATAAGAGGAACGAGGACCCTGCTGGTACTGCTGGTGGGAGTAATGGAGTTGCTGCTGCTGATGGTTGTTCTGATGGTCCTGAGTGGGAGGCTATTGTTGGGATGAGGTGCCTCCGGTGGTCCAATGGAATCCAGGGTGGTCGCGACGAATCCCGACCTGTTGTGGGTACCGGTCGTACCATGTCCCATAGACTTCCATCAAAGGATCCTGCTCGAAGGGTGGTAGAGGAAGAACTTCCAATGGCTGATCCGGATAGTAGACCACCATCTGAGTGTCTTGAGATGGTGGCGACGCTGGGTAGTGATGTAGCTGCTGGACCGGCTCTGCCTGGATGTGGTGAACCTGGCGGTATGTGGCATAAGGTTGGGTGGAGTTGTTATTGCTGGGATCAGCACGTGACCTGGGAGGCTGCTGAGTGGACGTATGTACCTCCTGAATGCATAAGATCTGAGTTTTCAGGTCACTCATGGTCTTCGTCAACTGGTCCATCTGTGCAAGACCTTGACTCAGCTTCTTCTCAAGGATCTCGATGCGGTCCAACTTCTCAGTAATGATCCCCATGTCAGTGGCGGCGGATTTATCCTGAGTTGTTGCAGTTGACGGAGTGTGGGTACCGGCATCGATACGTGCAATCCTCAGATATGTAACTGCCTGTTGTGGGATCTTGGTTGTGTGTAGACTCTAGCTTGGGCCATTACTGTCGAGTTCTTTGCCATCCCTTAATAGATGGACCAAACCTCGTCTTCACCCTTGGAAAAGTAGGATCCACCACAAGAGGCATTCACAAGCCCCTACAGCACCGGTGTCAGCCCACAAAAGAAACTCTGAACCAGGTTGGGCTTTGATATGTTGTGATGTGGACACCGGTCAATGAGCTCTCTAAATCGATCCCAAGCCTCATGGAACTGCTCATTCGAGATCATAGTGAAGTTGTTGATCATAGCTCGCACTGTGTTGGTCTGGTCGAGTGGATAGTACTTGTTCAAGTACTCGGTCCGGAGCTGACCCCAAGAAGTGGCGTACCTCCCAAGATGCTTTAACCAATAGGTTGCTCTGTCAGCTAATGAGAACGGGAATGCAATCATCTTTATTGTGTCCTCGTCCACCAGTCTATCGTGGACAGTGCTACAAATCATCTCAAACTCATGTACATGGAGATGAGGCTCCTCGGTGACCAGCCCATGAAACTTGGGCAACAACTGAATGGTCTGGGGGAGAAGCTCGAAGTTCCCGATAATGGGAGGAAGCTGGATCCATCAGTGAGTGAGGGTTGCCAGCTGGGTTGTGCAATTGTCTCATGGTCATTGGTGGTGGCCTCTCCTGGTTAGGTGATAAACACAAATTATCGTAGGTCTAAGGAGTATGTCTCACACAAGGCGGAGACAACCGATGTCGATGCGGCGACCCACAATAAAGTGTATTTAATCAACAATTAACCCACACTACAGATCACGGAAATAGAAATAAATGTGGAGTTAAAATTTATTTTTAACTCTGCACAAATGGTGTATAGTGACAAATATGCAGAGAGTTCGAACACAGGGAGCAAACAGGGTAGTTCAAAATTAATGCACAAGTGTGTGTGTGTGTGATGTGTCTACACTAAGCAAGCAAGCAAATAAATTTTTGTGGGTTTTTAATTTTTATTTTTTTAAAATTTTTAATTTAATTTTTAATTTTGTATTTTGATTTTTGATTTTTAGATTTTTATAATTTTATATTTTGTATTTTTCTTTTTCTTTTTCAATAATGGAGTTTAAAGACAAGGTAATACACGACAAAGTAAAATATTTATAAAAATAAGTAAAAATTACCAAAAATTCAAAGATAAATTGTTTTTTATATGTTTATGATTTTTTACTTTTTTGTGATTTTTGGGGATTTTTCAAGGTGCTTTTGGTATTTTTAATTACTGAAATAAGTCAAATCAGTGAAATAGTGCTGGCTGTGAATAATATGGGATTTAAAAATAGCAACCAGTACTCAAAATTTTTCAAAATAATTTTCAAATAAAGCTACTGAAAAATGCAACAAACAGGAGTTGAGTTTGTATTTTTTGGAGTTTTCCTTGATTTTATATATTTTTTTGAAGCTTTTGAGTGTTTTTAAATTTTTAGTGTTTTTCTTTTGAGATTTTTAATGATTTTTGGACTGACACTAAAATAGGATATAATAGGCACTAGGTAATTTTTTTGGAATTTTTAGAGGCATTTTGATATTTTTTTTGGCTTTTCTAATGCAAACAGTGAAATAAATGCATGTTTTTGATTTTTAATAAATGTGAAAATGCAATAAAAATGCAATGCAAAAATATGGCGTGCAAGTACAGGTAAACAGGAGCTTAAGTTCAAAATTTGAGAATTTTTCGAGTTAAAACAGGGGTCCAAATAAATAGAGCAAGTCAGCACAAATTACAGGCCTGGCAGGGGCAGTTGTGCAAATATTAAAACAACCAGGGGTACACATGCAAAATTTCCACAAAAGTTTATACTAAAACTTGCATTTAATGGATTAAAGATAAATAGCAAAACCCGCAAGGGTGTCTGAGCAATTTACCCACCAGGGCGCGTGACTTGCACGCGCCTGGGAGGGGTAAGAGTGCTAATACAAAAACCTAGAGGGTCTTGAATGCAAAATATCCAAAACTATTACAGTTAATAGGCAACTTTAAGGACTGAATACAAATGTCAAAACCCGGAGGGGGTTCCCTACAAAAATGCCAACCCACGTGCTTTCACACGTGACCTGGCAGGGGTATCCCTATAATATTACAATAATCCAAGGGTCGAGAGGCAAATAGTCCCAAGTTTTTTAAACTACAGATGCAAATTTAAGTATTAAATCTAAATGCAAAGAGGCGCAGGGGTTAGGATGCAAAATACCCCTATTTGCGCGCGATCCAACGGCGGGGATGATTTCACTCGAACACGTGGCGCTCAGAGGACGGCCGATGACGCTTCGCAGATGTCCGGCTGAGATTAGATCGCGGGGAAGGATCGGACGGTACTGGCGAGGATGGATCGGACGGCCGATGTTGGATCTGGAGCTGTGGCTCGATCAGACGGTGGAAAAGCGAGGAGGAAGAACAGGGAAGGACACCGACGGAGGCGCACTTCCCTGACTCCGATCTCGCTCCTCAGGCTGTGGATGGGCTCCAAAATGGAGCTGCAGACTCCCGGAAGGTCACTCTATGGTCTGGAGGGCTCGGATTCGTCAGAGAAGCGTCGAGGTGCTGGCGCGGAAGCGGCGGAGCTCAAAGCTCCAGGTATCTCCGGCGAAGATCGCAAAATGCTTTCCAGGTGCGTTCACTGCTCTTTGACCTGCAAGAAATGGTGAAAAGGTCCAGGGCAAACTGCCTGGACCTCGCGGAGGCGTGGGGATGCGTGATCTATGGAGGGGAGGCTCGGCCGGAGGTGCGCTCCGGCGAGGTGAGCGGGTGGAACGATATACTCTATGGATCTTGATGATTTCGCGTGCTAAATGATCCTCAGGGTACAGGGAATGATAAGAAGTGAAAAAAAAAAGATAGGAGCAAACCTCGAAGGTGTGTGACCTGAGGTGCAGAACCTCGACGGCGGTGTCTTGCCGGAGGTGGTGGAGCCGCTGCAGCGCCTCCTCGACTCGCCCGATGGTTCAGATGTGGAGTTGTCACCTCCAGCCACGTAGGGAGCACAACAGGGAGGAGGATTGATGGCCGAAGAGCGTTCAACCCGGGGAAGGAAGTGGCGGAGCTCTATTTGAAGAAGTTTGGACGCGTGACTTCGAGAAGTCACGGGCGGGAGGAGCAGATCTAAGGAGATCTGGGAGGTCGGCGATGGAGGTGATGGTACAAGTAACGATTTCCATGAAGGGAGCGGCGGCAAAGGACAAACGGTGCGGCCTCGAAAATCCGCAAAAGCGGGAAAAAAAAACGAGGCGCGCAGGGCTACAGGGTGTAGGTCAGACTGTTGACCTTGGTCAACAGTCCTGGCCTCCTGGTTGGTCCACGTGGACCAACCAGGAAAAACCCCAAAAAAAAGTTTGATTAATTAATTTAAAAATAGTAAATGGCATTATTAATTTATGATTATAAAATAAAAAATATTCGTTATTTTATGTAGTATTTTATTATGATTTTTAATTTATTTTATGAAGTATATTTTTACAAGTTGCTTTTATACCCTTATATAGGTATATTATCTATATATTTAAGTATTCTATTTTTATTTAGGTATTTTTAATGTTATTATTTTTATTTATGATTTTATAAAATTATAAAATACTTTTATCTACACAAATATATTTTTATTTTAATTTTATGAGTTATTTTGTATATTAAATAAAATATAAAGGTATCATGTATAGGTATGGATATAGGTAGTGTACCTATGTATTCTATATATGTTCATTTTTATTTTTATTTTTCTTTACATTTTATTCTGATTTTAATGTTCATAATTATTATAAGTAATATTTACAATATTATAAAAATGTAATAATATAAAAATAATAAATAATTAATAAATTGAATATTTTAATATGTACACTTATACAATGTGGGTCCAAAACTCAACTTTCAAACCGTAGCTCCGCCAAATGCGAAACCACCACCATTGGATAGATTATTTTATTCTATATACAATTAAAGGTGAGTATGCTACATTTGGAGTCGTCAGTTGTGAGATACGGGTCTGGGAAATTGGGATTCTGGATTCTTATTCAGACCATAACTTTTTATCTGTGTAATATTTTTCTGTGAAATCAATTTTGTATTTTTATTTATAAAATTATCTACAACTTTCATGTACAAAGATTCTTTATTTGAGGAATAAAAAGTGAAACCAAAAATAGGTCCCAAAATGAATAAAGAATGAATAAAGAGTATAGGTATTTTATCTGTGTTTCTGACCTTATCTCCCTCTACTTTATTCCTTGTCGACCTATTCATCAAGATGCCTAGGTCTCGGGGGTTTTGAGTCATAAAATATTTACAATATTTTATTCTTTTTCTTTTCTTTATTTATTCTATAATTTTGGCCTTAATTACAGTATTTTATACACTATTGTGATACACATGCATGGATGCTAAGATGGTGATTTTAATGCTATTTACAGGCATTTGCTAGGGTTTTTGGTGCCAAAATGATAGAATAAAGATGATGAAATGTGGATTCATCATCCCCCTATACTTTACCTTTGCTAGTCCCTAGCAAACACTTATGCAATAAGTGCAAAAAAGAAAAGAAAGAAAAGAAAAAGAAGAACTTGGATTTAGTTTGGTAATCAAACTTGTCTTCACAAAATCAAAGTTTGGAGCTTAAGTCAGACCTTTGGACTTTTAGTGCGGGCGGAACCTTAGTGAGAACCGTGTTTGAAATCCAACAGTCCCTGAGAATCCCAAAACTCTGCTCAAGTCTCCTCAATAGCCAGGTCAGAAAAACTTCAACCCATACGCAAATTCTTACGACTATGAATCTGACTTGTACAGTGTAAGTGATGGTGGCTCTCCCCAACTAGAATGACAAAGAAACTGACTTCTCCAGTATGACAACCCAATGATTCCCCAATCCAATGACTCCATCCTTGAGGAGCGGGGTAATTCCCTTCTAAGTTCAAGTGGCAACCAGCTCAAGAGGAGGGGGTGAAGAGAAGAATGGACGGTAGCCAGTGTAGCTACCTATCCCGGGATGCAAGACCAGTGTAGTCAAGTCATCCTGCTGCAGGCTCACATATTTGACTTTGGAACTCAAGCTTGCTTATTGACTTT
The DNA here is from genome assembly GCA_037367405.1 of Ottelia alismoides. Classification (NCBI taxonomy): domain Eukaryota; kingdom Viridiplantae; phylum Streptophyta; class Magnoliopsida; order Alismatales; family Hydrocharitaceae; genus Ottelia; species Ottelia alismoides. Next base: position 534,521 of record JAZKJV010011894.1, on the reverse strand, counting down.
GTACATACTTGCAGGCTTTTTATTTTTTTGTACATGCCTGAACTTTTTTTTTTGAATACTATATACAACAGCATTTACATAAGGAGTTTTTCCTCTTGAGCCAGTAGACTATCCCTCTTTTGAAGCTTTATCGCAACCCACAGCCTCATGTCTTTAGACTTCCTAATCACTGGACGGGTTGGGGTGCACTTCCCTCCCTAGAGGAGGACAAATGTTTCCACTTGTGTGCGTCTCATACCGGCAAATCCAATCCCCTCACCACTCCAACTGAGTTGAGCCATGTGAAAGGTGCAGGTGTCCAAGTTAGGTCATTATCAACAAGAATCGTGCGTGTGCTCCGAAATATTCTACTTAGGCAGTCAAGAATCCATTGAACCAAGTCCCGTGATCCTCAAAGAATTAAGTCAACTAGACCTGAAGTACCTCAAACCCAGTTCCTATAAGGTTCCTGTTATTAGGTAGATTTTAAGGTCCAATCAAGCTCCAATCTCCGGATTTTACTTAGACTTGTTCAACTATCAAACTCAATCCGAAAAATGCGAATGCCATGCAAATGCCATGCAGAAAATATTTTTGTTATGCAATTTTCAAGGATTTTGAACTTTTCATGGATTTTTGAAAAGATGATTATGATGCATATTCAATTTTTTTGTATTTTTCAAAAAGATTTTTCAGATGTTTTTGGATTTTAATTTTGCAAATGTTTTTGGGATTTTTGAAAACAAAAAGTTTTGGCTGAAAACTAGGTTAAAATATGTACACGGGAGTGCTTCTTATATTTACAAGAAGTGGATTTTAAGAATTTACAAGGGTAAGTGGTCAATTTTATACATATATAGTGGATTTTGGTATGATGTGTATATTCCTCAATATTGTTTGAAAACAATTTACACACAATTTTTGAAAACTATAGTCCAAAATAATTTTTACAAACATTTTACACACATTTGAAAACATTTTTGCAAAGGCTTTCAAAACAGTATATATAGGTTTTTCAAAACATTTTTGCAACCATTTTTCAAACCATTTGCAAATCATTTTTTAAACATTTTATTTCACACAAAGAAAAGAAATTTTACAATCCACACAATTTCACACAGGTTGAAAACATGTAACAAAACATTTTCAAAATAGTTTCCAATAAATGTTCACGAAGATTTTCAAACTATTTTTCAAACATTTTGCAAAAAATATTTTCACCTGATTTATTAATCAGTAATTACAAAAAAGAATTTGAGGAATAACCACATCTTTTTATTAAAGACTTTTAATGAATTTTAAAGAATTATTAGCCATATTTATTAGGAAACTACGAAAGTACGAGTTATGGCTAAAGTATATACGTAGTATATACGACCCCCCTATACTTAGCTTGAGCTATGTCCTCATAGATCGGAGAGAAAAGAGAAGACATAATTCGTACTAAGTATAGGACAATCTAAAGAATAACGGAATAAGAGAGGAATAAATGAATGAGAAGTTGACCGTCCCCCTATACTTAGGATCAAATAATCCTAAGTATAGCAGACTGTACACAACGCAGGGAGGGTCAAGGGTGGAAATGAACAGATCGTACTCCAATTGTCTCCCCCTATACTTAGGGTACGATATCCCTAAGTATAGGCAAGAAGAGGAGACAATAGAGAGGATCAAAAAATAGTGAAACTCGGGGTGCACGCCCCCCTATACTTAGGACAAAGTACGTCCTAAGTATGGAAAACTGTCTACAAGGGCGGCACCTTTTTGATAGATGAAGAAGGTAGAAGAGGAAAAGAAGAAAAGAATAAAATAGATTGACCGATGAAAGAGTGATATGGACAGATGATCTGTACAGCGGAAGATAAAAGTGATCACCATGTATGAGATGCAGATGATATGAGTCAAAGGACACCTCTCATACCAGAAGAATGGGGGCAATGTTAATGGTCGGCGGGTCATGATCTGGGAGGTCGGCGATGGAGGTGATGGTACAAGGAACGATTTCCATGAAGGGAGCGGCGGCAAAGGACGAACGGCGCGGCCTCGAAAAATCCGCAAAAGCGGGAAAAAAAACGAGGCGTGCAGGGCTACAGGGTGTAGGTCAGACTGTTGACCTTGGTCAACAGTCCTGGCCTCCTGGTTGGTCCACGTGGACCAACCAGGAAAAACCCCAAAAAAAAGTTTGATTAATTAATTTAAAAATAGTAAATGCATTATTAATTTATGATTATAAAATAAAAAATATTCGTTATTTTATGTAGTATTTTATTATGATTTTTAATTTATTTTATGAAGTATATTTTTACAAGTTGCTTTTATACCCTTATATAGGTATATTATCTATATATTTAAGTATTCTATTTTTATTTAGGTATTTTTAATGTTATTATTTTTATTTATGATTTTATAAAATTATAAAATACTTTTATCTACACAAATATATTTTTATTTTAATTTTATGAGTTATTTTGTATATTAAATAAAATATAAAGGTATCATGTATAGGTATGGATATAGGTAGTGTACCTATGTATTCTATATATGTTCATTTTTATTTTTATTTTTCTTTGCATTTTTATTCTGATTTTAATGTTCATAATTATTATAAGTAATATTTACAACATTATAAAAATGTAATAATATAAAAATAATAAATAATTAATAAATTGAATATTTTAATATGTACACTTATACAATGTGGGTCCACAACTCAACTTTCAAACCGTAGCTCCGCCAAATGCAAAACCACCACCATTGGATAGATTATTTTATTCTATATACAATTAAAGGTGAGTATGCTGCATTTGGAGTTGTCAGTTGTGAGATACGGGTCTGGGAAGTTGGGATTCTGGATTCTTATTCAGACCATAACTTTTTATCTGTGTAATATTTTTCTGTGAAATCAATTTTGTATTTTTATTTATAAAATTATCTACAACTTTCATGTACAAAGTTTCTTTATTTGAGGAATAAAAAGTGAAACCAAAAATAGGTCCCAAAATGAATAAAGAATGAATAAAGAGTATAGGTATTTTATCTGTGTTTCTGACCTTATCTCCCCCTACTTTATTCCTTGTCGACCTATTCATCAAGATGCCTAGGTCTCGGGGGTTTTGAGTCATAAAGTATTTACAATATTTTATTCTTTTTCTTTTCTTTATTTATTCTATAATTTTGGCCTTAATTACAGTATTTTATACACTACTGTGATACACATGCATGGATGCTAAGATGGTGATTTTAATGCTATTTACAGGAATTTGCTAGGGTTTTTGGTGCCAAAATGATAGAATAAAGATGATGAAATGTGGATTCATCATTAGGTTCTCCTCCTCCCCCGCCTCATGCTTCTGGTATATCTCCATCTCCCTCAGGTATGTCTTCTCTACCCTCTCGCATCTGCGCCAGCTCTCTCATGATGTCAACCATAAAGGCTTCCTAGTCTCTGATCTGTCTCTGCATGGTCTCCAGGGAAGCTAACAAGGAATTGTTGATGGCAGTCTGATCATATATGTACGGAGGCGGTCCTTACTCACTGGGTGTTCCTCTCTGGCGACCATATCTTGGGTTTCTGCAAAGGCAAAAGTACCCATCTCAGGAGCCATCAAATGTCCATAACTCTATGTTGCACTAAACTCTGACACCACAGGACTGACTAAAGAAGAAGGGTGATCGAGGGGGAACAAGATAGACGTAAACTAAGGCTCGGAGAGTGGGTCTAGACTCCCCGAAGCCGGCCTAGATGAATAGGAAGGAGTGCTCAGTAGCGGTGCCACCAGACGTGGCCTAAGGGATCTCCTTCCCATCATCGTGATCTGGAAAAAGGGCGGATGAGATCTGGAATGCAAACAAGATGTGAAAACAAACCCTGGTTCACCTACACAACTCTTGAGTTGATGACCGTAAGGCTCGGTCAATTATCTTTTCGATTTTATTTAGGTGATCAATCAATCTATCAGAGTGATTAAGCGAGCTGGTAGGAACCTGGTGCTCCTAGGAGATTGTCCCAAACTAAGGCTAGATCTTTCCCAGCCAGTATGAATTGCGGACCGTTTACCGGCTACCCGATCAATTCACTCTGCAAAGGACGTCACGGTCCGCTTTACCGGTTACTGGAGAGATCCTCATTGGAGAACGACTAACCCTAGAACAGTAGTCTGAGAGGAGTTCAGGTATGGCTCTATCCTAGTGTGTGGGTCACTCTCTCGCTGCAGATAAATCAACAAATGAGGGGGTTACTCTCCCCAAGATAAAATTTTTGAGGTGAGGTGAGTTTTAAAGTCAAGTTTGCATTAGCAAACCCAATTTTATAGTTATCACTTTTTTTAGTCTTTTTCTGAATAAAAACAACGCCTAACGAATTTTTCGATTTCCTGGGTTATTTTAAGTCCAATAAAATGGGGGAGGAAGTCGGAAAAGCCAATGTGCGATCAAACACAATGATGCATGCAGAGATAGAAATGCGTACCTTGCTCTAGCACTCTACATGCAGGATGATCCGCGCATAAATTAAAAGACAAGAAATAAACTACCTATATTATGCACGAGGAAACCGTCCCTAGATGAGCAATTTCTAATAATCGTGAAGCACAAGTAGCTATCAACTAGGAAGAGAAACCAAGGTCCGATCTTGGAGGCCGATCGGTGTCCACCATAGTGGATCCTGCCAGCGCTATATACGACCTCTCTCGGCGCGTGGTCTCCAATCCAAGTCAAATAGCTTTTTAAATGAATTTTAGCTAAGTCCAATTACGGTCTATAGGTACAGGAAAAATATTAAGTGTGGGGACTTAGCTAATTACATCACAATCAATAAAAACTCCAAAATCTAGAGGCTAAATCCACGTGAATCAAAGTAAAAGAAAAGTCTAATAAAACAAAATCGGCGAAAATCGCAAAAGCCGACGAGGCCCCCAAGGGAATAATCCCTCAGGCACTGGACCTCGTGAAGTGTAGAAGTGTCCGAATAGTCATGTTTATGTTACAATTCAATGGTCACTCTCTCTCACTTAAATTACACAAATATAGACAATAAAATAAAATACTCAAAATCTGTCTTCAGACACTCCAAGTCCTCCTTTGTGCTAGAGGTCAAAGCTTCCTCACGTGGGTGCGCAGGTGCTCTAAAGAGGAGATCCTCCCTCGGTCCGTGTACCTCGCACAAAATCCAAACAAGGAGAGTGGTTAGACAATTCAAAAAGATATATCAAAAATAGAGAAAAGAAAGAAAGCACGAATATAGGCAAATAATCACAATCAAGGAAGAAAAGTCGATCTATAGGATGTTGCTCCCCGACAACGGCGCCATTTGATTAACCGAGATGTATCAGGGTCTAAATGCGTCTCCCACAGGGCGGAGACACAGTCGTTGTGGCGACCCTCGATAAACTCATATCAAGTCAACAATTAACCCACAACAAAAATCAAATAATGAAAAGCGGTGTGGAGTTAAAATTTATTATAACTATACAATGAATGTGTATAGTGTGCAAGCAAGTAGAGTGTTGAACACAGGGAACAAGCAGGATAGATCGGGCAATCAATGCACAAGAATGACAGTGATCAAATGCCTATGCAAATGCTAATTTTGTGGGTTTTTTATTTTTTATTTCTTTGTTTTTTTTATTTTATATTTTTATATTTTGATTTTTAATTTACTGATTGTGTATTTTCTTTTTAGATTTTGTTTTTATCTTTTACTTTGTAAAATAATATATATATACAAAATAAGAAAAGAGAGAGATAAGGTATTCATAAAAATATGTAAAAATAAGTAAAATTCAGGAAATAAAATATTTTTGTGCTTTTTATAATTTTCTAATGTTTTTGTGATTTTTATATATTTTTCCTAATTTTTTGGTATTTTTAAAGTCAAAAATACTAAAAACAGTAGGCAAAATAAGAGGTTGAAACTAAAATGATGATGAAAAATATCAAACAAACTCCAAAATTCCTCAAATTAATTTTAAAGTAAAGACAATAAAACAGAGAAAATTTAGAGACAAAAATTATATTTTTAGAATTTTTTGGAAATTTTAAGATTTTTATGAAGATTTTAGGGGTTTTGCGATTTTTAGGAGTTTTCTTTCGTATTTTTTTAGTGATTTTTGGATTGAAGTTAAAACATGTAGAACAAACAAAATGTGATTTTTTTGGAACTTTTCAAGGGGTTTTAATAATTTTTATGAATTTTCTAATGTAGATAATAGAGAAAATGTGTGTTTTTGAATTTTTATAAATAATAAAATGCAATAAAAATGCAAAACAAAAATATGGCGTGAAAGAGAAACAAAATAGGAAGCTATGCTAATTTTTGGGAATTTTTAGGTTTTTATAGATGCATGAAATAATTGAAAGAAATAATGAGAAAATTCATCACTAGCAGGGGCATTTGTGTAATATCCAGAAGTCCAAGGGGATACATGCAATTTTCCAAAAAATTATAACGCAATATAAAAGTTCTTAGACCAAATATAAAATTTCAAGATCCGTTGGGGTATGCGTGCAATATTCCTACAGACGCACGTGGTGCTCACGTGCCTGGTAAGGACCTAAAAGCAATTGCAAAAATTGATGAGGGCTACTTTGCAATTTAACCAAAAATATTACATGTAATAAACTATTCTCTGGACTTAATAGAAATACAACAAAGCACGAGGGCCCCCGCGCAAAATTCCCCCACCCCACGTGCACGAGTCACGTGGACAGGGACCTAGACACAAATATAGAAACTACGAGGGTCTTTTCGCAACTATTACACAAAATATTAAACTGTAGATGAAAGTTTCAGGGCTAAATATTAAATACAAAAAGTCTCGGGTAAAGGGATGCAAAATACCCAAGCCTGCAGATCCGATGGCTGATGCGCTCCCACTTGCCACGTGACGCGATCTGAATGTTCGATGATGGTTCGGCTTCGATGGATGCGATTAGATCTCCCAGGGCAGATCGAACAGTGGAGGCGCGTGAAGATCTAATGGTTGTTGTACGGTCTGGGCTTCGGCCTTGATCCAACGGCCGGGACCCTCGGACGAAGAACAGGGAAGAAGGCCGGCGATGGCAACCTTCCCTACCTCCGTTCTCGATCCTCCGGCATTCTCTCAAGCTCCAAAATGGTTGTGACACCTCCTGGGGTCCTCCTCTAGCTCCTGGTGACTCCAAAATCCTCCGGCGATGGCCGGAGTCCTCACGAGGGCGCAACGGAGCTGGAAGGCTCCAAGAACCTCGGCGAGAGTCCAAAACGAGTCCCGGGCGCTCCTTGACGTCTCTAGACCTGCAAGAAGGGTGAGAGGGTCGAGGGCAAAGTGCCTCGACCCCACAGTGGGGTGGAAACAAGCGGAAGTCGGCGAGCGGGTGAACGGCTGGAGTGTGCTCCGACGAGGGGTCGAATTGACCGATCGAATGGTCGAAATGCGAGGTGAACGATGGGGTAACAATCTTAAGACTACAGCTAACCTAACATATGCAAAAAAATGAAGAAAAATGAAGCCCTCGAAGGTGAAATCACCTGAGGAAGAAGACCTCAACGACAATCTTTGTCAGAGGTGATGGAGCCGCCTCGAAGCTTGCTCGACTGACCTGACGCGCGGAGGAGGAAGCTGTCACCTTCCTCTCACTATGGAGCATGAAAGGGGGAGCGAAACTGGTACAAAAGGGGTTCAAAATCGAGGAGGAAGTCGAAGGTGGTTTTTGAAGGGTTGACGAGGCGCTCCAAAGATCGAGGGAGATCGACGAAATCGATGATCCTCGGTCCTAGGAAAGATGCGGGTGTGTAAGCTCTTTCGTCGAGGAGCAAAAGTCCTGAAGAAATTGACACGAAAGAAGGAGCGGTTTGACCTCGAAAATTCCGCAAACAAGGACCAAAAACGAGGTCTGACAGGGTAACATGGGGCGGGTCACAAAGTTGATCGAGGTCAACTCTCGGACCCTCCTGGGTGGTCCACGTGGACCAACCAGGAAAAACCCTACAAAAATTATTTGTTAATTCATTTAAATGCAGTAAATGAATTTATTGATTTTTGGTTATTAAATAAAAAAATGTTTATTATTTTGTGAATTATTTTATTATGATTTTTATTTATTTTTTTTTGAGGTATAAAAATACAAGTTGCCTTTTATGGCCGATATAAGTATATATATTAATATTTTATTTTTATTTTGTATATTTGATTTTATTAATTTTTGTTTATTAATATATATATATATATTATTTATAAAATATTTTTATACACGTAAAATATTTTAATTTTGTTTTTCTGATGTATTTTGTACACTTAATAAAATGAAAGTAGTAATTATATAGGTATCTTTACAGGTATTATACCTATGTATTGTATATAAGTATTTAATTTTTAAATTTTCTTTGGTGTTTTATTCTGATTTTAGTGTACATATATATTATAAATAATATTTACATAATTATAAAAATATAAATATGTAAAAATAATGAATAATAAATTAAATGAATATTTTAATCAGTATAGCTATACAATAGGGGTCCAAAACCTAACTTTCAAACGTAGCTCCGAAAAATACGAAACCACCTTCATTAAATAGCTTATTGAAAATTATATACAATTAAAGTGATTTTGATACATTTCGAGTTTTTATTTGAGAGATACAGGTCTGGGAATTTTGGATTCTGGAATCTTATTCGGATCATAACTTTTTATCTGTATATTATTCTTGAGTGAAATCAATTTTGTATTTTTCTAAATTTAATTATCTATAATTCTTATGTACAAAGTTTCTTTACTTGAGGTATAAAAAGTGGAACCAAAAATAGGTCCCAAAATGAATAAATATGAATTAAATAAAAGGAATTTTTATTGGTTTCTGGCCCTTATCTCCCCTACTTTATTCCTTGTCGACCTAGTCATCGAGATGCCCAGGTCTCGAGGTTTCAGGTCATAAAATATTTACAATATTTTATTCTTTTTTTCTTTTCTTTAATCTAAATTTTTTGCTTTAAAAACTGTATTTTATACACTGTTTACATACACATGAATGAATGCTAAAATGCAGGAATTAAGGGTATTTACATGCAATTGCTAGGGTTTTTAAGGACAAAATGATAGAATAAAGATGATGAAATGTGGATTCATCAGCCATTGACAAGATATGTCTTTCAGTTATTATTCTCTTCCTACCTGACTTTTTTTGGTATTAATTTACTCTTTGCAAATCTTTCCAGATCCGGGAATTGTTCAATGGCCTGATTTAAGGGAAGTTCAAAAATCGATCTTTTATCCAGTGCTTCCCTCCGAGTAGGATCCAAAATTTTCGAATCTTCTCCTTTTTTCAATTTTTATGTTTTCTACCGATTTTTTTATTTTTGGGTTTTTTTTAAATTTTTTGATTTTTTGGTCTTTTCGATGTGGTGTGTAGATGAGTTGTGTTCGACTAATGAGGAGAAGCTTAGATCTGTTGAGTCAGAATCATCCCTGAGGGAGTAATATGCAGAAGTGTTGCTCTCAGAGTCATCTCTAGGGTGAATATAGTTTATGGGTTTCTGAATATCCTCAGGATTTTCAACTGTTGATCCAATTATTACATCTTTCACTTCCATACCCGAGCTAGCATAAAATTGAATTAGTCGGCCAGTGAAATTTCTAAATTTAACCTCAATTAATTCATATCTCTTAATTATCTTAGAAATGTTATCATCCAAAAATTTTTCATTACAAATCATGGGGTCACTCTGTTCAATTAGAGGATATTGTTGAGAACTTGAGGTTTCATACTCGACATATTGTGACTCAGGTGTGTAATGTTTGGTTGAGTAGAGTCCATTTCCATGGTCATGATTGGTCGGATCCTCATATCGTTGAATCATACATGGTTCATGTGTTGATACCATCAGCTAAGTCCTCTGTATGTGCAGGTTGTCTGGGTTGGTCAATAGGGATTTGATCGTCACGGTTAATCCAGTACAAATGATCATTAGGTGCAGGCCTCTCCATCTGGTTTGCTCGATCCATCGTGTTATTCCCTAAGGTCCAGTCTAGATGTATATTTGTGAAGTGTTGACCTATTCCAACATTATGATGAGGAGAGAATGCAGTCGGTTGGAGTCATTGTTTCGGCCGGTCATTGGTCTTAAAAGTGGTTCAATATTCAAATGGTTCGGTGAGAACTCAGGAATAAGATGGGTTAGTTGAGTATGAAGTCTGATCATGTGTAGAACATGGCTGGGGAGGTGGGTAATATGAAGAAGTGAAGAGTTCAGTCGGATGATCAGAGTAACATGACTTGGAATTTATATATTAGGCTGGATTCATCCGAGGGTCAGAGTCTCCCGCAAATGTTGGAGGATGTCTGGAGGAAGAGGATTTAGAAGATCGGGGTTTGATCGAGAAGAATTCATTTTCAAATTAATAATTTGATGGTTACTCGGAGCAATGTCTTGTTATTTTCAATGACGACGAATGAGTTGACATAATTCATCTCGTTAAAAGCGTGCAAATGCAGAGAAGCCCTGATTTCTACAAATTAGGAAAGGAGAGTGATGGCACAAGTGCGTGGTTTTTAATATCCGGGCTCGGTTTACGCACACCAATGCAAACACAATTCAAACCCTAGTTTCACCAACTCACAAAGTAAAAGCCGCAAGAGTTCGACCAATTATCTTTTCAATTTTAGTTGGTGATAAATTCAATCTTGGAAAAGAATTAGCGAGTGTTAGGTGCCACGAATTTTCTTAAATATTGGCCCGGATACTTACGACTAGTTGCACTTACTTTTAGCCAATATGGGTGTAAGTACGAACCGTAGAACAACTACCCGATACTTAAGGACAGAGCCTTATACAGTGTCCTTTAAACCACCCATTCTGTTAAGGAAATCCGGACCATATACCGACTACCCATATTTCCTCACTGAGAAGTAGCTAATTGGTTTAATAGAATTAGTAGTCGGAGCGAAGATTCCGGAGCTGGGTTTTAGCCTTAAGTGGCATCTCTCGCTTACTCGGACAAATAAATGAATCCAAGGACGGGGTTTCTCTCCCGTAAAAATTCTTGATTTTATGAGTTAATTAAAGTCGGACTTGTTTAGCCATCCCAATTTATTTAGGTGATCATTGAAAAATCAAATGAGCGAGAATACGCGTCTACCGTCCAGTCCCAATTTCCTTTAAAATTTACGTCACAAAACAAGAAGGAGAAAATCGGGAAAAGCCAATGCACGTGGAAAACAATGATGAATGCTCAGCCAGAAGACTTATAGTGATTCCTCGCAATCTCCATGTGGGATGCAATACAGGAATTGGAAATTATTCTATATGAATGCAAGCTGACAAAAACCACACATAGCAGAAAGTTATATTAGCAGTGAGGAATTGATTTGAATTTTGACTAAGTTGAACGATCTAATGTGCATCATGATTAATGTGCATTGTGGTCCTAGGTTCTACGAGCACAATCAAAAAAATCCTAGAAGCTCTAATAGTCGTATGTGCATGCCTAACCTACGAGCCACTCAAGTCAGACCCCACCCTCACCAGAGAGTGAAATATGCCACAACACACCACAGAAAAAAGAAGTTCAAGTCTTGATTACACGCGCGAGAATCCAAACGGACACTGTTGTAAATGGGCAATTAATTACAAAAATTAAAATTGTAAAATTGAAATCATAGACTCCACACTCTCTCACGATTCGACTCGATCTTAATTTTAATGTAGATTGGCGGGCGGTGAAGATGCATCGGTTTCCAAGAACCGCTCAACAAGAGTTAGTTACCTCGCAAGAAAAATAAGAGAGAGAGAGAGTGTGTGTGTGTGTGTGTGTAAGAAAGTGACACAAAAATAATAAAAAATAAAAGACAGAAAATAAATGTTGAAAATAAAATAAAATAAAAGTAGAAATAAAAGGAAAAATGGACAATGTACAATGATGAGGTTTGGGGGTTAGACTAGCTGAAAATATGGGGAAATGTAACATTATTTTTCTAGTTAAATCCTGAGCTGTTTGCCTCCCCGCAACGGCACCATCCAACGAGTCTGAGAAACCTTCAGTTAATTTGCGTGAATGAAGCGTGCTAAAAGAATATCGTGTCGTTTCATTGTAGGGGGTAATCATAATCAATCAAGAAATAATCACTTAAATATTTAATTCAATTAATTTGAGTGATTTTATGTTTGTTTTACTTGGGCAAGCCCCAAGGTCGAACTCAATAAGGCAAAGGAACAACCTAGATTAATATCTATCAAATTTCTTGCGTGGTTTTCGAGGTAGAATATTTTTGGTATTTTTAATACAATTTTGGAATGCAAATGCAAATGCAGCTGATTTTAAGGACTAGAAAATAAATATCAATCAAAAGATGTTCAAAAATTATGAAACATGGATGAGATGTAATTTATGCTAAAAAGAGTACTATGTTTTTTGGAATTTTCTGATGCAATATGAATATTTAATGAATTAATGAATGCAAACAGTGAGATTTCAAAAATTAACTATAATAAATATTAAATCTACTTATTTTTATGAAATAAATTTATCTAAGATACATCACTAGGTAATATATCTCAGAAAAAGCCTAAACCCTAAAAATGTTGAATTCAATACTTATTAAAAATTAATTAAAGGAATACACAAAATGATTTTTATAGAGAAAAAATGCATGCAAATGCAATTCTTTTTGGGCATAATGTAACTAAAAACTAATTCTATCTGTGAATTTTCGGTAATTTTTGGCAATTTTTGGAGTAATGATAATTAATTATGAATTTCTAAGCACGGATTGGGAAAAATATGCAAATTTTCTCAAGAATATCAATTATTAATTAACCACAGATAATGAAAATATTACATGTTTGCCATAATGTAGAGAACTAATTGAAGAATACAATGTTAATTTTGAATGATAAGATGATGCAAAAATAAGGTTCGGATAATGGAGGAAAGACATGGGTTTGTTTGCAATTGCAATAATTAGAATAAAAAAATGAAGAAGAAGGGCCTAAATGAGATTACCAGTCCCGCGGGGGGCTATGTTACAAAATCACCACTAGGTTATGTGTAGCATGTGATCCTCTTGCAGCTGGACTGGGTGCGGATTGGCGGATTTCTCGGGGGCTCTGATGCAAGAAGACCCCTCCGCGCGTGCGCAACACGTGGGAGGGTCTCGGACCTTAAGTTAGGAGGTCATCGGAGCCTGGACTGGAGAGGATGAGGAGCCTTTCTCGGGCTACAGGCTCCTAGAGATGGTGATGGGAGACTTGGTCGGCGGAGGAGCTTCTCTTGGGCGGTGCTTGGGGACTGAGGGACCTCCTAAAGCGAGTGAAGGGCGGTTGTGTAGAAAGCTAAAGTTGGGGACGCTCGAGTAGAGTGGAATCGCATTGGCGGGCGGATCTGAGGACCACTTGGGGGATGCTGGATGTCAATGAAATGAAGGCGTGGCTGAAGTGTCGAAGAAGAGGCAGCGTTGAAGTGGTGGATCGCATTGTTGAAAGGCAGAGGGCAATGTTTACTGTGGAGGAAGTGGATATGGTTTGAAGAAGAACGGAGGGCTGGCACTGTCACCACCAGCGCCCTCCTTCTCCACTGATGGCGACGGCTCAAAGGATGCGATGGTCGAAGCAAGGCGGTGAGCAGCTGGGGGATCAAGCTACGATGACCCAAAAAAAGGGAGGGGTGGATCTCGTCGGGAAAGAAGAGAGGAGGAGGTGATGTCACTACCATCCTCTTCTTTCTGAGTTGATGGAGCACTAACGACAGATGAAGTTTGAGAGGACGACGGAGCTGGGTTTGATAGAATGGAGGGAGGCGACGGAGATGGAAGAAGCGCGAGAAGGTGGGGATCTGATACGGGCTGGAGATTCGATTGGACGTCGGAGACGAGGACCGAATCAGGGAGGCGATTAGATTGATCTATGATTGGAGGCCGTAATAGGAAAGGGGAGCACAGGGTAGATGGAAGCCACTTGTGAGATCAAGGTGATTGGGCAGCGACGAGATTCGCGGCGACGCCACCCCAAAAGCAGAAAGGACCGAAGGAAGAAGAGGGTATACAGTTGCCGTCCGATCGACCGAGATCGGACGACCGAAGTTGTGCCACGTGGTAGATTTTTTTAAAATATTTTTTTTAATTTTTTTAAATAGAATATATAAATACCGAAATGGGTGACATGTGGCCGCTCCAGGAGTTGCCACATGTCAGCCTTAGAAAATTCAGAAAATCAAATACAAAGAAAAATACAGAATAAATAGCAAACGACCTCAAATCGAAAAATTTTATCATGAAAGTTTCTCGTCTCGATGAGATAAACAACTTTCATGAAGAGACCAAAACCAACATCGATCATTTGCACAAAGTGATATTTTTGGGGTATTCTATGTACATAGAAAACCTTGATTTTTGGGTTTTATATATTTTTTGTTATTTTTAAATAAGATGAAAATTCGAAACAAAATATGATAAAATCGTAGATAAATATTTAAATATTAATCTATTTTTTGGATTTATATTAATTAGGAAAATAAAGAAATAAAATAAAATACGAGAAAGGGGACTTTTGTACATACAGTCAATGAAAACTCAGACTCGGTTAGTTTCTTTGATTTCAAGCGCATTTTGGATTTAGAATTTTATGAATTTTGATAAAACTTTTATCAAATAAAATCAATGAAAAATAAATAAAATAAAAAGAGTTAATTACGTACATAAAATAATATGTCAAAATCAGGTAAAATACATGGTGTACAAAAGAGACCCAAAACCCAACTTTCACATATGAGATCCGATTCACTTGAACTTGATTTTGTCTTGAAGGAAATTGAATGCACATTAGTTCAAAAGTGAGTAGGATCAAATCGGACATTGTATGGGGAAGATATCAACGTTTTATTCCGTACATCCTGAAATTAGGGTTTGGGTTTCTGGACTGCTTATTTATGTTAGTGATTTTTTTATTTTTCATTTATTCTTGTTATCATATGTACACAATGGAGGTGGTTTCAAATGATTTGGAGTTAGCATGAATTAATTAAAAATCAGGGATGTTAGCTTATTTTACAGGTCAATTGTGTTGTGAATGCTAATTATGCAATATAAATGAAGGAATGCCAGTGAATTTTGGGATCTGAGCTTAATTATTATCTTTTAAAGTGATGAATCTAAGATTCATCAACCATTGATTGAAAGCACAAAATAATCTACACCATTGATTATGTGTGCACATGGATTGAGATCCATGGACATCCAATACATTATAAAAGAGAGGCTAGGCCTAGCTCTTTATTTACAACAATGATTACAAGAGCAATATCTCTCTCTCTATTCTCATACGCTCCTAATAACACGTAGAAATAGAGGGTCGCACAGTTTCACAAGGCGAAACCGCGATCGGTGTGTTGACCACTCTAAAATCCCCTGTTGATCAGCGATTAACCCACAATTTTAATAAAGGCAATGAATAGCACACGTGAGGTTAAAATTTATTACTCTCTGCCAAAAGATGCATAGTGATTAAGCATGTAGAGGTCGAACCACATAGAACAAAATGGGTAGCCTATGGTTATTCATTTATAACCATGTCCTTCATCGTGTATGTACATGTATCTTTTTTGTGTGGGATTTTGATTTTATATTTTTTTATTTTAGTTTTTTGTTTTATTTTTCATATTGTGTTGTAATTTTTTAATTTATATTTCCTTTTTACATTTTCATATTTCTATATTTCTTTTTTCTTTTAAATATAAATATAGGATATATATAAGGGAATGTATATACATCTAGAGTAGTGTATTTATACATACTAGTAAATATAAATAAAATATATAATAAAGTGTGAGTCCACCAAAAGTCTAATCCCATCCATCTGCAAGGGACCCACTTTGACAACCTCATCTTAAGAGTCACGGAGGGTTTTTCCAAAAATAAAGAATGTGCATGATCGCTGCTTGCCTATTATGCGAGCCTTCAAATTTTTTGGGTTCTATATATTTTTTTAATGTTTTTGTAATTTTTCTGGATTTTTGCCAATTTTTATGTATCCCAAATAAGGAATTAAATAAATACCCAAAATTATTTTGAGAATTAAAAATAGATATAGGTTACAAAATTACTCAAATCAATTTTAATATATAAACATGTACATAAAGAAATAAATCAAAAAAACATATTTTTGGATTTTGTATGATTTTTTAGATTTTTAAAAATGATTTTGGGGGTTTTAAATTTTTAAGTTTTTTCTTTTTTCCATTTTAGTGATTTTTGGTCTATAAATAAAATATGATAAATATATTATAATAATTTTTTGTAATTATTATACACATTTTCACATTTTTTGATATTTTTCTAAGCTATAAAGTAAAAAATTAGGCTCCTTTTGATTTTTAATAAATAGATAAAAAGCCCAAAAATGCAAAACAAAAATGTGATGTGAAAATACATGGCATAATGCATTTTAATTCTATTTTTTTGGATTTTTAGGAGCACAATAGGTATTTTTAATAAATAGATAAAAAGCACAACAATGGATGTCCTAGCAGGGGAAAAGTGCAAATAAAATAATCAACAGGAGAATAGGTGCAATTTTGCCAGAAATATACAACGTTTATTCAAAATTTATGAATTATTTTACAATATGAAAAAATACCAGTGCTTTCATGCAATTTTTCCCAGTCACGTGGGGACTACGATGACTACGCTGGGAAGGACCCAAATGTAATTACATAGACATACGGGAGTCTATTGGCAAAATTCCCATTTATTTTAAACTTCACATTTTATTTACATCACCAATAATTAAATATAAAAAATGCAGGGTAAAAGTTTACAATTTACCCCATATAAGGTGTGGTGGACACGTGGCGGTGCCTCATCGCACGATGACGCTTCACAGATGCACGACGGAGATTAGATCGCTCGAGGGCGATCGACGGCGGAAACATGGTGTGATCCAACGACTGCTGGAAGATCTGGAGGAGCGTCCCAATCCGACGTCTCTGAAGATGCTCGGAAGAACAAGGAAGAACCCAGTGCCTCCCAAGCTTCAATCTGGTGTAGCTTCCGTCGTCGACCACTCGGGTTGCTTGCAGGGGGTGTAAAACATCAACATGCTCCTCCGCGTCTAATGAGGGCTTTAAAAGGTACGGCGGAGCATCGATGATAGCTATAGAGCTCAGGAAAATAAGGGACTCTAGGTATCTCTGGTCTGGATAGATTTGACCCCCCCAGGGGTCTTGTGGCTTGGCAGTGCATGTAGATAGATAAAGTGAACGAATACGGGGGTCATGGGGGCTTATTGGAGAAGGGGGAACGACTGGTGGCGCGGGCAGAGAGGTTCGGCGGTACACGACAGAGATGGACCTCGAAATCCAGATCCGTGGGGGATCTGGTTGAACGAAGGTGCGTGGGGCGTACACGAAGCGACATGAATCGAGATGGAGGTGGATGATCGATTGGGAGTGTGTAATCACACACAGAGGAGCTCGTCGGAGTTCAGCTTCAGTGAGCGACTCAGATGGCTGATTACTCTACTTTGACTAATCAAAACCTAGAGTAAGAGCAAAAAATGAAACCTACAATGAAATGCAATTAATAAAGCAAAGAAAGACAACTCTTATACATGGGGGTCGGCCAGGGAGCAGGGCCATCGACGAGGAGGCCGTGGGTGCACCTCCGTCCTCTTGGAGCTCTGCCCGGCCGCGAGAAGACTTCCCCTGTCACAAGAAGACCTTCTAGACCAATGACGAGGGTTCCTAGACTTGAAATGGTGACCAAACTTGGAAGGAAGATCGGAGACTCTTATTTATAAACATTCTAGGATACCCTTATTGGTTGGCTGATTGAAAGAATTTGGGTGCGTATACAAGGGATTTATGGGTTAGGCATGGATCATGATTGATCTGGGAGCAAATCTCATGAAGGGATCAGGGGCGTTTTATCGAGGGATCAAGAGGGAAAATGGCGGAAAATGTGGGAGAAGACAGATCTGACGGAGCAGCCACCAGGAGGGATAGTTGATCGGAGGTCAACTATCGGCGTGCTGCGATTGGTCTACGTCAGCGCTAAAAGACAAAATAGGTTGACTAATTATAGATTTATTAATTAAACCTAATAAATGATAATATTAGTTTTTGCTTATAAAATAAAAAATATGTATTATTTAATGTAGTAATTTAATATGATTTTAATTTATTTTTTGGTGTTATTTGTTAGTAGTTAATTTTTAAGGGTATATTTATAGGTATATTTACCTATATTTTGACTATTTTATTTTTATTTTATATGTTTTTATTTTATTATTTTATTCTTTTATTTTATATATTTATAACTTATTTTTATGTTCATAAATATATTTTTATTATTTTTTTATGATGTTATTTGTATACTTAAATAAATAGGTATATAAATTATACAGGTATACTAATAGGTATTTTATCTCTGATTTATATACATTATTTTATTTTAATGTATTTTATGGGGTTTTATTTTCGTTTTATATTTTTCATAGAGTATAAATAATATTTACAAGAGTATAAAAATATACATAATAAAAGAATGAATTTCATATTTATTTATTTACAATTATTATAGGTATGTTGCCTATGTTTTTACATAGACTTATTTTAATTTGTATTTTCTTTTTGGTTTTATTTTGGTTTTAATATGTACATATGTTATAAGTAATGTTTACCAAAATATAAAAATATGAATTTGTAAAAATAATAAAGAATGAATCAATTGAATATTTTATCTGGGTATAATGTATAATGAGGGTTCAAAACCTAGCTTTCACATCTTAACTCTAAAAATATGAAACTACCTCCATTAAATAGCTTATGAAAAGTTATTTATAATTAAAGGTGATTTTGATACATTTTGAGTTTTTATTTGGAAGATATGGGTCTGTGAAGTTGGGATTTTGGTTTTTTATTTTGTGTATAAAAAGTACACTGTGTATTATTTTTGTACAAACTTAATTTTATATTTTTATTTACATTACTATCTACAACTTTCATGTATAAAGTTTCTTCATTTGATAAATAAATAATAAAGAATAAAATAGGTGTAAAAATGAATTATTGAATGAATAAAATAAATAGATTTTTATTGTATTTTTGACCCTTATCTCCCCCCTACTTTATTACAAATCGACCAATTCAGTTATTGACTTGGTCTCGGGGTTTAGGATCATAAAATATCCTTTATATTTTATTCTTTTTCTTTTCTTCTCTTTATTCTATAAATTTAGCATTAAAAACCATATTATTTACACAATAAATACAATAAATGACGGATGGTATTTTGTACAAATTGATGCTATTTACATGCATTACTTAGGGTTTTTAAGACCAAAATGATAGAATAAAGGTGATAAAGTGGGGATTCATCACCCCCCTATACTTGTCTTTCCTAGTCCCTAGCAAACACTTATACAACAAGTATAAAAAGAATAGAAAAGAAAAAAAGAGAGAATAAATGGAATTGATTTTAATTATTAAACTTGTCTTTACAACTCAAAGTTTGGAGCTCAGGTTAGACCTTGATGTGAGAATGTATTTGGAACCTGGTCGGAAACCAAATTGAAAACACAACAGCCTTCGAGAGTCACAGAACTTGGTTCAAACCACCTCAATAGCCAGGTCAGAACTAGCCTACATCATACGCAAACCCTTATGACTATGAAGCTTACTTGTAAAGTGTAAGTGATAGTGGCTCTCCCCAACTGAAATGACAAAGGAACTAACTTCTCCAGAATGACAATCCAATGATTCCCCAATCCAACGACTCTTTCCTCGAGGAGCGGGGTATTCCCTTCTAAGTTTAAGTGGCATCCGACTCAAGAGGAGGGGGTGATGAGAAGAATGGATGGTAGCCAGTGTAGCTACCTATCCTGGGATGCATGACCAGTGTAGTCAAGTCATCCAGTTGTAGGTTCACATGGTATAACTTTGATGCTCAATCTTGCTTATTTTCTATACAACATATATACATACTCCGGCATGCATTTTATTTTCATTCAGGCATGTCTACTTTTTTGGAGTTTTTTAAAACATACTATTTACAGCAGCATTTACATAAGGAGTTTTTCCTCTTGAGCCATAAGACTATCCCTCTTTTGAAGCATTATTGCAACCCACACTCTCATGTCTTTAGACCTCATGGGAACTGGATCGGATTGGAGTGCACTTCCCTCCTTAGACGAGGACGAATGTTTCCACTCGTGTGTGTCTCAAACCAGAAAATCCAACCCCTCACCACTTCAATCAAGTTGAGCCAAGTGAAAGGTGCAAGTGTCTAAGTGAGGTCACGACCGACAAGAGTCATGCGTGTGTCTCGAAAAGTTCTAGTTAGTCAGTTGAGGTGACTTGAACCCAACCTTGAGTCTCAAAGAATTAAGCATGAATAGACCTGAAGTACCTTAAATCTAATTTCCATAAGGTTCCAGTGAAGTTAGGTGCAGTAAGGCCCAACCAAGCTCCAATCTTTAACTTTATTTGGACTAGTTCAATCATCAAGCTCAATCCAAAAAGAATATGAATGCTATGCAACTGCTATGCATAAATGATGCGAAGAATGATGCAAAATTTTGAAAATAAAAATAATTTTGGCACAAGAATAAAATATGTACAACTATTTAACTGGGTGTGCCGCTTTTTATTTACAGGGACTAAGAATTTTAAAGAATCTACAGATTTAAAATGTTATTTATTTTTATAGGTATACATATATACAATTGGTAAAGAATTATATTTATATTTATATTTATATTTATTTATAATGATGCATTTATTCCTCAAATTTATTTGTAATTAATTTTGAAAATAATAGTACAAAATAATTTTAGCAAATATTTACAATCATTTGAAAGCTGTTTTGCAAGGATTTTTCAAACAGTATATATAGATTTTTCAAAATATTTTTACAACCATTTTTACAATCATTTGCAAATAGGTTTTGAAACTTTTATTTCACATAAAGAATTTTTTTCTACAAAACAAAAATGTTTACAAAGGTTGAAATCATTTTACAAAATGTTTTTCAACCGTTTCAAATCATTTTTCAAATAATTTTGCAAAAATATTTTTAACCTGATTTATTAATCAGTATATTCAAAAATAATTTTGAGGAATAAAACTGCATTTGTTATTAATTGATTTAAAGAATTGTATATAGTATTTATAATAATTTAGCCATATTTATTATTAGTAATAAGAAAGTACAAGTTGTGACTAAAGTATATACATAGTATATGACCCCCTATACTTAGCATGAGCTATGTCCTCATAGATCGAAAAGAAAAAGAGAAGACATAACTTGTACTGAGTATAGAAAAGCCTATACTACAATGACTGAATTGAGAAATGAAAGAATGAAGAGATAAATGAATTAGAGGTTGACCTTCCTCCCTATACTTAGGATCAAATAATCCTAAGTATAGCAGTCTATACACAAAGTATAGAGGGTCAAGGGTGGGAATAAACAAATTACAGCTCGATCTGTCTCACCCTATACTTAGGGTGAGATATCCCTAAGTATAGTAGAGCAAATCAACAAGAGATGAGACAACAGAGGGGATCAAAGAATGAAAGAATCGGGGTGCACCCCCTATACTTAGGATAAAGTGCGTCCTATGTCTAGAAACTGACAAAAAGGGGCGACACCTTGTCATGTCTTTAGACCGGATATACACTCATGTGGGTGTCAGCTACCGAAAAATAGATAGAGAACGAAACCAGAGACCGGTAGCATGAAGTAGATCATCGGCTCATAGGGAAGGAATGATAGATCGGAGTCGATATCGTAAGACATGGAGGAAGAGTGAGCAGTATTTCAATCAAGGTCTCAAGTAGATAGGAGAGGTGAATCGTAAGAGACTTTCTCTGCAACAGTGTGATATCTGGTGGTCATAAGATCAGAACGGTCAAAGGAACACATCGAATACCACAAGACATGGCTCAACTCTGCGAGGGTCCTCGAGATGAGCAGCCTCAGATGAGTCAAAGATCTTAGAATAATAAAGAGACTCAGCTCCATGCTCCCAACAGAGAGGAGACACAACCAGATAGGAGAATGAGTACACATGTCAGAAGACTTGGCTTCGTGCTCCACCAGATAGGAGACACCAGAATTGAAACCAAGTACCTACCAAATAATGTGCCCTCACGTAGATAAACCTCGGGGAGTAGTACACACTAGTCAATGAATAACCAGACATAGCTCACCCTTGTGAGGGTCGTCAAGGTGAGTGGACTCAAAGGAGTCAGATTCGTCAGATGGATCAACAGAAGTGGTCTTGGTAGGCAACAGATTGGCTACAAGCAGAAGAGACCGTCAAATCTAGAAAATGTGGCAGCGTCCCCCAAATAACCCTCGAGAGCATACTACCAACTAAGCAGAGAAGAATAAGAGGCAAATGGTGCATCCTTGCGAGGACCATCAAGGAGAGCAGACTCAAAGGAGTCAAGACAAATCAGTCCCATGATCTAATAGATCAGATATACATCAAGGTAGTGAGATCGATGGTATATATCAGACGATCCGGTTCCGTGCTCCAACGGAGAGGAGGCACAATCAGCAAGTGGAACCGAGCGTAAAGAATGTGTTGCATCCTCCCACAAATAGTCCCCAAGGAGTGACACAAACTAAGCAGATGATAGTCAGAATAGATCACGTCCTTGCGAGGGTCGTCAAGGAGAGAAGACTCAAAGGAGTCTGAAAGATCGGTCTCGATGGATGACAGATCGACTACCCAGCAAAAGAGACCGGAGGATCCTAAAAATGTCATAGTCTCTCGCAGATAACCCTCAGAGAGCGCTATAAACTGGGCAGTGAATTAGTCAGCAAAAGTGAGACTCATCCCTGCGAGGACCGTCAAGGAGAGTAGACTCGAAGGAGTCCATAAAATTGGTCTCGTATACCAATAGATCGGGCACACAATCAGAGAGGGAGGCCAAACAATCAAAGCAGACGACTTGGTTCCATGCTCCAACACGATGGCAGCACACGTAGTGATTGAACCGAGCGTAGAGAAGGTGTTGCATTCTCCCGCAGATAGTCCTCGGGAAGTAATGCAAATTGGGTCAATCAAATCATGGGAATGCTGGCATCCAATATCAGGTCCTCAAAATCAATCAATCCATCCTCAGTTTGAGGGCATAAGATCAAGGGAGGGATGAGAGATAATTAGGTCAATCACAGTACGGTCCCTCAAGTCAATCCAAGTAACCGAGATGGCTCATGATGTAAGCAGAAATCCTCTACATGCTACATGTGGGTGAAAGAGTCAGGAGATCGAGGATGGATCAGTTAAGAAGATTAGTGAAGTCACGAGGGTTCCCGAGCACCGTCTCTCTGAAGTGCAAATCAAGATAGTCAATGAAGCCTCTAAATCGAGATGGGAGGAACCACATAAAAGTTCATCTAATAATAGCTCATGAAAACATTATTAAATCATTAGAATACACTACATCCTCAACCCGGTTTGCGTGGTCAGAATTCCTTAAATAAGAATCACACTTGGTAATCGTGCAAACATAAAAAATCCTCAATAAGATCTATGCACTGCTCCAAAGTCATATCCCCTGAAAGTAACATGCCGATCTCAACATCCTCAAAATGTGCCCGGCTTACTCAAATAATCGATGTAAATCATAAACCTTGATGCGGGCTCAATCTTTAAGCGCAACAATCCCGGGTAGAAGAAGGGATGATACTGAGGGAACGAGGGAGGGAGGGAGGGATCGAAGTGGACATAGACAAAATTGTGGATCAAGGAGAGTGTCTCCTTGAACCGGGCTAGATATGGGTGATATGGGCAACGAGAAAAGCCACAAAATCCGACGAATACGATGAAGCTAAAGACCCAATATCACAACTCGGATACACTTGAGAAAATAAATACACAAGAGAGATAGAGAGACTCAATAATAAAAAATGGTGACTCACACTGATGGGACCACAAACTCATAGAGAGATGAAAATGCAGATGGACTCAAGGCACAATCAATGTACAAAGCAGACCCCCAATTCACATACTCAACACAATGAAGACTGAGATATTGGTCTTTTATCTTTTCATGTTTAGAGTTAGGTGATTTTCAAGAAGTTGTACATACCGAAGATAGGCTTGGGATTTGGGCACTAGTCCTTAGTGTCTACGTAGGAATAAAATGAACAGACAATGAGGGGGTTGCTCTCCCCAAATCAGTGAATCCATTACATTTTATTTTAAAGTCCAATAGAGTTAGCAGTCCCAATTTTATTTATGTTATCACCTTTTTTGTTTATTTTTCTATGCACGTGTCTAACGATGTTTTTAATTCCAGTTAGCATCCTAAGTAAGCAAAATCAGAGGGAGAAGGTCAGAAAAGCCGTGCAAGTCGGAAATCAATGATGCACAAAAAGTCAGAAGACTTATAATGCTTATGTGATGCATAATAGAATTGAAACCTATACTACATGCAAATGCAATCCGATGAAATCACCCTGAGTGTAGAAATTGCTATTATCGTGAAGAACCATATGCTAAATATCTAGAGATGAGATCCAAAAGTTCAGTCTCTAAAGTGCATCGGTGTCCGATACAACGGATCCTGCAAGCGCTATATAGCACTTCTCTCGGCGCTCGATCTCAAATCCAAATAAAGAGCAATTCAAAATCTAACTAGGTCCAGAAGAGAAGCTGTAGGTACATGCAAGTATATTAGGACTTTGGACCTTAATCTATCAAGCAAAAAATTCCTAAGCTAGGGCTCATTGACACAAAGTAAATAAAACAAAACTCAAAAAATAAATAAAATAAAAGTGATAAAAACAAGAAGAAGACGGCGAGGCCCCCAAGGGAACAATCCCTCGGGCAATGGACCTCGTGAAGTCTTTGTACCAGTGAGAGTCAAAATTATTACAAATATAATGACTACTCTCTCACATATAAATGTACATAATAATGCAAAATAAAAGAAATGATAAAAAAAGTTTGTCTTCAAAATCTCCTTGTCTGCCATTGCTGCTCTCTCGTGCCAGCAAAGTCTGAAGGCTGGCTCTGCTTTGCCCGGCTTCACCGATCCTCCTAGGAGATCCTCCTTCGCGTAACGGTCCCTCTCAACAAAGTCAAACAAGAAGGCGTGCCAGACAGTTCACAGTTAATATCAAATAATAATGAGAAATAAATAAATAACAAAAATAAATAAATGCAGAAATAAATAAATGAACAAGAGATATTTGACAAAATAATAAAATCCCCAATCGTGTGGTGTTGCTCCCCGGCAACGGTGCCATCTAATAATATGTAGAAATAGAGGGTCGCAGGGTTTCACAAGGCGAAACCACGGTCGGTGTGTTGACTACTCTAAAACCCCCTGTCGATCAACAATTAGCCCACAATCTGAATAAAGGAAATGAATAGCGCAAGTGAGGTTAACATTTATTATTCTCTACCAAAAGATGCATAGTGATTAAGCATGTAGAGGTAGAACCACATAAAGCAAAACGCGTAGCCTATGATTATTTATTCACAACCATGTCCTTCATCACGTATGTACATGCATCTTTTTTGTGTGGGGTTTTTATTTTATTTTAATGTTTTATATTTTAACATTTTGTTTTTAATTTTATAATTTTATATTTCTTTTTTGCATTTTCAGATTTTTATATTTCTTTTTCCTTTTAAATATAAATATAGGATATATAAGGGTATGTATATACATCTAGAGTAATGTATTTATATACTAATAAATATAAATAAAATATATAATAAAAATTATTTTGGGTTTTATATATTTCCTCTAATTTTTGCTAATTTTTATGTGTTCTTAAAATAAAAAATATCCCAAATAACAGACTAAATAAATACCCGGAATTGATATGCGTATTAAAAATAGTAAATAGGTTCCAAAATTACTCAAATAAATTTTAATATATAAATAAATATATAAAGAAAATTTTAAATCAGAAAAACATATTTTTGGATTTTGTATGATTTTTTTAGATTTTATAAAAGATTGTGGGGTTTTTCAATTTTTAAGCCTTTTCTTTTTCCATTTTTAGTGATTTTTGGTCTGTAATTAAAATATGATAAAAATATACTATATATATATATATGGAATTTTAGACACATTTTTACATTTTTTGTATTTTCTAAGCTAAACAGTACAAAATTAGGCTCCTTTCGATTTTTAATAAATAGATAAAAAGCCTAAAAATACGAAACAAATATGTGGTGTGAAAATACATGGTGTCAGGCATTTTACATTTTTTGGTTTTTTAGGACCGCAATAGGTATTTTTAATAAATAGATAAAAAGCACAATAATGGATGTCCTGGTAGGGGTAAAAGTGCAAATAAAATAATCAATAGGGGCACATGTGCAATTTTCACCAGAAATATACAATGTTTATTCAAAATTTATGAATTATTTACAATATGCAAAGATGCTAGGGCTTTACATACAATTTTTCCCAGACACGTGGGGACTACACGTGACTGGGCTGGGAAGGACCCAAATGTAATTACATAGACATGCATGGGTCTATTGGCAAAATTCCCATTTATTTTAAACTTCACATTTTTTTTGCAGCACTAATAATTAATTATTCAAAAATGCGGGGTAAAATTTTGCAATTTACCCCTTATAAGGCACAGGTGGACGGTTGGATTGCGTCCACTTATACACGTGGTGGCACCTCATCGCACGATGACGCTTCGCGGATGCACGGTTGAGATTAGATCGCTCGAGGCGATCAACGATTGAAACATGATGTGATCCAATGGCTGCTGGAAGATCTGGAGGAGTGGCCCAATCCGACAGCTCTGAAGACGCTCGGAAGAACAAGGAAGAACCTCGTGCCTGTCGAGCTTCGATCTGGTGTAGCTTCCATCGTCGACCACCTGGGTTGCTTGCAGGGAGCGAAAACATCGGCCAAGCTCCTTCGCTTCTGATGAGGGCTTCAGGAGGTACGCCGAAGCCTCGGTGATGGCTAGCGACTCAGGAAAATAAGGGGCTCCAGTTATCTCTGGTTTGGATAGATTTGACCCCCCAAGGGGTCCTGTGGCTTGTTAGTGCCCGCATATAGATAAAGCGAACAAATACGGGGGTCCTGGGGGCTTATTGGCGAAGGGGGAATAGCTGGTGGCACGGGCGGAGAATTCTGACAGTACACGACAGAGATGGACCTCGAAATCCAGATCCGCGGGGGGTCTTGTTGAACGAAGATGTGTGGGCTACTTTGACTCGTCAAAACCTAAACTAAGAGCGGAAAATGAAAATACAATTAATAAAGCAAAGAAAGACAACTCTTATACCTGGGGGTCAGCCCGGGAGCAAGGCCACCTGCGAGGTGGCCGTGGGTGCACCTCTGCCCTCCTGGAGCTCTGCCCGGCCACGAGAAGACTTCCCCTATCACGAGAAGACCTTCTAGACTAATGACGAGGGTTCCTAGACTCGAAATGATGACCAAACTTGGAAGGAAGATCAGAGACTCTTATTTATAAACATTATGGGATACCGTTATTGACCGATCGATTGAAAGAATTTGGGTGCACATACAAGGGATCTATGGGTTAGACATGGATCTTGATTGATCTGAGAGCAAATCTCATGAAGGGATCGAGGACGTTTGATCGAGGTATCAAGCGGGAAAAATGGCGGAAAACACGGGAGAAGATGGACCTGACAAGAGCAGGTGTCTGGAGGGATTGTTGACCGAAGGTGAACTATCGGCGTGCTGTGATTGGTCCACGTCAGTACTAGAAGACAAATCTTGTTGACTAATTATGGATTTATCAATTAAACCTAATAAATGATTTTATTAATTTTTACATATAAAATAAAAAATGTGTATTATTCAATGTAGTATTTTAATATGATTTTTACTTATTTCTGGTATTATTTGTTAGTAATTAATTTTTATGGGTATAATTATATGTATATTTGCCTATTTTTTGACTATTTTCTTTTTATTTTGTATATTTTATTTATTATTTTATTTTATATATTTATAACTTATTTTTATGTTCGTAAATATATTTTGATTAATTTTTTATGATGTTATTTATATACTTAAATAAATAGGTATATAAATTATATATGTATACTGATAGGTATTTTATCTCCGATTTATATATATTATTTTATTTTAATGTATTTTATTGGGTTTTATTTTGATTTTATATTTTTAATAGAGTACAATTAATATTTACAAGAGTATAAAATATACATAATAAAATAATGAATTTCACATTTATTTATTACAATTATTATAGGTATTTTACCTATGTTTTTACATAGACTTATTTTAATTTGTATTTTCTTTTTGGTTTTATTTTTGTTTTAATATGTACACATGTTATAAGTAATATTTACCAAATTATAAAAATACGAATTTGTAAAAATAAGAAGGAATGAATATTTTATTCGGGTATAATGTACAATGAGGGTCCAAAAACTAACTTTCACACCTTAAGTCCAAAAAATATGAAACCACCTCCATTAAATAGCTTATGAAAAGTTATATACAACTAGAGTTGATTTTGATACATTTGATTTTTTATTTGGAAGATATGGGTTTGCGATGTTGGGATTTTGACTTTTTATTTTGTGTATAAAAAAAGTACAATATATATTATTTTTGTACAAACTTAATTTTGTATTTTGTTTACATTATTCTCTACAACTTTTATGTACAAAGTTTCTTCATTTGATAAATAAATAATAAAGTATAAAATAGGTGTCAAAACGAATTATTGAATGAATAAAATATATAGATTTTTATTATGTTTTTGGCCCTTATCTCCCCCTACGTTCCTTATCGACTAATTCAATTCTTGAATTGGTCTCGAGGTTTATGGTCATAAAATATTCTTGATATTTTATTCTTTTTCTTTTCTTTTCTTTACTCTATAATTTTGGAATTAAATCATATTATTTACACAATAAATACAATAAAGGATGAATGTTATTTTGTACAAATTAATGCTATTTACATGCATTAGCTAGGACTTTTAAGGCTAAAATGATAGAATAAAGGTGATGAAATGAAGATTCATCAACTCCATTCCTCTCTTTCTCAATATTGTGGCCACCCACCATATTGACCTAGATAACCTCACAATTATCGTGACGCCATTATGCTGCCGGATCAACTACTCGTAGATCTCCCCCTTCTTCGATGCATCTTACTATTGAGGAAGGCCATCGACTTCATGCGATGAAATTAGGAGACTCGGCACTCGGATATTCCACGCTGATTGCGGGAAGCATGCGTCTCATCCACGCGCCCGCAAGTGCATCCTTCGTTGAATCGAACTTGAGACATGAAGTCTCTTCAGTTAGAGACATACACGATTGCAAACACGCTTCAAGAGTACTCTTATTACTTATTTGTGATATTGTTGAAATGATATGAGAAGTGTTTTCATATCATGTGATTTCATTTATTTAAAAATTTTAAATTTCGCTGTCCCGAGCGACTAGTATGACTTGTCGCTCTCGATCACTTGTGATGCGATCTTCACGCTTCCGTGATGCGTTAAGGCTGGAACCCTAGCCTTCAATATATACCAAAAAATATGAATACGTGGTTTGAAGTATTTGATGTTCATAATACAGAATTTCACAATAAATCTAGTGGCTTCTTTACCTATTGTTTCTAACTAGACTGCCTATTGCGATTGCTTGATTAACATAACAAGTCTCTAACATGTATTTTATGCCTTTGTACTTATTCCATGTTTGTAGCCCTGGAATGATGATACATAGACATGGGTATTTTATATAACCAATGTCTTTTATTTCATATTCTCTCGTGGTATGTATGATTGATACTGCTTGATACCGTTTGGTAATATAGATTCGAATGCTTGAAATGTATTCTGTCTTATCGGGTTGGTGGTTTGGGCGGGGTTGGGGTATGAGGGGTGGTTACAAGAGGGCCTCTCACCATAGGGGGTTTAGTGAGGGTTCCTTGCATCAAATCTCACGAAATGGATCTTATAGAGAAAAACATTGAGTTTGGGTATGTTATAGGAACATGCGGGGAGACAAAAGAGAAGACCAAATGTATTTTAAGGTGAATGAAAGAAATATTAGAGAAAATGTATAACCTGAAATAAAAAATCAACGACTCATGATGAAAAAGTACAAATGAAGTAATACATTTGAAGCGTGTCTAAACATCATGGATAACATTATGGCCTTTGACATATTGGGATGTCACATAATATTGTGTGAAGTTTTGAGATCATTTTTTAATGTATGCTGATCAATACCAAAATCTTATTTATAATACAATTCTTCAAATACAAGAAATAATAATTCATCAATTCAAATCATCTACCCCACTCACTATATAAATCTCGACTACATTTCAATATCATTTAGACGTCAGGTGTGAATTAGGGCTCAATCCAAAATTAAGGAAATTATCAAAGAAAATATATGGAAGTTCAGAGAAGTTAATTTTCGCCATTAAGATTGTAAAATTCGACAACAAAGTAAAAAAATGACACCAGTTCTTTCAGCCCTAGTTGAGTCTTCCCCGTTCCTCCCTTTCCCGCACAAGCCCCAAACTTCGGTTGCGGTGAGATCTCCACCAGCAGACTCTCGTCCACCTCCTGGGAGTTGGCACTTGGCAGTGGTCGATACTTACGAGATGGAGGCGTGATGGGAGGCGAGGAAAGCGACGACGACACGAGGCGAGGGGAGCCTGAGAGGAAGAAGCTCCACCTCGACACCTTCCCCTGCTCCCTCAACCTCATGGCTAATTCCTCCCTCACTTCCCCTGATGCCAAGACTGTGAGCGCCTCCTCTTTCCCTTATCTGTTTACTTCCAGATTCGGTTCTTCTTCTCCTTCTTCTTCTTCTTTTTCCGTTCCTTTTCTTAAAAAGAAATTTCGGATGTTATTTTCTTATTGTTACCACCTCATTGCCAATCCGTACGAACCATCAGTTCCAAGTTAGGTACTTAACATATTGATAGCGGCATGTCGGTTGCTCTGCTCCAGGACTTTTGCGTTTGAGATGTCGGTAGCGATCAATCTGCAATATTTTGTTAGGTGGAATAAACTTTTGGGACGATCAACGACCTTTAATGTCAATCTTTCTGGCTCTACAGATATATCTATATCAGAGCGTGCGCATGTGATATATGTACATGTGTGTGTCTATTGATACACATGTGTGCATGTATGCTGGGATACACAGAGATAGTAGTAGGTTTGTAGTTTGCCATCCCGATCTTTAGAAGGAGATCAATAACATATTTCTCTAAGTCATCACTAGTCCTCTTTGATTTCTGGCAAATTCAAGCCCAAGAAAGTAACGCAGTTCTCCAAGATCTTTGGTTACAAACTACTGTTTAAGGAATTCATTCACCTCATTGATCCCCTATAAATTATCTTGTGTAATGATAATGTTGTCAACTTAAACCATATAACGATGATTTCTCGTGGTGTCATGTGTTGAAAGAATGACGGATATGCATTGTATATCTTGAAACCTTGCTGCTTTATCATGTCTAGTAGCTTATGGAACCTTGTTGTCAGGCATTGCTTAAGGTCATAAAAACCTTATGGAGTTTACACATCTTCTGTCAATCCCCCTCAGGCCTCAGCAGTGAACTCAGGTGGCTGCTGCATATAGACTTCCTCTTGCATGTCTTAATAAAGAAAAACATTCTTGACATCAAGTTAGGAGAGCTTCCTGTCTCTCACTACAACGGAAAGGAAGATTCGCCGGGTGAAGTGACGTGCCACAGGAGAGAAACATCATGGTAGTCTGCCCCATATGTCTGATTGAACTCATGTGACACCAGTTTGGATTTGTAGTTGTCAACACTACCCGTTGCTCCTTGCTTCATTGCAAAGACACACTTGCATGCAACCACAGAAGCCCCACTTGGGGCAATATCCACACTCCACGTGCATCTTGATTGCAATGCATCTGTTTCTTCCTCCATAGGCAGACGCTTTTGACTGTCTTGTATAGCCTCCTGATATTTGCGTGCAATTGTAATAACTGAAATCCCATCATAAACTTCCTGAAGTCCTCTGATAGATGTCCAAATGAATCATGTCATGAGAGATGGTATGTAAATGCATGCCTCTTCATCTAAAGTGCAACGAGCTGGTACATATCCTTTAAAGGCTCAACTTCTTATATATCTATCACCCGAATAGCTGCACTCTCATCATGTATAGTTTCTTGCTGTATAGAAACATCAATAATGCCATCAGTGGAAATTCAATGTTCAAAATTTACCTGAGGTGTGTTGGATGTTGGGGAAGTCACACGAGTAAGGGGTCGAGTGTAATGGATCCGTGACACATGTGAGGTAAAGTTTGTACCACATGAGGCGTAATAGTAGCAGGAGGTAGAGATGGAATGTAAATCTTCTCATCAATCTCAGAATGTGTCATCCTGTCAACTGTGGGAGAAAAGTTTCTCATAAATCTGAACGAGGGAGCTTGTCATGTCCAAGAGTCAGGTGATGGATAAAGTCTACACAAAAAAATACGTGAGGTGTTAGAGATGCCGTGCTCTTTTCAAGAAACACAATTGAATAAGGAACATTTTCATCTAACACGGAAGAGGACATACTGTTGATGAGATAACAAGCAGTGGTGATTGCATACCCTTGGCAGGAATAAGGAGCATGGCTCATTATAAGGAGGGTCATGGTAACATTTAATATATAACCGTGTTTTTACTTGGCTAGACTTTTATGCTATCTCATAGCTAGTGGGAATGGGAGCTCTCTGGAAGGATGGCCATGCCTCTTTCCACCAGCTACATGCTACTTTATATCTTATACAATCACCATTAAAACTAGCTCAAGTCCACACCTATTTGCTAGCCACCTCTTATCATTTCTTTCTTAGTTCCAATCAAGGCTACTAAGAAAATCAGACTCCGAGCAAGGAATCATCCAAGCCTACCTTCGACTCTTAGGCACACAATGTCTGATGGATGATCCCAAGAGACTTGCAAAACTAATATAATTGATCGTTATAAGTTCCAAAGCATTGCCAGAGCGAACATATTTGATAGTAGCAGAAAGGAGATTTTTTCAATTGTAAAAGTTTTAATAATAGATTCAATCTCGGACTTATTTTTCATCAGAAATACCTAAGAAGGTATGAAAAAATAATCAAACACAATTAGATAGAACCCGTGGTCATGGTGATCATGGACACGATTGGGACACCAAATATTAAAATGCAACAACTCAAAAAAAAGTACTGATACCACTTTGACGATTGGAAAAACTGATACCGATGATGCCTTCCCAAGTTGTCAAGCCTCATATTGAAATTTAAAATGAGATGAGATTTGAGGGGGGACTCTACACAGTTTCCGTAGAGGAAGATGACCGAGCGGAAGGTGCCACTTGTACGAGGAGACTGGTTTAGTAGAAATGGAAGATCTACCATCATATGGAGAGTGGACCAATCTGTAGAGACCCCTTGCTTAGGGCTACATCCAAGCATCCTATGCACGAGTATATCGTGAAACACACGAGAAGAGTGGTAAAAAATGGCACAACAATTTAGATCCTTGGTAATGCGACTGATACAATAAAATCATAGAAAATTTAGGCATATGTAACATATTCTGCAGACATATGGAAGGAAGGTATTAACTGAACCTCTCGCCGTCCTGTAATAGGAGAGTGTCTCCCATTAATAATGACTACGTATCAACCATGAGGAGTTGTATTGTAGGATGTGAACCATTATCTGTTACCGTATATATGATGAGATGCTCCAGAATTCATGATTCATTCTGAAATATTATCATTGCGACATGTGATGAGAGTATACCCAGTACCAAAGGTTCTCGCAGAGGCAACAATGTCAGATGAAGTTAAAGAGGCACTAGTAGTACCGACAAAAGGGACGATGATCTTCTGAATCCTCCATTCTGCTAGGCACCTCCTTCTTCAGCAACATAAATAACACATCGTTATTCAGACGATCAAAATCGTGATTCCCCTCCATAACTACAACATTGCCAAAATGTCATCCTTGAGAGTGTCCCAACATTCTCTGCAAAAGGAGACCGAGAACCTGTCAGGTCTCATAGAATGAATGCA
Source organism: Ottelia alismoides (assembly GCA_037367405.1). NCBI lineage: Eukaryota > Viridiplantae > Streptophyta > Magnoliopsida > Alismatales > Hydrocharitaceae > Ottelia > Ottelia alismoides. The sequence goes on along the minus strand of JAZKJV010011894.1, from coordinate 500,499 downwards.
GGTTGGCTAAAGTCTGAGAGGAGCCTCTACTATTCTATGTGATAAGATTTTTTTACAAAATCAAAGGAAAATATTGCAAAGTGACAGCGAGTCCTATGCTTTATGGATTTGAGTGTTGGCATGTGAGACATTTGCACATAATGAAATAGTAGAAATGAAAATAGTACAATGGATATGTGGTTATACATATACATGAAAAAATTTGATTCACAACGACGCGATTATAAGGAAAGTTGGTGTAATGCCGATCGAGGATAAGATGAGAGAGAACCACTTGGTTAGCCATTTGCGAAGGAGGTTTGTTGATGCACCAGTTAGAAGATGCAGGATTTGGGATGTTGAGCTGGCTAAAAGAGGGTGAGGAAGGCCCAAGAATTGTTCGAAGGATACTATCCAAAGTGGTCTTAGTTATTGGATCTAACTCCGACAATGACCCATGATAGATCTCAATGGAGGCAAAGAATCCATGTAGCCGACCCTACTTAATTTGCGAGAAGGCTTTGTTGTTTTTGTATTTCATGTATATTCATATCTCTTAAACAATATGTACTTTTTCCATGATTATCAATATGGCAACATGTATTTTACGATATAATTTAGTTTATCCACATACCAAATATATGAATATTAAATTTTTACTCGTTCATTTATGATATATTAGAGACCTTTTATCTTTGAAATTTACCTAGCTTCATCTTTTTAAAGTCACGTTGGCACGATTCTGGGATATTGTTGGCAATGCCCATTTTCAGACTTGGCAAAACGGCATCCACATCAACACTTAAACTATGATTGGAATCAATTGAAAAAGAAAATACCTTCAGTGCATTAAGTTGCTAATGACCCATCTAGGCATTGTGAAGAAAAAAGAAATCCTATGACCTTGAACATTAAGGACAATGGGTGTTTGCTCTCTTTGAACCCAATAGATCGCTTATGCATGTGCAAAAAGGGGTATTCTTTGACAAGTTGTCGGGGTAAGACTCCCAATCAGGCGATGAAGGGTGGAAGGAAGGGCATGCTCCCAACCGCTTCAATCCTAGGCGACGTATTTCATGGAGGAAGAGAGCAACTGCCTAATCACATTAGAGACTGCCTTTCCTCTTTGAAAGTAGCAGCGATGGGAAAAGAGGGACCTGATTTTCTAGGCGTCAGCGTGGAGGAATGCAAAGCCTTGAGGGCAATGATGTTGGTCTATAGTAGCCAGGGCACAGTGCCAGCATTGGAAGGACACTTGGGGCCACACGGCTTTGGAGGTGGAGCTCCATGATTGAGGGTTATGATTTTAGTGGATGGGGAAGTGGGTCTTATTCATGTGAGGTACTCAATTACTGGCGTAGGGCCACTGATCTGATGCCATGGGGAAAATGGATGACTTGTTTTGATGAGGGACGGTTGCAACAAGAACCAAACAACATAAAAGAGATAAGAAAGAATACAAAATAATAGAAATGGACACCCCAAGCACTCAGCACAAAGGCAAAATCTCAACTGGTTTGTGATACCCATGGTTATTAAGGTGGCAAGGCGACAAGGCGTTACACCTGGGCGCCTGCATGCCTAGGCGTGCCTAGGCGTTTTCCAAAGTGGCATCAAGAAATTTCAAAAATATCACATTTGGATGCTAGATTATTAAGAAATTATATCGCATTTTCCAAAGTGGCATCAAGAAATTTCAAAAATATCACATTTGGATGCGCCATGTCATATGCAAATCTTAGTGACAACATCAATTTAATCTTTTTTTAGGATCTCGACAAGCTCATTAGCATCCCTGCAATAATGTTGTGTATTCACAGCAATTGTTTTTACTATTGCCATTATTTCTTGTTCAGTGTATTTAGGCACCAAGCACAGTGATTCGGTAGGGCTACTATGCACTAATTCCCGTACATTATATTATCAGATCAAATTTAAAGCCGAATCAATTCCATAATCTCTAATGCAATAGAGACCCGTTTGTACTAATAAGTTTATTCTTAGACCGGTACTACACTAATAAGAGCAAAGGATCATTGGGTTACACTGGCCCTCGCTTACCAATATTAGGTGATATCTTATCAGTATAAACTCTATAGAAGAAAGTTCGACTGTAGAGCTCGGCTTATACCAATATTATGGAGCTACCTTCGTAGGCCTTCAATGGAAAAACATCAAAGGGGACATTATCCTCTCTGCAACATATTTGATCTTGTATTCCATTACAGATGCACTGCCTGGGACCCCCAATCTTGTTATGTTCCACTATTATTTAAGAAAAATCAGTACAACCAATCTTTGTGTGACGTGGTACCTTGTGCATCGGTATTCCTATACATGTTACCTGTACATGAGTGCTTTTACTCTCTTTGAAACATATATGGAAAGAGTTGTATTAGATATTAGATGACCCCATACAGATAATTTGACTCGTTTCCAGAACACTCAGGTAGTAGTATGCATGAAAAATAGTCGCCTAGGCGTCAAGGTGTGCCTAGGCGCACCTAGGCGGCGGCCTAGGCGCCCAGGCGACCCAAGGCGCACGCCATTTGCTATAAAAGCAAGGCGTTCGTTCTAGGCGCACGGCCTGGGGCGCCTGGGCGCCTAGGCGGCCGCCTAGGCGCGCCTAGGCGTGCGCCCTAACATCTATGGTGATACCCCTGTGCATTGCTCGATTATCCATGCCCAAAGCAATGAAAGGGTTTGGAAATCCATTTAAAAGTCATTTTGCGATTTTGAAAGCAGAATGAGGTTGGAACCAATTGTGAGATGGGCGGAATGTCATGTTCTCTTCCAGTTTGATTTTGAATTTTTTCGGAAGCAGTAAAATCATAATTGGAAAATGGTTCTGACGTAACAATCCAAACATTCATTTTTTAGTTTACTGGTGGACTTCAATTTTGTTAAATTGACGGCATAACAGCAAGTTTGGCTTGTCTTGCTCATTTCATTTTCCCACCAAATATGGGCAGAATGCCTTCTAAGGGTCACCTTTATGTCTAGGTTGATGCTGCAGTTCTTCAGTACCAAAACCAGAAGCTGGTTCAACAATTGGAGGCCAAGAAAAGTGAAGTGCATGCTCTGGAAGATAAATTTGAAGAGATGAAAGAAAGACAGTCAGCCTATAATGAAACTCTGATAAATGTAAACAGATTTTGGAACCAGGTTGGCATGCATCCTATCTTTAATGAGTACAAGTTTTCTATGCATTGGTGAAAGAGTGTGCTTTCCTAACTGTATCTGCTTTATTGGTTTTGAATTTAGTTGATTGATGATATGATCCTCTTTGAGATACGTTTGGTTGGAGATCTAGTTGTACTGCAAGAATTGGATAATGGAGACCACAGCAGAGGCTTGTTTTCTACTAGCTTGTACTTGATAGATTGTATAATATGTCAAGCCTGTCAAGTTATTTAGTATTCTGGTATCTGCAGATATGATTCCGACATGCCATCCGGATGAGATGTTTTTACACAGGCTTTTACAGTCTCATGGTGTCCTTGGTGTTGAGGAAACACTATCCGTTACTCGTGTTCATGATGCTCTCAACTCGAGGTATACTTCGACCTTGAATTTGATGAAGCGACTTGAGAATTCTATTGACACACAAAGGGCCACTAAAGAGAGCGTGACAAAGTCTCTGAAAGAGAAGGGATCTTCAGAAGGTCAGAGAAGTATTAAAACTATGCCTGTGCGACTGTTGGAGTAAAGCTTTATTACATTATTTGTGTATTTTTCCGAGTTTCTTATACTTTTGTTTCCAGTCACGGTGTAAGTTCCAGTTTTTCTTGTTTGTGCATGTTGTTGATCCTTTATGAAAATCTGCACGTGGACTTTTACGCTAAACAAGGAGATTTTTGTTCTTGCTAGTTATGCCAACCATAATTGATATCCTTTTTAATCAAAACAGCTGGCATAATTTTCTTATTATTATTTTGTTTATTCTGCTTCTTGCAGAGGCAAGCATTCAACTTCAGAACCTTGACAAGTTGCTGGGACAGGAGGTGGGCAATCTTCAGATGGCTCTCGATTTACTTAATGCAAAGCATAACAAGTATGAAGATGAAATCCAATCTTACCTTGAAAGCCATCACAAAGATCAGTCTGATTTAAAACGACTTTCAGGTGATGTTTTGAATTTGTCACATACAATTGTTTTGCTCACTGTTTTATTTAAGCTTTTGGTGGGGTGTGGTACTTTTGGGACACGACTAACTGTAAATCTGCCTTCCATCGTCCTATTAGGATCTTATCATCCCCTTCTATCACACCGATTTTTTTGACCAATGTCCAGATGAGCTGGAGGAAAGTATGGCTGAACTCGAGGAAAGTCGTCGTAAGATGATAAACCTCAAAATGCAAAGGGAGGGGTTGCCTAAAGTGCAGTCTCCTGTCTTCAGTGTTGTTAATGGAAGCAGTTCGCCTGACAAGTCTATGGAAAGAACTATGAGCTTAAAGAAGTTGAAAAGCTCTCTTGAAGATGTCAAGGTATTGTAGCCAAATGCGCTGTTTGGTTTGGCATTTGCATTTTCCAACACAGTTTATCTAAATGCTAAATCCAACATAGTTTTCAAATGCAGTTTTTGGAAAATCATTTTGGGTAGCCTATGTTGAGGAAAGTAGAATTTAGCAATAAGAGAAGTATCTCACATAAGCATTTGACATCTCTTTGTGGACTCAATCACCTGTGCTACTTTTATTACATTCTTTCTAAAAAAGGAACGCTATATTTCCACTAATAATCTACATCAGGCCTTGTGTTTGTATTTTTAAAGTAAATCTGTTATACTACATAGAATAGGGATGCTAGCATAATGTTATTTGCTCATTAGATATTTTAGCTATGCAATTCAAATTTTCCCCTCGAAACAAAAGTTTCAAAACACCGGCTGTGTAAAAGCTCGCATTTCTGCAAGTTATTTACATAACAAGGTTTTGGGGAATTTATGTTTCCTAACACTGAACGAAATGATGCTGAAAAGTTTGATACTTTATTGTTTTTCTCATTGTTTCCTTTTCCTTTTTTCCTTTTTTTTATTTTTTAAACCGAGTGGTTGTTGTTGCCAATTAGCTTATTTTCATTCCACGTGTAAAAAAATGTAGGTGCTGGCGGTATCCCGTCTTGTGGAACTTGAGGATGCCCAAGAAGATGTATCGATCCTTACCAAAAGATTGGAAGACCTAGAAGTCTGTTTCTAATTGGATTTATCATATTAAGCTTTGTCTATATTATAGTAAGTTATTTTTATTCATTAGGAATCTAAACAAATGAAGTCCTTTTTTTTCTATACAGGAAGCTTTGAAAGATGAAAAGTATGTGGTCACTTCGAAGCCTTATATGGTACTGAATGAACAACTTCAACATTTAAAAGTCGAACTTGAGCACTACAAGGTCCTGGTGGAATCGCTACAGGTAATTGTTTGGTTCGTTTTTTGATATCAAGTTTGGTACGTGCTTTGCATTTCTTTTTTAACTTAATATTTTCAGACTGACAGGAACCATATTTTCCGCAAAGATAACGAATTAACTGCAAAGTCAGAATCTGTTGATGCTGCGAATGATTTAATGATCAACACTGATGCAAAGATGAAGGATTTGCAAATTCAACTCCAAAAATGTACTATTGAAAGGAACGATCTCGAGATTAAGTTAGAAGAGGCTCTGCAGGATGCAGGTGAAATGGATCCAACTAATACCATTTATGATAACACCAAATTAAGTTTTTGTATACTTAGTGATTATGGGGGTTTCAGGTAGAAAAGATATAAAAGATGAGATCCATGTCATGGCTACAGCATTGTCCAAAGAAATGGAAATGATGGAGGCACAACTTAATCGATGTAAAGACTCTGCTCTTGAATCAACATCCTTGCGTGGGGAAGTACAATCATTAGAAGCGTTATTAGATAAGAAGGTGCTGGCAAGTTCTTTCTATATCTTCTTCCTTACATGCTCTCTCTGCATGATCTCATGATCTCACGCGGGAATGGTTGCTTGTTTGGCGTATTACTGTACTGTCACGTTAATTGCTAGGAACGTCAGATGACCATGTTTTTTCCTTTTATGATATAAGTTGATTGATAGTTACTTCTTGTGGAAAGGGAGTGGAGAATTACTTGTTAAAAAACAATGGGCTGGGGTACATAAAGGAAATCCCGGAGCTACTAAGAAAAGTACAAGTTTGCGGGCTAAAATATAATGGGATTTTTACCCAGCAGACCCTATAAACTTTGCCAATCACCTCCACGACCTTTGAAACAACCTAATTCCCCCCTCGACCCCGTAAACTTGCCAACTCTTACCCCATGAACCCTCCGGGTAATATGTTTTAAGTTCGTGGGGGTTTTTGGGGTAATTTACAGGGTCGATGGGATAATTACGTTGTGCAATAGGTCGTAGATGCATTTTAAAATGTTTATAGGGTCTGCTGGGTAAAAATCCCAAATATAATTATGGTTAAAATAGAACAATGGAATTATCTATCAACATTCCCTCTCAAATCAGAGCATATCCATATGGACAACTTGGATGAAAGTAATGTGCTTTTGTGCGAGTGCCTTGAAGATGTCCGCGAGTTGGTGCTCCTTAGAAACTTGGGGAGTAGCCATCTTCCTCTACTTCACTATATCTCTAATATAATGACAATCAACTTCAATATATTTGTTGTAATAGTATAGGGGAGCATGAGTTTTAGCAGAGTTCAAGCTCCTATAAGAATGGAAAAAGCCAACTAATCTTGCACGTGATTTGAGCCATGACTCTGTACTCTGCCTCCAATGGCAGAGGGAGAGAGGCGTAGGTAGGGGCCATGCCCCTATCCCTCGTAAATAAAGAGAAAGGATGGGATATTAGTTGGTTAATTTATATTGCTCCTGTTGGACATGTGAGCCCATGACGAATCTGTTAAGATATTTATGTTATTTTGTCCTTGTTCCATATTGTTTATTTCTATTGTTCGGTTTATGTAATTTACTCTTATAGCTTTTCTCCTATATAAGAGACTTCTAGGGTTAGATGGAATACAACTTTTCGTTTCTCGTTCCACATGGTATCAGAGCGATGGTCCTAGACCGGAGCCTGTGCCCTAGAATCCTACCCTCCACCAAAAAACCCCTAGCCGCCGCAGGCCTCATCTCCACCGCTCGCTGCCGCCGCGGGCTCCAAGCACCACTGCCGCCACCCGCGGGCTCACGCGACCGAGGTCTCACGCGCCTCCGCCCACCGCTGCTGTCGAGGTCTCACGCGCCTCTGCCTGCGGGTTCCAACCTCGCCTGCCGTTGCCGCCGAAGGCCCACCAGTCGCCGTCGAAGGTCCAGGCGCCTCCGTCTACATACCCACGCATCCTCGCATCACCATCCCGTGAATCCTTGGTTACCTAGGGTGTAACGTGAACATCTAGAAACACCCTATTTACCCCAAGGACTCATCGAAAGAATGGAAGAGGTTGTGGTATGAGTCTACACCCACAACCATCTTCCTGTATGTCAATGTAGACGCTGGTATCTACTGTTGCTAGCCCAATCTTGAAGATAGTTGTTGTCATGTCTGACAGCAAGGTGGATGTCCCATCCCTGGGTGCCTTCAAAGGTCCGACACCCATTGTCAAAATGGATGGAACCAACTATGAACCGTGAGCCATGCAGTTCATGAGTTTGATGCAATGTAATGGCAAGAAGCACATCCTCACAACAGAGGAGCCACGTGACAAGACTAAGACAAATGCCTCGTGGAAGGCGGATGATGCATATGCTCGCGTATGGCTATCTGAGACTGTATCCACGGAGATATCTAATGATATACTGAGTCAGCCTACTGCAAAGGCTATGTGGGACATTCTTGCCGCGACATACTCTCCGACAAAGAATGGGTCTAAGATACTCCAACTTCAGCTATCTTCACATCGCAGAATGGTCGCCTCTTCACACCCTTTACACTTTTTTGAGGGATATGTTCGAGAAGTTACATGGCTACATACCCTTGACTGCTACACCAGAGCAGCTCAAGGCATACAGAGACTCTGTAATGACTTGGGTATTTCTAGCAGTCCTGGATCCAGAGTATGATGCAACTCATGCCCAAATCCTCACTGATGCTACCATACCTCCTATGAAGGAGGCGTATCGAAGATTGAGCAGATTATCTATATCCTCTGGTAGTACCTTACAACACTAGACATCTTCAGCTATGGCGGCGTCACGTGGTAGAGGCAACCATACAATATATCATGGTCGGGGAAGCTCCAACTGCAGCAAAGGAGGGGGCAGTCGGGGTCGACCGTGCACCTTCTGCCACAGGACAGGCCATTCTGAGGAAACCTGTTATTCTAAGCATGGGTTTCCTGCATCAGCCAGGGTTGCAGAGCAGACACAACAGACTGGGAGTTCATCTCCTGTATCTGATCAGAGGTTTGATGAGCTTGTAGCACGACTGAGAGAGATTATGCCTGACACGTTTGGATCCACTAGCTCTCCTTCAGGATCCTCTGAGGTTGCTGCCTCAGCATCGGCGTCTACATCAGGTATAAAATATGCTTTTAGTAGTTGCTACAGGGCGGACTTATCTGAATGGGTCATGGATTCCGGCGCATCTCATCATCTCTGTGGTGACAAAGGTCAGTTTAGTGTTTTTCGTCCTACTCAGCCTGGACGATCAGTTGTTATAGCAGATGGAACACATTCCCCCATCACTGGTCAGGGGGAGGTGCAGTTGACCTCTACATTGAGGCTTCCTAATGTTCTATATGCTCCTGATTTTTCTATGAATCTATTATCAATTAGTCAAATTACCAGAGATTTACATTGTCGTGCCATATTTGATCCATCTGCTCTTGTGTTTCAGGTAGGGATGCAAATGGTTATGGATATATCCGTATTTGATCCGTCACCGTATCCATTTTATATAGATTTTGACATCCGTCCGTATCCGTTTTAAAATGGATACGAATATGGATATCATTTTGATATCCGCAAACATCCGTATCCGTATATCCGTTTTCATATATAAATATAGTCACAGATTTATTTTTAACCATGTATAACATAATTCTATACCTTCTTTTATCAAATTTGTATAATTTTTATGATACAAACACATTTAATAAATTTATATCATGTGTTTTTGATCCAATTCGTATGTATTTAAGTCGATTTTATAGAGTATTTCTAATATTAATCGTATGCGATCAGTGTCCGTTTTACATCCGTATCCGTTTTTTAAGGATATGATAAGATAATTTTAATATCCGTCAATATGCGTATCCGCATCAAAAAATGGATAAGGATACGGTAATACCTTTATCCGTATCCGTATCCGTCCGTTTGCATCCCTAGTTTCAGGAAATACTCACGGGCAGAGTGATTGGAACTGGTTGTGAGCAAGGGGGCCTTTACAGACTAGTGCAGTCTCCGTATGCTGGCGCCTCTTCTTCTATCCACACTGGATCTGTTTCTCCATATACGTGGCATCTGCGATTTGGTCATCTTCCTCTGCAAAAGCTGATTCATGTTCTTCCTCAGATTTCTCATCGCTCCACTTTTCAGTGCGAGGCCTGCCAGCTTTTTTTTTGACGCTCAAAAGCGGGGGATGCACTCGATGGTGCTCGCCCCAATTTATTAGGAAGTTAAGAGGTAACTTACAGACGAAATGCGGTCAGGAAACAAAAAAGAACAGAACCAGAAGGTATCGAAATCAGATACCCCCACTACAACAAAAACCCCCTATACATCAGTCCAGTCACGAAGGAGTCGCGAAGCCGAGATGAGGACATTTTCGGAGTAGAATCTCTGGCGAGCAAAGAGGGCATCATTTCTTCCAAGCCAGATGCTCCAAAGCCGCGCAATAGGTGTAAGCAGGTCCATCCTCGCCCTGGCCCGAGAGCTAACCAGGCTGTCACAGAAAGATGAAGAAGACGACACGTCAAGCCAGTCCAGATCAGCCCAGATGCCATGGGTTCTGCCACATCGAAAAAATAGATGGTCGATAGTCTCCGTCTCCAAATCACAAAGGCCACAGTTAGATGTGACGTTGGGAAAAAGCGAGGCACACCGGCTACGAGTCAGCAGACGCCCACGCCGAAAGGCCTGCCAGCTTGGGAAGCATCATCAGCCCATTTTCCAGAGTTGTCAGGGTCTAAGTAATCATTGTCTGTTTGAGTTGCTCCATTTTGATATTTGGGGTCCTAGTCGTGTCCAAGATCATCAGGGACATATTTTATCTTGTTGCAGTTGACGAGTTTTCTTGTTTGTCTTGGGTTTTTTTCCTTAAGAACAAGTCTGATGCTGGTCCTGTTATTCAGTCTTTTATTAATGAAATAAAGAACATTTTCTCTGCAAAAGTCAAGTTCATACGTTCTGATAATGCATTAGGTGGCGTTTGGATCCCGGGTTACCTGTGGGTTAGGGGAGTTTGCCCCCCTTAACCCACATCCCCATCTCTCCCCGTGGGCCCCACTTTATTCCTTTTTTAAAAAAATAAATAAATCAAATTTACATCATCAATCCTATCAAAAAATAATATATTATACCATCATATCATATAAAAATTATAAATTACCCCACTTCTACTCACTTTTTCAAACTTCAATACAATCACATCACAATAACTACTCACTTTTTCAAATTCCGATACAATCATATCACTCCAAACCCACTTCTAACCCACCTCCAGTTTAACCCTCTATCTAAACACCAAAACACCAAAACAGGTTACCCCCTACCAGTTTAACCCGCCTTAACCTGTCAACCAAACGCAGAGTTTTGCAGTACTCCGCTTTCTCAAGTTCTTAGGTCTAATGGTATTGTGCATTAGACATCATGCGCATATACTTCCCAACAGAATGGGGTGGATGAAAGGAAACATCGTCATCTTTTGGATGTTACCAGAACCCTTTGATACAGTGTCGTGCTCCTCATTCCTATTGGGGAGATGCGGTTCTAACTGCTTGTTATCTGATGAGTCATATGCCTTCTCCGGTGCTTGGGGAGAAGATCTCGTTCTTGATTGCGTTTCCCGAGACAGATCTTTTCTCGCTTACGCCTCGTGTTTTTGGTTCTGTTGCATTTGTTCATCAACTCTCTCCTGGTCTTGACAAGCTCTCTCCCAGAGCTGTCAAATGTGTGTTTGTTGGGTATTCCAAAACCCAAAAGGATATCGCTGTTTTGACCCTGTTCGACGAAGATATTATGTCAGTGCTGATGCCACATTCTTTGAGTCTATCATGTATTTTTCTCCCACAGGTGAGAGGCTTACTCCTTCAGAGGATGGAGAAGAGATCTATATGCCTCCTCCTCCGTCATTACCATGTTCTACTGCATCTCCACCACCACCACCGCTTCCACCACGACCACCACCACCTCCACCACCACCTCCACCACCGTCTTCTGTTTTCTTTCCACAGGTCTACCAGCGAAGACCCCATGCTCATGCGCCTCCTCCATCATCTAGCACGCCCAAGGTATGTACTGAGCATTTGAGTTCTTCTAATGGCACATGTGATTTGCATGCACAGAATGAGGTGCAGGGTGCAGATACTATCTCTACTACTCCTGCTGAGGATCTAGATATGCCTATTTCACTTCGGCGACAAAGGAGAACATGCACTATGCACACTATTGGTTTTCATGTTTCCTTGGAGCGTTTATCCAAGGATTTTCAGCACTTTGTTGTGGGGTTGTCTGCTATAGAAATACCACGGTCATATCAGGAGGCACTGTAAAGTAGTCAGTGGCGTCTGGCTATGGAGGAGGAGAGATGACAGCTTTACAGTCACGAGGTATGTGGAGTGTGGTCCATGCTCCACCAGGTGCGTTTGTTGTTTGCAACAAGTAGGTATTTACTGTGAAGCATATGGCTGATGGTACCGTAGACAGATACAAGACCAGACTGGTTGCTCGTGGGTTCACTCAGACCTATGGAGTGGACTATCAGGACACGTTTTCCCCTGTTGCGTGTCATTCTACCTTGCAGATTCTTATTGCTGTGGCGGTGGTACGTGGTTGGCCACTTTTCCAATTGGATGTCAAGAATGCTTTCTTGTATGGTGATCTGCAGGAGGAGGTTTACATGCAGCCGCCGCCTGGGTTTGCTGTTGAGGGGGAGTCCAGTATGGTGTGCCGTCTTCATAAGGCTATATATGGCCTTAAGCAGAGTCTGAGGGCTTGGTTTCAGAAGCTCTCAGAATTGATTGAACAGAAGGGGTTTGTCAGATATACTGAAGATCATGCTCTCTTTGTAAAGAGAAACCAGAGAGGTATTGTAGTCATTTCGGTTTGTGTTGATGACATTGTTATCACTGGCAGCGATGAACAGGGCATTCAAGCAGCTAATGATTTCCTTAGACAGCAGTTTGTTACCAAGGACCTTGGCATGCTTCGTTACTTTCTTGGCCTGGAGTTTGCACGAAATCAGCAGGGTATGGTTATGACACAAAGGAAGTATGTTACTGATCTTCTATCTGAGACAGATATGACAGGATATAGACCAGCTACTACCTCGATGGATCCTAATGCGAAGCTTCATGATGCCGGATCTGAGGAGGTGGACAAGAGACAGTACAGAGAGCTGGTAGGGAAATTATTGTATGTTACCATTACCAGGCCTGATATATCTTTCGCTGTGAGTAGAGTAAGTCAGTTCATGAAGCAACCCAAACATGTGCACATGGATGCAATATTCTTGATTCTGAGATATCTGAAGTCTCCAGGTTCATGTCTTCTGTTTAGAAGAGATGCGTCTCTCTCAGTTATAGGGTGTGTGCAGATGCAGATTATGCTGGGTGTCCTAAGGACAGGAAGTACACTTCAGGCTTCATTGTGTTTGTTGACAACTCACTAGTCTCATGGAGGAGTAAGAAACAAACTTTTGTTGCTCGATCTAGTGCGGAATCAGAATATAGGGCAATGGCCCAAGGTAGTACGGAGATGATGTGGGTCAAATCTGTCTTGACTGATTTAATGATTGAAGTGCCTCTTCCTATGCATCTCAAATGCGACAATCAGGCAACCTTGTTTATAGCTAATAATCCAACATTTCATGAAAGGACAAAGCACATTGAGGTGGACTGTCATTACACTCGTGATTGGATCCAAAAGGGCTTATTTCAACATCTTATGCAGCGTCAGGAGATCAGATTGCATACATGTTTACTAAAGCCTTGGCTAGAGGTCCTTTTCATCATTGTTGTTCCAAGCTGAGCATGATAGATATATATGCTCCAGCTTGAGGGGGAGTGTTAAGATGTTTATGCTATTTTGTCCTTGTTCTATATTGTTTATTTCTATTGTTCGGTTTATGTAATTTACCCTTAGAGCTTTTCTCCTATATAAGAGAGCTCTAGGGTTAGATGGAATACAACTTTTCGTTTCTCTTTCCACAGAACCATTTCTGTAATAAATGTTATTGTAATCTATGGAAATGGAAGAATAGATTATATATTCATGAAGCCCTAGGGTTCTCTTATATAGGAGAGTAACCTGTTGGGTAAATTACATAAAGAAGATAAAGGAAATAAATAATACATTAAGGACATGAAAAATAACTAATATCTCACCACTCCTCCTCAAGCTGGAGCGTAGATATCGACCAAGCTTAGCTTGGAGTAACATCTCTGGTAAGGCCCTCTAGCTAGGACCTTGCTGTCTAGTCTCCAGGGCTGACATGAATAGTGGAGATGAGACCCTTCTATATCATGTCACGAGTATAGTGACAATTTGCCTCGATGTGCTTGGTTCTCTCATGGAAGGCTGGGTTGTTTGCAATGAAGAGAGCAACCTGGTTGTCACATTGGAGGTGCATGGAAAGAGGCACCTCAACAGTCATGTCAGTAAGAACAGATCTGACCCATATAGTCTTTGTACTAGCTTGTGCCATGGCCTTGTATTCTGATCCTGCACTAGATCTGGCAACCACAATCTGCTTCTTGCTCTTCCATGACACCAAGGAACTTCCTATTAACACTACGAAGTCTGAAGTAGACTTCCTGTCCTTGGGACAACTCACATAATCTGCATCTGCACATGCTGTAACTGCAAAAGATGTACCTCTGCTAAATATAAGACCAGTGTCAAGTGAGGCATTCAAATACCTCAGAATCATATGGACTGCGTCCATATGTGCCTATCTAAGTTGCTCCATAAACTGACTCACTTTGCTTAGTGCAAAGGATATATCATGGTGATAGTCACATAAAGAAGCTTCCCAACAAGCTCCCTGCACCTCCTCTTGTCTACCTCCTTAGTGTCATCATCATCGAGCTTCATGCTCGAGTCCATAAGAGGGAGACGCATGCACACGTGGCCTCCTCTCCCCCCAAAATTTGAAGCTCGATCTTTTGAGTGATAGGCACACTGCACTACCAACAGACCTTTTAAGTGAGTTCTATGCTGTACATAGACATGATGAAGCATATGTTGAAAATGTGGATCAGGCAGTGTCCCATTATTGGAGTTCTTGGGAGGCATTCTTGAAATCCCTGTGATACATATTATATTTATAATATAAATTTATTGTTGACTATTGACCTTTTGCAGTCATCCTTTAGCTCTTCAAAAAAAGATTGACGAACAGAGACCTACTAAAGAGATGAGAGTCAAAACGAAAAATCGATTCTATGTTTCAGACCCATAGCACGAATAACTGATACAAAACATAGATGCATCAATACGCTAGGCAAGATGTATTCTTATATTCTTACGCCCAAACTTGATGGGAAAGAGGGGAGTGGCAACTCTATGCCCTAAGGCGACTCGGCATTAATGGTAGAATGACAGACACTCCATCTAAGTTTGACTGCATGTATAAGACCAGGACCAGTTTTTCTAACAAAGCCCAATGTAACCCAAATCGAGGCACAAACAAATGGAGAAGGGTAGTCTAGTGATTGAATCAAAGGAGAGTTTGGAACCGAGGAACTGCCAATAGATTCGTCACACCTTTTTCCTAAAAAACCAATAGATTCCTGTGACTGGATTTCGTTTCGAGAGTTAATTTTTTAGGTTGTGAAGGGTGAACACCTTAGGTATGCATTCACTCGCAACATATATCACTCAACTGGAAAAGTCAGTACAACAGCCAAGAATAAAAAGAATCTTCTGTAAGTCAGAACACTCTCGATATAGAGTGTTTACTTTAGGAAATCATATTACACTTGGTAAGCTACAATGCTTAAATAATAAAACACGTATCGTCGTTGACTAAAAGGACATGTCAGCAAAAAGCTGTCTTAAAGTCCTCGACGCTAGAGTTGTCCACCCAGCCAACCTTTGCCTCTCTCCAAATCTTTGAGACAAATGACACAAAAAAAACGATGCCCACATCTTCTGCTTCCTCTGGATGCAGGTATCATCCGTTTGAGAGCATTGTGGAACAATCTGACGTGAACCCTTCTGATTAATCTTGAATGAGATTAAATTGTACAAAGGCGATTGTGGTGGTGGTGACTGGTCAAGGAAGAGCACACACACACACATACTAAATAACACCAATAGTTACCCGAGTCAAGCCTACATTATATCATGTTGCAATTGCTCCTTTCCTTTGTATTATCTTTGCCCCCAATCCTATATCGCGTTGCCCTTGTATGCCTCCTCTGTACTATTTTTGTGAATAGACCCATTACTGCTAAATTATTTGCTTTCCATCCAGGAAGCTAACTGTCTTTTGACATTATAATATATACATTTAACTGAATTTAGTGTGAAGCATTTTTTTGTCTGTTTGAGGATCCTTTTTTCAGCTTGTCCAAGGAAAATGGGTGGATGGGATTCTAGTCCTGAGATCTACTTTGAGAACTTTAGTTTCTTGGCGTTACGTAGGTTTCTGTCGTGCAATGTTGCCCCACCTTCTACTTCATTGCAAGGGAAAGTTGTCAACTTTGCTTTTCTACAGTGAAGCTCTACTATTCTACCTTTTTGAAAAAAATTTATTTTCAAAGGGTGGATTTACATAGTATTCACATGTTGAAATTGTAAATTTGTAATAGGGGATCTCTTTATGTGCTTGTGTTGGCTTGTTGCTTATTTGTCGACTCATTTTTTAATTCCTGCTAATTTTTGAAGTTCATATGTATGACTCAGAGAAATGATCATCAGACTTTGTCGGACCAGTGTGCTCAGCAAACGGTGGAGATAAAGTTCCTCAAAATGTTGGTATGCCCTCTCCAGTCCCTAATATATCTCTAAACACCAGAGTTAGCTAGATGCAACTTGTCTATTGTATTATTTAAATCATTGCGGTTGCAGATTGAAAAGTTGGAAAGTGAGAAAAAGGAGCTAACTATTTTTCTTGATATGTATGGACAAGAACTCTATGACAAACGGTATGTTACAAATGCTTTTTGATTTTCTTCGATGATTAACTTTCTCGCATGCTGAAATGTTGGAATATTTGGGATCATTTGAAGTGCATGAAGACATTTGATGCACACATTACAAATGACATTTATATGTTTTTTTGGAATCAAAAAAAGGGGGAGACAAACTAAGGTGTCCACCCCATGTATATTAATAGGGATATGCATTACATGAGCCAAGACTTTGAGGAGAGTCTTAGGCATGATGAAGTACATTCTTTACATTAAAGCACTCACCTTGAAAGATAACTCCGTCACGAGAAAGCCAGAGCACCCAAAGCACTGCAATGGGCAACAACACTCTGTTGGAGCTAATCATGCACCGAAGAGGGAGTCCTAAAACTGGTGAGATTTAGAGAGTCCGCTCAAACGAGACCCATCTCAGCCCAAATGTGCCTCCCCTTTTTTACAAGCCTAGAAGAGGTGATCCACCATCTCTAACTCCCTCTCATACAATGAGCAACTGCTGTGGTTGCTCGGGAAGACCTCTCCTTGGTCAGAATTTTTCCATGCTGTAGTAACCTAACCTAAGACCTTGATTCACAATAGAATATGCTTGCCCCATATAAATATGGAGTCATGAACCAACTTTTCAGGCATGGAAATAGATCTGGGTCCCTATCCAAAGTTATGTAGGCCTGCCTCACTCTGAAGTTCCAATCTTGCCACACCCAATGATCTCAATCCCCTGACAGGTCTTGCAAGGTGTTAATGGCCTTTGAAAACTCTAGATACGCCTGAAAATGTTGTTTTGAGAAGTCAAAGCGGAATGTTGAGAGCCAAGTACCATCCACCCTAGCTTCCGAAACCATCATGCCACAATTCAAAGCCCATGCAAATTCGACAAAATCCGGAAAATTGGGATCCAAGTACAATATGACTATGGGCATATGTTTCAACAAGCCCTTCCGACTTCAGGAAATGGAAGATAAGCCCTCTCTAGACCGTGAAGCTTGCATTTAAGTTTGAGAATTTAGAAAAAGACCTTCCTATTTGAGACTTCATATCTTTCAACTCCATGCATGAAATTTAATGATGCCAATTTTATCTTAAAGCTGAACTCATCCTCTTTCTTTTGATACATCGCCGTGTTTTTTTTCGAGTTGAAAATAGATGAGTTATGAATTTTTGTACAAATGGTGCCTGTTTGACTTGTTTAATCTCTAGAAAATCACGACCATTGAATTTTGTCTTGTTTTGTAGTTATGTAATTGCGTGAACTGAATAGAAAATTTCTGGCACATATTTTATGGAAAATTATCGAAAATTGAGCTTTAAATGAATAATTAGTAGTATCGGAAATAAAGATAAAGAAATATGAAACAACGAGATTTTAACGTGGAATCCTACTCCCTAAGGAGCGAGATAAAATCACGGGAGAAGGTCTCAAAGAGCCATATGTCTTCATTGAACTTTCTCATCTGATACAGGAGGTCTGGGGCTTCCATAGAGCCTCCAAGTTCCACCGCTGGTAGATATGTGAGTGAACTCTTGGATGTGGTAAATGGATCTTGGAAGGATCCATTTACCCATCTTACATGATAAATGATGCATTGATAAATGATGCATACTCTAACACTCCCCCTTAAGCTCTAGCATGCAATGCTCAGCTTGGACAAACAGAAAGAAATCTCAACTCACAATATAGTACACTACAAACAATATCAACTCAATGCATACAAATGTCGGCTGCTGTCGAGGACGTTGCTTCTGATGCGGTGCAGGTGAGGAGGAACAAAAGGGTTGGAGTGTGAGTTTTACTGAAACTCCTCGTCGGAGAGAATGTGCTCTGTACTGCGCTTGTCAGTGTCACTACAACTGAAAATGTGTCTCCACTTGGAGAACTCTGGCCCGCTAAATAATGTGGACAACTACTCTATCTCTGAAAGGGTCGAACTGAAAAGCCATGGAGACATCCTCGTCGAAGTCCACGATCGCTGGAGAATGGAGTATGAAAAACTCTCCTCGTCGGAGAACTGGGTCTCTCCCATAATGGCTCAAAGATAGAGTAGTTGGGTGCAGCGCGAGGGGCGACGCCTGGAGAAGGGAGCGTCGCTTGGACTTGGGTGCAGCGCTGCCTTGGGCTGTCGTCGCCCGCGCAAAGGGCAGAGATGCCTCGCGGGTGGCTTCCACCGCTGCCGCCTAGAGATGCTTCCCTGGAGCTGCTGCGACTAGAGAGGAGGTGCCGTTAGGAGGAGAGGTGTGGCCGCCTGGGTCTTCTTCAATGTGTGGAGGTGCGCCATGGGGGAGGGCATGGCGAGATGCTATCCACTCTAAATCCTTAAGGACTGGGGTTGCATCCTGCATCTTGGAACATGGAAGAAAGCGACGCGAGGGCTTCGAGGCCTGGGGATCTGGAGAGATCGATGATGGCCCCCAACGATCTGTTATACTGCCTGTAGGATTAGGGTTTCATGAAGACCCTAGAACTTCTGGAATACTTGGACATATCATAATCTTGAACCAATAATTTTCATGAATAAATCTTCAACTTCAAAATCGAATCTCGAACAGAAATAAGAACATGAAAAACCTTGAGAATCGAACCCGCTCTGATACCATATTAGAGAATAGAATGCGGAAGCGCATCGGAAATAAAGATAAAGAAATATGGAACAACGAGATTTTAACGTGGAATCCTACTCCCTAAGGAGCGGGATGAAACCACTGGAGAAGGCCTCGAAAGGCCATATGTGTTCATTGAACTTTCTCATCTGATACAGGAGGTCTGGAGCTTCTTATATAACCTCCACAGAGCCTTCAAGTCCCACCAATGGTAGATGTAGGACTAAACTCCTGGATGTGGTAAATGGATCTTGGAAGGATCCATTTATCCATCTTACATGATAAATGACACATACTCTAACAAGTAGAATCATTGTTGGAAACATATTGTGATAGTAATGGAAAATCCTTTTTGGACTCAATAAGTATTAGTGGAAAAGAAAAATATTTTCGGTTTGCTATGGTAAGACTGACTATTTTGACATCAACATTGATCTGCATCAAGGTTAAACTTTGAGTCCATTCATTTTTACTTTGATTATGGACAAGTTGACAAACCACAATCATGATGAGATACCTTGGTGTATGTTATTTGCGGATGATATTGTGTTGATTGAGACTAGAGACGTAGTAAATGAGAAGTGTGGAAAAAAGAATGAAAGAATAGAAAGGCTTGTTTTTATTCTAGAGGTCTAGGGGTCCTTATATATGACAAAACCCCTAGAGAGCTCAAAGGAGAAAATACATAAATACCACATAGAATATTCCTGCTGCATAGAATATTCTCTTTACATATACTCCTACCACATAGAATATTCTCTTAACATATACTCCTGCTACACAGAATATTCTCTTAACATATAGTCCTGCCATATAGAATATTCTCTTAACATATACTCCTACTATATAGAATATTCTTTTAACATATATACTCCTAACACCCCCCTCAAGTTAGAGCATATTTATCAGTCATGCCCAACTCGGAAACAATCTAGGAGAGTCGCTTCTTGGGTAGTGCTTTTGTGAAGACATCTGCAAGCTGAAGGTCAGTGTTGATGTGAGGAGTAGTAATCCTTCCAATCCTGACAACATCACGGACAAAATGGCAGTCAACCTCTATATGCTTGATTCGCTCATGGAACATCGGATTCGTGGCAATATATGTAGCAGATTTGTTGTCAAAATATAGTGGAATAGGAGTAGTGACAATAATGCCAAGTTCTTGTATAAAAGTTAATAGCCACATGATCTGCAAGTAGCTTGAGCCATCGCCCTGTACTCTGCTTCTGCACTGGATCTAGATACAACAGTCTGCCTTCTTGCTTCTCCAAATAACAAGATTTCCTCTAACCATCATAGCATAACCTGTGGTGGAGCGCCGATCCTCTGATGAGCTTGCATAATCTGCATCAACATATGCAATAATATCGGTGTACCCATTTGCCCCATAGAAGAGGCCACTTCTTGGCGATTCCTTCACATATCGTAGAATCTGAAGAACATCCTACCAGTGACTGTAATAAGGTTGCTACATGTGTTGACTAGCTCTGCTCACTACATAGGAAATATCTGGTCTGGTGACAGTAAGGTAAAGAAGTTTGCCAACCATGCTCCTATATCGAGTAACATCTTCGAAGATAGGATCAGAGGATGTGAAGTGTTTCTTAGGATCTTCGGGAATACCAGCGGGCTTGCATCTAAGTAGTACAGCTTCCGTAAGAATGTCCAGACAATATTTTCTCTGTGAAAGATGAAGACCCTCTGTAGTTCGTAGTACTTCTATGCCTAAGAAATATCGTAGTGGACCAAGATCCTTGATAACAAGTACCTTCTGGAGGAAGGCCTTGGTCTCTAGTATCCCTTTATCATCATCACCTGTGATGACCATATCATCCACATAAACTGCAAGAATAACAGTACCAACTATTCGTCTTCTGACAAACACAGAATAATCAGAGGTTGTTCTCTGGAAGCCAAGAGTGTTGATCTCTGCAGTAAGTATGTCAAACCCTTGGGCTCTGCTTTAGGCCATATATTGCTTCGCAAAGTTGACATACACACTTCCCCTCGACTTCATAACCCGAAGGCTGCATCATATATACTTCCTCATCAAGATCGCCATATAGAAACACACTTTTCACATCTAGCTGAAAGATAGGACATGCTTTATTAGTTGCCACAGAAAGGATAGTCCTTGCTGACCCCATACGCACAACCGGTGAGAATGTCAAAGTAATCCACTCCATATGTATTTGTGAAGCCCTTTGCCACAAGACGAGCTTTCAACCTGTCAATCAACCCATCTGGTGATTGTTTGGTCGTGAAGACCCATTTACATGCCACAGGTTTAGTCCCTTTGGGACATTGCACTAGTGTGAGGCCCGCTCCCGCAGATCCGGGATACCTGTTTACATAACACCCCTAGTATCATGTTCGTTAGAGATCGCATTAGAGCATTGAAAATTAGGGGAAAATTTTTCACATTTATGAATGCCATTCACAATTAACAAATAAACCACAGAACTACAATATGTCACAATTGTATTGCATAAATTTCAATAGCAGTTAACATGTAACAACAGAAATTTCATTATGTACATACATCCCAATTGTATCAGAAGAGAAATAAAAGCATAAATAATAATCTTGAACAAAAACTATAACATGCATACCTGATATGTTTTACTGCGGAAACTTACGTTCAACTCTCCTAATACCACAATGCAGGTGTTTTTCCTGCAATCCAAGCATTAGGAAGAACAGAACATCAACAAATGTTGAGTAAATCTTATTAATTAGAAATAATAGGAAATTTAATGGCTCCGAAAGAAAGCATGGTCTAACAATTAGATTGAGGATTTTTATCACTTGTGCCCCTCCGAGATATCGCAATATCAGTTATGCCCCTATCTTTTTGGTAATATCAGTTGTGCCCCTCACTTCTTGCTCCGTCATCAGTTGTGCCCTTCCGTCAGATTGACCGTCAAAAAGTCGACTTAACCATGGTTTTTCTAAACCTTGGTGCAGTTAAGAGGGGTATTATTGTCCAGACATCTCCTTCATCTTCTTCCTCCTCCATTTGTTCTTAATTCTTTCTCTTCATTATTTCTCTTTCTTAGTGACACCTTCATGCATCCATCGAATCTCTAAAATTTTTACATTTTCGCGGATATATCACGCATTGCGGATCAAACGGTGAATTTTCTTGAATTTTTTGATGAATTTTTATCAATCAATTAGTAAAAAAATTATCTTAATTTAACAAAAACTGAACTCCAGTTTCATCTAGACAGGGGTAGAAGGAGGACGGAGTGGGAGGCCAGAGCTTCGCGCCGTGGACGGACTGGCTCTGTCGTCCTTGATGTCGGCGATGACGACCTTCGCGCCGTGGCAGCAGAAGAGTGCGGGGGCGGAGGGGGCAGTGCGGGAGGGGTGCAGGGGGCGGAGGGGGGCTGTGCGGGGGGGGGGGGGGTGCAGGGGAGGAGGGGTGCAGGGGAGGAGGGGGGCTGTGCGGGGGATGGAGGGGGGCTGTGCGGGGTGGGGGGGGGTAGTGCCGGGGGCGGAGCGGAGGAGGAGGATGGGGACGGAGGAGGCTGCATGAGAGCTCAAGGAGGAGAAGGGAGGAGCTGTGGAGGAGGAGGAGAAGAGAGGAAGAAAATGGGAGAGGAGGAAGAGCACAAAGGAAGAAGAGGGGGAGGATGACTTTTCTGTCCTTTTTTTAATTTAATTCCATTTGCATCCTTGAAGTTAACGTCCGTTTGTGTTGATTATGGACGATCACTAACTCGAAGGGCACAAGAGATAGATTAGCAAGAAGTGAGGGGCACAACTGATATTACCAAAAAGATAGGGGCATAACTGATATTGCGATATCTCGGAGGGGCACAAGTGATAAAAACCCTTAGATTTATCGAGCTACTTGGAGAGAAGCTGGTTATCATGCTGTTCTGTAAAGGTGGAACCCTGACTTACCCATCATACCTCAATTACTTGTATTTCATATTTCAAATAATAGTTATAGATAGCATTTTATATATAAATTATAAGATCCATACTTAAGCTATTGCCTTATTTTAAAATTATGCTTCATGCTTGATGGATCTATGTATTAAGGATGATGAGTCTCCTATTTTGATCTTTGTCCTTACCAAATTATATAGTATGTATCTTATGTATGACCAGTCCTATGACAGTAAGTACACTGTGATCCACGACCACAACCACCTCTAACACATGATCCTCGCCAACGAAATTGAGATGGATTGCCTCTTCCACGAGAGGCCGCCATAGCAGAAGAATTTGGCATAACAGCAGGGGTCGAGACATTGATTCGGCTCAATCTCCGAAAAGCCTCCTCCATTGGAGGGATAGTAGCATCAGCTAGAATCTGAGATGACGCAGCCTCATACTGTAAGTCGAGAGAGGCCAGAAAAACTCCCACCATCGTGGCATTCCGATATGTCTTCAACTGCTCTGGAGTAGCTGTGAGAGGCATGAACCTATGAAGCCTCTCAAACAATCTCCGCAATGCAGTGTAGTGAGCATGCATAGGTCAACCATTCTTATTTATCGTGAAGGTGTCATGCTGAAGCTGCAGGATTTTTGTCTCATTCTTGGTTTGAGAGTACGTGGCAGCAAGAATATCCCACGTGGCTTTGGCAGTGGGTTGGTGTAAGACATCGTTAGCAATGTCTGGAATCAGAGTACCATACAACCAGACCTGAGCATATGCGTCATCAGCCTCCCATGAGGCATACAACCCTAGTTTCTCCTCTGGCTCGTCCTCGGTAAGAATATGTTTCTTACCCATTAATTTCATTAGGCTTATGAACTGCATGATCCATAACTCGTAGTTGGATCCGTGCATATTCACAATAGGCGCAAGACCTCTGAAGACACATGTAGTGGGGATCTCTATCTTGCTTTCGGACATTGTGACTAGAGAAAACATGTATTGTAGACAAGATAAACTTTGATATACACTGACATGACTAGGTTTGGTTGCATGTGTAGAATTTTACGCAACCAAACCCATCAACCTGGAAGCACGGAAGAGGAGCCCTTTAGGAAGACAACTACCAAACCCTAGGGGCGGTGAGACCCTAGGGACTGCGACTGTGGATCACAACCATCAGAGAGCGCGTGACAACCGATCACGACTGTGGCTGACGGTCGAACCCTAGGGGCGGCAGGGCCCTAGGGCCGACGGGGGCGCCGTGTGACGAAGGTGGGGGCTGCGTGCAGGCGGCGCATGTGAAGAGCGACGCGGCGCGAGGGCTTGAAGGTGGGGGGGCTAGGTTTAAGGTTCGGTACGAGAGCTCCGGTCTAGGACCGCCGCTTTGATACCATGTTGGGAAAAATAAGAGTTGTATTTATTCTTTGAGCCCTAGACTCTCTTATATAGGGAGAAGCATATGGGCAAATTACATATGGTAGACACACGAAAAGAACAATAGATAAAAAGGTACAAGAACATAACATAAACTTCTATAGTTATCTATGTAATTTTCCCTAGAGCTTTTCTCCTATATAAGAGAGCTCTAGGGCTACGATGAATGTATCTTTTCTATTCCGTCACTTTCCACATACCCCGTTTTATTGCGAAGTATAAGGACATGATGTTTGGTGAATGGTGTCCTGGGATGCAAAGAAGTTGGTTAGATCATGTTGAGTGAATTCCAAAGCATTATCTGTGCGAAAAATTTGAACATCGGAGGAAAATACATTTTTGACATAATGGAAGAAATTCTTAATAATGTTGCTAATCTCTGATCGTTCTTTTAATAGATAGACCCAAGATGATCGACTGTAGTCATCGACAAAAACAACATAGTACTTATTTCAACTCAGAATACGGACCGAACAAGGTCCCCAAATATCACAATAGACTAAAGAAAAGGAATTTTGCGGCGAGGTTTAGAACGAGCAGGGAAGGGCGCTCGATGATGTTTCCCGAACTGACACGCCTCACACTCAAAGGGCTTGAGCATAGAAAATCGGGGAACATTAAAGAGAGAGCTTTGGCAAATGGATGACCGAGGCGAAGATGCCAAAGAAAGGGATTCGTGGATATAGATGTAGCGCCAACAAAACCAGAATCAGAGGGGATATCAAGATAATATAGGCCATTCTTCTCATGTCCCCCACCAAAATCTGTCTCTTCCGGATGTCCTAAAAATTACAACAGAACTCATAAAAAATCACACGACAGTTAAGTTCCTGGCATAACTTATGAACAGATAAGAGACTATGCGGAAAGTCAGGAGCACAATGCACATTAGTAAGTCGGAGTTTGGATGAAAACTCCATAGTTCCCATACTAGTGATAGGGGAATGTGCTCCATTGGCAACCCGAACAGTCCTCACAACAGAAGACGGGTGTGCAGAGGTGAGAAGACTACCTTCTCCCGTCAGATGAGTAGAGGCACCAGAGTCAATGATCCATGTAGGACTGGATGCAGAGGCAACATTGGCAAGTGCACCTGAAGTAGTGGCTGGACTGGTAGTAGGAGCAGAGGTACTAGTGTTACTGACAGAATTTTGTAGCATCTGATGTAGACGAGCATACTCAGATGCAGTGAAGGATATCTGATTATCACCAGACGACTGTTCTGGCGAGATATCTGTATTATCATATGGGCCTTCGTATGAGGTAGCCTCATAGGTACTGTTGGCATTAGTAGGCATGCCAAACTTTGCCCAACAACGTCCAGATGGATGATTCCAGCGTCCGTAGTGTTGCATGCTGGATAGCGGGCGGTGGCATGATCCCGTTCACATCCACGTCCGAAGTCACGTCCTCGTCCAGCCTCACGACCACGACCACGATCAAAGTCATGACCACGCCCACCTTGGTAGTTAGCTCGTCCTCTAGCAAAATTTTCAGTAGTCTCCGTACATAGCTGAGGAAAGGGAGAATCAAGTTCCTGGAGTCGACCATATATGGTCTCTAGAGTGGGTAGCGCAACAACATTTAGAATTGGTCCTTCACAGTCTTGTATCGCGGATGTAATCCTGACAGGAAACAATACACTTGCCATTCTGCACGCTCACCTATCTGCTTATCACAACAAGCAGACTGAAAGATAAGAAGCTCCTCAAACAAGCCCGTGAGGAGCCTGTAGTACTCGACCAAGGATGTATCTCCCTGATTTGCATACCAAATCCGTGTGTAGATATCTGAGAGCCTGGACTTAGTTGTCTTTTGGGAGTAGGTGTTCTCAAGGCTCTCCTACATAGCCTCTGCTGTCTCCTTGTAAAGAAGATTTGATGCAATATTTGGATCGACACTTTTCGTCATCCAAGTAATCACTTGGCAGTTGTCCACATACCAGATATCGTAGTCTTTGTCCGTCTCCTTGGGCAGATCTATTATGAGAACATAGTTCTTTCGCTGACCACTAATAAACACCTTAAAGGATCTGGGCCGTAGTACATAGTTCTCGGACCCTTTTAGCTTTATAGAAGTGCCCTGTACCAACACAGAAGACGTCGGGTACATGAGCTTGGGCTCTGCAGATGCCATGGTGGTCGAGTAGGTCAAGAAAAAGTGACCTAGTTAATTCTTGCAGTTTTATTCAAGCATTACAGAGACATAGCAGTGCATCGATTAGGTAATCGACATCAAGCGATGATACCCTAGGTGATTGGGAATGGAGAGAGAGAGAGACAATTGATGCACGGGGAGCAGCGCGAGGCGTCTGGGACGGCGTTGGCGAGCACCTAGGGCGGTGCAGGAAGCCTGGGCTGGCGTTTGGAGAAGCTCGAGGAGGTGACAAAGGCGTCTGGAGCGGCGCGGGGTGCTTGGAGTGGCGTGAGGCGGTGCTGGGGGTGTTGGGGGGTTGCCTAGGGCGCGAGCAGAGACGCATGGGATGGTGCGGGCGAGCGCCTGGGGCAGCGTTGGGCTGCCTGGAGCAGTGAGCGGTGGCGTGGGCTGCGCCGCAGGCGCTTGGAGTCGTTGCAGGTAGGCGGCGGTTGCTTATGGAGGATTTGGGGCTGGTAGTGGCGGAGGGATTTAGATCAGAACACCAGTCTAGGACCGCTACTTTGATACCATGTGGAAAAAAGAATGAACGAATAGAAAGACTTGTTTTATTCTAGAGGTCTAGCGGTCCTTATATAGGACAAAACCCCTAGAGAGCTCAAAGGAGAAAATATATAAATACCACATAGAATATTCCTGTTACATAGAATATTCTCTTAACATATATACTCATACCACATAGAATATTCTCTTGAATATTCTCTTAACATATACTCCTGCTACATAGAATATTCTCTTAACATATACTCCTGCCAGATAGAATATTCTCTTAACATATACTCCTACCACATAGAATATTCTCTTAACATATACTACTGCCATATAGATTATTCTCTTAACATATATACTCCTAACAAGAAGCTTGAGGTCTAGAGACATGTATTGGAGACTAAATGATTTCGTATAAGTAGGACTAAGACTGAATATATGGAGTGTACTTTTGATGGATGTAATGGTGAATGAAATTGGGGTCAAGATAGATGATGTACCTAGGATCTATTTGCAACATGACGGGGAAATTGACGGGATGTTTCTAATAGAATAAATGCATGCTGGCTAAAGTGGAGTGGAGCCTCTGCTGTTATATGTGATAAGAAATTCCTTTGAAAATCAAAAGAAAGTTTTACAAAGCAACTGTGAGACCTGCTATGCTCTATGGATCTGAATGTTGGCATGTGAACCATAGACATTTGCAGAGAATGGCGGTAGCTGAAATGAAAATGCTAAGGTGGATGTGTGGACACACACATAAAGATCGTATTCGGATGATGCCATCAGAAGGAATGTTGGTGTAGCTCCGATCGGGGATAAGATGCGAGAAAATCGCTTAAGGTGGTTTGGCCATTTGCAAAGGAGGTCAGCTGATGCACCCGTGAGGAGATGTGAGTTTTGGAATTTTGACCTGGCTAAAAGAGGGCGAGGAAGGCCCGAGAAGTGTTGGAATGAGACTTTACGAAGGGATCTTAGTCTTTTTAATCTAAGCCCGAGAATGACCCAAGATAGATTTGAATGGAGGCAAAGTATCCATGTAGCCGACCTTACTTAATGTGGGGAAAGGCTTTGTTGTTTTTGTGTCTGGGATTGCTCTATATCTATTATTGTTGCGTATTGCAGAGCAATTGCTAGATTTAAAAATCACAATTCTCTTTCAGCTCACTTTTAGTATTCGATTTTTATTTTATTCACCTTATCTCTAAAAGTTATAAAACAACTAGGTTAAGTTCCCTGCATATACACACACCATCTATACTTTTAGTTTTTATTTTTAGTGCTTCTGTACCCTTTATGACAAGAAAATTCCTTAAAAAAATAAAGGAAAGTTTTACAAAGCAGCCGTGAGACCTGCTATGCTTTATGGATCTGAATGTTGGCCTGTGAACATAGACATGTGCAGAGAATGGCTGTAGCAGAAAATGAGAATGCTAAGGTGGATGTGTGGACATACACGTAAAGATTGGATTCAGAATGATGCAATCAGAAAGAAAGTTGGTGTAGTTCCGATCGAGGATAAGATGCAAGAAAACCACTTAAGATGGTTTGGTCATTTGCAAAAAGGTCAGCTGATGCACCAACTATGAGATGTGAGTGTTGCGATGTTGAGTCGGCTAAGAGAGGGCGAGGTCGGCCTAAGAAGTGTTGGAAAGAGACTATACGAAGGGATCTTAGTTTTTTGGATATAAGCCTAAGATTGACCCAGGATAGATCTGAATGGAGGCGAAGAATCCATGTAGCCGACCCTACTTAATTGTAGGAAAAGGCTTTGTTGTTATGCTTCTTTACCCTTGAAATGCAAAAAAAAAAACTACTACCAAAATTCACATAGCCTGAAGGGTTTTTATTAGTTGTGCCCATTTGAGATATTGCAATATTAGTTATACCCCTCCTTTTTTTGAATATCAATTTTATCACTTACTTCTTCCACAACGATCGCTTATGCCCCTTGGGTTAGTTGACGTCCATCCACATCCCAAACAGATGTTAACTTTGTGGGCACATGGGTAATTTGATATATTTGGGGGGTAAAAATGTCTTTTCTTCTCATTTTTGCCTTTTCCTTCCACTCTTTCTTCCTCCTCTCCGTCTAGCCCTTCCTCCTCCACCACCTCTAGCCCCTTCCCATTATTAAGAAATGCGGTCTATGCGGCCACATGTGCGTATTCGGTCACTTGACTGAAGCGAATATGCCATATGCGACAATATGGGATCAAAACGCATATGCGGTCCGAATATGCGGCATATGCGGCTTTATATCTGATAGGATTCATGTTAATCCATGACATGTTGATGACGCATTAAATCATTTTTTTTTCGAGCAACTCTTATATCGTCATTTACATTGATACATCTTTTCATTATTCTCGTATATGTTGCATTTTAGAATATAATTTAGGATATTTTTTCTCATATCCATTTTTCCATTGCTCTCAACACTTATTAGTGAACTGTTTACTGTTTTTTGAATTTTCCATCTAATGAAATTCATTCTAATTCTTCAAATAAAATATGAAATAATTGACTAACAATCTGACACTTTACATTTTTGTGCTTCTAATAAATTTTATATGCAAATACAATTTTCCCCTGTATTTTGTTGTAACAAATTTTGTCCCTTTGAGATGTATATATGTGTATAATTTTGGGTGTATGATTTGTATACCTATGATTATTCTTTAGTTTTTGTTATCTATGGGATCTATATATACATTAAAGATTTTCTTATATAATTCATGTGTTCCCATCCAAATTTGTATATGTATATATATGCATTAAATTCAAAATACACACTAAAAAGTATCAATTTATAACATGATTCTTATATATCTTATTGATTATATTATCTTATTTGGAATTTTTGATTTTAGATTTTATTAGAGCATCAACTTTTTTAAAATAATCAAATTTTATTGTTGTATTTTATAAAATTTTAATTAAAATATTATAAACCACATAAACCACATATACCTCCATATACTCCTCCGCATATCCGCTTACTCGCTTTAGATCACTTGATCGAATGAATACTGCATACCACATTTCTGAACCTTTCCCCTCCCCCTCCAGCCCCTTATCCTCCTCCTCTGCCCTTCTCCCTCTAACGCCTCCTCCAGTCCCTTCTCCTCCCCTCCTCCTCCTCCACCCCTAACCCATCCTACCTCTTCTAGCCCTTTCCTCCGCCACCCCTCAGGTGCAGTGAAGTTCAGTGGAGGCACAGGGAAGGCTCTGCTATAATGAGTAAGGAGGGCTCGGGGTGGAGGAGTTCGGGGTGGAGGAGGAGGTCGGGGTGGATGTGTTTTCGAAAGGATAGATTGATGAAGGTAGAGCTGATCTTCTCAGCAAAGCTTAAGGATAGGGCGAAGGAGGATGGCTTGGAGGGGGCCGACATTAGGGGACATCCATGAATGCAGGGGACATCATATGTGACTTCATACATGACCTACAATACATGCCCTCCCCTTAGATGAGATTCTTGGCAAACAACTCGAGGATCATGTTCTTGATATTGGTTGCATTGGCCTTATTCACAAGCTCGTTGATGCCTTCCTCAACGCATCCAACTCATCATCTAATATGCCTTGATGCTCTTGTCGTGTATATCCCTCATCATCCTCGTGAGCTTGACGGCGGCACACAGACACCACTCGTTTGCCCAAGGTCACTTCTGTTGTCTCTTATACGAACTCTCCATCTTCTGCTTCAGATCCTGGTGCCTGTGATGTCTCCATTCAGAGTTCTCCACCTTCGGCTTGGAATTGTTGTGATCATAATCCATCATGTGCTTCTGTCGGATAGTGAGCACTTCCCTCCCACTATGTCCAGGAGTCAGTCTTCGCCGGCAACATTCTTCACCAGGCTCAACAAGCTCATGCTTCCTTGGGACTGCGAACCGTCCATGATCCTCTTCCCATCACTGTCTCAAACACCACAATCCCATAGCTGTACATGCCCACCTTCTTTGTTATGGTAGAGGTTAGCCACTCCGACGCGATGCAACTGAGGGTCCCTCGCAGTGTGGTCACCACTTGGCTCTGGTCCCGCTCGATCAACTTGGACATCCTGAGGTCAGAGATCTTGGTGCTGAACATGCTGTCGAGGAGGATGTTATGTGGCTTGATGTTGAGCTGTATGATCCCGTTCCGACAATCCTCGTGAAGGTACGACAACCCCTTGTCTACGTCGAGGATGATCTTGTACTTGGTGGGCCAATCCAGAGGGGTCTTTGAAGATCCATTTGTCTAATGACCCGTTGCTGAGGAACTCATAAACCGGGAGCCTGTGAACCTCTCGACGTAGTAGTCGACAAGCCGTACGAGGTTGACGTGGTGGATGCTGCTAATGGTCTCCACCTCCACGAGGAACTCCTTCATGCTCTGCCCCTTGTAACCCATCAGCTTCACTGTGATGCTCGTCCCCTCCCTCAACATCCCTTGGAACACGCGTCGGAGCCTCCCTCACTGAGTTGTGGAGAAGTCATCCATCGCCGATCTAAACTCCTCGTAGGTGAAATGCATAGGCATACCAGGAAGATCCGTGAAATCGAATCTCTCCATCTCGTTCTCCTTGACATCTTGTTATCAGTGCCTCATGCTATTTCGTCTTGGCATCACTAATGCGCAGATTCCTACGAGAACCAAAGCGCAGAGAACTCCTAGTGTAAGATCCACTATCAATCGCCATGATCTCTCTATTCAGAGTTCTCCGCCTTCGGCTTGGAATTGCCAGCGAAATCACCCGAGCTTCTGTCGGATCGTTGCGAGTCCCGATACTGATCTTTCTCTCGACGTCTATCATCTCCAAGCGAGTTCCGATAGCTGTAGAACTTGGGAGTCATTGGGTTCACAGTCTCCGTGAAACTTGGAGCCGTCTATAGCTGCCATGGCGAGGTTTGAGGTTGGGGGGGTGGTCCGTCGTGATGGGAGGAAGAGGGTCGATGCTTGGTTGCTCCTCATTGGACCTAGAGGGAAAGACATGCCCGAGTGCCTTGCTCTAGCATCAATGACTTGAAGACTTTGGATCGCTCCAAAGGAATGGGTCTTATCGCCTGCAAATCCCATCTTTCGTGCTTTTACAAGGGAGGGGATGAAGCTGATCTCTCCTCTCCTCTCCTCCCAATTCAAACCATGAATGACAAAGAAGGGGGTTCAAATGTGGTTTCTTTTGTTTGAAATGGACCGTGGGTGGTGACTATTCAAGGAGGTGAGGCTGTCGATGATGGTTACGGGATTTGGTAATGAACAAAGGAGATTGTGTTGTGTTGCGAGATCTCTGGAGGGCTGGAGAGATGAATGGTTGGATGTAGTCTTTATGGATATTCGATTAAGAGGCGATCATGATTAGTGGGGGAGCGAGAAATCCAGATATGGCGGAGGTCGTTAGCCAAAATGAGCATAGGAGCTCAGTTCCTTTTTCTCATCGAGAACCTTCCGATTCAATCTACGCCTAAAGGCTTCATCTACATCCAACCGGTTGAAGCTCAGCATCCAGGAGGTATGACCAAGCTGGTGGTTGACATTCGGAACCCAGTTTGGGTAGTAATAGATGTAGGGGATTGATGAAAGGAAGAAGAAGTATATGACAATTATGCCCCTCTAAACCACACAATGTTTGGAATAAATCATGGCTAAGTAAAATTCTTGATGGCCAAACTAACAAAAGGGCACAAGTGATAACAGAACAAGAAGTTAGGTGCACAAATATTATTCAAAAAAAGGGAGGGGTATAACAGATATTGCAATATCTTAAAGTGGCACAACTAATAAAAACGCTATTCTAATATGCAGAAATTTACTGCTTTGAAAACTTTGTAATTATTACTAAACAGGATAATCAGTTTTGTAAAATTTAGTGGGCAGTTTGATAGAAAACTTATTTTTGAAAAACCTATACTTTGCCTTGTTTTTATTTTATTTTATTATAATTTATTCCATATTTTAAAAATCACCAAAAACTAAAAAACGTAAAATACAAAAAAAATATGTTATTGATGTTTTTTCGCGAGTGATGAGATCTCTCTGTACAACCTGATTGAGATGCTGTTGGGCTTCCTTACCCATCCATTACCTTGGCCTTTTGTTGGGGCTGGGAGACTGCGATAGTTAATTGGTTGATTTCGATCGAGAAGCTGGAGAGGATGCTGGCTGTTTGGAAATTCTCCTGCCTGTTTAGAAGAGGTAGAATGGTGCTACTCAAGTCTGTCCTTTCAGCTATATCCGTTTTCTTCCTCAAGGTCGCTGTCGATTGGTGTTCGGCGAATATTGGATGATGCTTTTTTTGGTCCGAAAACATGTGATTCATGTGGTTTGTTGTTGGCGCATTGGAGGACGATTTCTCTCTCTAGAGATGATGGTGGTCTTGGTGTCCTTAGTTTCAAAGAGATGTTGACCTGCTTTGCACTTTGATTCAAAAGATGTGCGGGGTTTCCTCTTGGTTCTTCGATTTGAGGGAAGAGCGAAGCTCGACATCAACATTTTGGATGGGAGTCTCATGCGATGCTATCTGAGGTGTGACAGATGATGCAACAATGGTTGGGAAATGGTGGTGGCTTTCATTTTTGGCGCGATGATTGGACAAAGAATTCGGTTTGGTATCTGATCTGGATGCGATTGTGGCTGATACATGGTATGATGACTGTTTTCCTGGCTTTTCTATGTATTTTGTCAAATCAGATGGTGAATGAACCCTATGGCGTTAATGGTGTTGTTGAACGGCTTGGAATGGGTATCTCGTTGTGATGCAGTTACTGGTGCTGGGTTGATGGTATGCTATAGGTCCGGAAAGCTTACAAGCTATCCTTGGGATGGTGGTTTTGATCTCGAAGGATGCATTGCTGACTGCATGAGGATCTGGAGCATGGCCTCAAATTTCAACGAAATTCGGTCGAATTTCTGTCGAATATCGATATCTAGTCGAAATCGAAATTCGACCGAAATGGTCGAAATGACCGAAATATGAGGGTCCTAGTACAAGAAATGACCGAAATTTCGGTCGAAGGATGCATTTCGGCCCTAGTTACAAGCTTACAAGCTATCCTTGGGATGGTGGTTTTTGATCTCGAAGGATGCATTGCTGACTGCATGAGGATCTGGAGCATGGCCTCAAATTTCAATGAAATTCGGTTGAATTTCTGTCGAATATCGATATCCAGTCGAAATCGAAATTCCACCGAAATTCCTTTTTGGCGGTCACCGAAATGGTGACCGAAACCGACATTTAGGGCCTTGATCTGGAGATGGAAGGTGTCAATATGGGTTAAGGTCAATCTGTGGTTATTGAGGCGTAGAAGAGTGATGACTAAGATGAGGAGGGCTCGTTTCTTCTAGGACGCCACACACACATGCACACACGCACAGACACAAACACACATAGACAAACAAATACGGACACAAACAGACTAGATGATCTCATTATACGAGTGAAAATATGGTAATTTTTTCATCGAATTCCAAAATTTTCTTTAAAAGTTAAACTTCAGAGCCAAATTTGCAATTATTATTGGTACAAAGTGGATGCCGAATAGTGTACATTCTTATTTGATCTCGTTTTTTCAAACTATAAACTTATCAAATTTAGAAATATTTAATTATCATCTTAAACAAATGATCAAAATCCAAAGCGAAAAATATATTCCAACTTAAATATTGACTGCAATATACTTAGCACATTTTTATGTTCATTAATTACAATCTAACATTGTTACTAACATCCCAGAAAGTAACATCTAGTTCTTAAAAAACCATGCTTTAAAAGTGCTATGTTTGATATAAATGCAGCTAGGTAAAACAATTTTTACGTTTGTCATTCTAAATGCACAGTCTGTCATAATTTTGTAATGCAATGTTAAATTTCCAACTGCATGCAAAATAATTCACACCAAACGAAACTATAGATTTGAGAACATAGACTCAAATTAAAAGTTTAAAATTCAAATACACATACTTGAATGGCACATTATAATTCATTAATTGGCGAAGCCTTCTCCCACTTTAAGTAAGGTCGGCTATATTGATTCTTACTCAAATTCATGTTGAAAGATCCGACTACTTTACGCTGGCTATCGGCTACCTAACGCAACCCCCACAATGAGGGATTTGAACCCTGGTCTTTTGGATGGTAGGCACACTACACTACCACCAGACTATTGAAGTCGGTACACAATATAATTCATTACTGTAAAAAAACAGTCCCCCATCATGAATGTCCATCTATCAACAACGTCGAAATTTATTCAGTGCTAATGGAACATGACTAACAACAAATATTAAATTGGTATACGGAATTTCTAATTTAGAATCTTAAATACAGAATTCTCTCTCTCTCTCTCCCAACAAGGTTCTAAAATCAAATTGATTCAAACATTATAAGAGATATTTCTTGACGTTTTCATGAATCAAAGGACAACACTTCTACAATTTTAAAACACAGTTTTAGTCTACCATAGCAGTACCATCCCATGTAAAATGTTGATATCAACATTTAAACAATGAAAAAAGGGTTTATAGCACCTTGACAAAAAGCATACCTCTTAATCTTCATGGTCACGATTCTTCATAATATGCAAAGGATCCACACAATGGGAATGGATTATTTCATTGTCCTTTAACCATAAACGTGAAAATATCATCAATATCAAAGAAAACAAACTATGAAAAAATAATCATGCATGTTTGCAGTTATATTCTCCAGATAACGATTAGCATCCGAGTTCTTGCAGCATTATGCATGCCATATCAATGCACATAAATGGTACCACAAACTGAAAATGTCTTGGTGTAGGATCTTTTAAACTTGATTCTCAAATGTGCGTGGATGCTCATCTATTCGAATGCAGGTTACTCAAAACATCATAAAGCAAAAAAAAACATATATGATTAAGAATCGGCAGAATCCTAGTCAACTGAAGGTGTGTAGAATTCATTTGGAACATGCAATCGTTGATGGTTAGATTGATCACAGAGCTTGATCTCTTTTGCCTCTCTGTCGCATCGTTAGAGCAACAACTGGAGAGATCCGACGAGGAAGAATTATAACAGGAGTGGTGTGGTTATGTTGTCAAGAGATGATCATGATGCTTGCCTCTGCAGATGGCAGAATGTAGAGAGTTGATAAGGTCATGATGATTAATTATCTGGCCTGTCTAATTCGAATGATCGGTGATCTAGTAAGGATGATATTCGAATTTGGAATCTATCTAACCAGTCAAGAAAGTAATGGACTCCATTATTAGATCTTCCCTAGCACTTCTATGTTGTCCCTGGTTTGTTAGATGATAATAGCACTAATCTTCTGGAACGTTCAGTAAACCTTTAGAGGAAAGTTGGCCACAAGGGAGGGCTTGAAATGTTGAATTTTTTTCGCGATCAAATTAATTTAATTTCTTGTCACTGTGTAGATATCAAATTGGTTAATGGGTTAACGTAAATGTGTATGCATACAATTTCAGCATTGCCACCCCATATATAGATTTTTCTTCTTCCACCGCCTGATATACTGTAGCTTTTCTTGATTCGATATTCGATCAAAGTGCATGCCAACTGTTAACGTAAGATTTTTCATCTACTTTTTCTGGTGCGTGTGATGAGTCACTAAGTTGCATATGGAGATAATCTTCCGATAAGTATTGAGTACTCGTTAGTTGTAAATTTTTTGTTGATAAGATGACCTTTTAACTGCTTTATAAAACCCACTTCATTTCAGAACCATTTCAGAAATCAGAGAATCTGAGAACAGAGCTAAGTTACAAGCTGAAGCTCTAAAGGCTGCTTTGGATGAACACAGTCTCGAATTGAGGGTAAAGGCCGCAAAAGAAGCTGAGGTAGCATGTGAGCAACGACTTCTTGCTGCTGAATCAGAGATTACAGATTTGAGGATGAAGCTAGATGCTTCTGAGAGGTTGGTTTGACTTTTACTTGTGGTTGATTTTCCACTTCCATAAAGTTGCATCCTGGCTCCTTTTGTTTAAAAGCTGCAGCTTGTAAAAATTTCTTTTGTACTTAATCTATCGACGAACTAAACTATGAATCCTATTTGGTATCGCCAACCCATGGTGTTAGTTGGGCTACCATATTGTTTTCATGTTTGATATTATACAATTCTTTAATTCGAGCTACCACAGTGGCTGTCATATTCACTATTATTTTCTATATCTTTGGATGCCTTCCACAAGGACCACAACATCACATGCTTTCCTACATGACATGGCTGCTTCATGCTGATTCTTGTTAACTATGACAAGGCCCTAAATGTCGGTTTCGGTCACCACTTCAGTGACCGCCGAAAAAGAATTTCGGTGGAATTTCGGTCGAATTCGATCGAAATTTCGATCATTTCAGTCATTTCTTGTACGAAGGCCCCCATATTTCGGTCATTTCGGTCGAATTTCGATTTTGACTGGATATCGATATTCGACAGAAATTCGACCGAATTTCGCTGAAATTTGAGGCCATGAACTATGATCCGTTTATACTGGGAGTAGTATATAAACTCCCTAAAATTAGGGTTCTTAGTTTCCTTTGTATTTTTTCTAACTAATAGCATTTGAATGATGTTTATACTAATACTAACTCAAAAGTCATATTGAAATGGCTTAAAAAATTCATATTGAATACTAACTTAAAACAACTAAATAAAATTATTTTAAAAATAACTATAAAAAATCTATTAAAAAGTAAAGTCAGATGACTAGTTCGACTAGTCGGACTGCTTAATCAGGTTGGTCGACTAATGGCCGACTAACCGGTCCGACTAATCGAGCTAGTGTGTCAATTTTTGTAGGCTTGGTTGAGCAAGATAAATATTATCAATACATTAAGGCTTACTTAAGCTGTTCTTTGTGGAGGGCTATGTTGGTAAGCTAAGCATGTGTTGGTGCTAGTCGAGGATTTTAGTGGCCACAAGGGGCTCTAGACCAATTTGGCGAGGTCTGTTTTGTTCGTTCAATCGTTTGAAGGCAGAAACGTGGGAGCGTGGTTGTGCGTTGGGCTCATAGTTCAGAGGGCTTCTTTCATGCTACATTGATCTTCCCCTGACAAGGGGAAAGTTGTGTAGGGATGATTTTTTTTGATGGAAAAATGGGTGTACCTCCATCGTGGGGGCCACGACCTGAATTATGTTAATTTAAAAGGTTAAAATGATATACAAGAATCACGATCCCCAGAGATTACATAGAGCATTATAGTGAGCATTATAGAGAGCATTATGGTGAGCATTAAGAGATACAAAGACGACAACGACCTAAGCGTCGGAATGGCGACCTCCCTCCTGTGTCTGATCGAATGAGTAAAGTTGCGGCACTTGCAGGGATGATCCGTATCCCGGGTAATTCTACTGCCCGTAAATGAGGATCCTTTCTTGGAACGTAAGGGGTCTGGGTGACCCGGCAAATAGGAAGATTTTGGGTTCAAGATTCATGGAATGGGGCTGTGATGTTATAATGCTACAGGAAACAAAGCTTGATTCAATGCATGATTCTATTTGGTTCTCTTTTGATATGACCTCTATGGGTGGTTTCAGAGCGCATGATGCGGCTGGCTTTGCGGGAGGGATGGTGATTGCTTGGAAGGACTCTTATTTTGCTTGTACCGCTGAGCTGAGGGGGACGTTCGTTCCCACGGTGACTCTGGAATGTCTTTGCTCTGGAGTTGTTTTTACTATCTCATGTGTGTACGGGCCGTGCCAACCCGCTCTGAGGCAGCATGTGTGATCGGATTTGCGGGAGGTGAGGAATGCTTTTCCGGATTGTGCGTGGCTGATTGTTGGGGACTTTAATGTTACTCTCCTTTCATCTGATCGGCCGGGCTTGCGTGGTGGTCAGGACCCGGGCTCGGCGGATTTTGCTGAAGTGGTGGATCTCTTGGGGCTGGAGGTTATGGACGCGGCTGACCTGAAGTACACGTGGCAGAGCTCTGGCTCCCGCTCACGCCTTGGTCGCTTCTTGGCTTTGACCGAGCTCTTGGAGCTTTTCCCATTGGCGTATGTTGCTAGTAGGCCTCGGACGCTCTCGGACCATTCTCCGCTTTTATGGGATTTCGGTGAGACTTCCATTCCGAGGGGGTTCTTTAGATACGAGTGGGCATGGCTGTTGGAGGGGAACTTCAGGGAGGTGGTCTCCTTGCACTGGTCCTCCTCGACGGTCTCGGGTACCGCTGTTTCGAGATTTGAACAAAAGTTGAAGTCTTTGCGCATTATGCTTTGTACTTTCAAGAAGGAATCCATAGAAGCCAGGCGAGTGGCTAGAGCTGCGGCTGAGGAGGAGCTCCTTAGGCTCGACAGGTTAGAAGATGACAGACCCCTTGTTTTGGACGAATTGGTTCAGCGTGCCGAGGCTCAAAAGAAGATTGCCGAGGACGATAAGAAGCGTCTGACTGAGTGGAGGCAGAGATCCAGGAGCAAATGGCTTGAGGGAGATGCTAATACTGCTTTCTTTCACAAAGTGGCTAGCGGATGGTGTTGTACTAATTTTATCCGTTTGTGATTGTGGATGAGGTAAGGGTTGTTGGTGATAGAGAGATGGGCTTGGCAATCTCGGACCACTTCCATGCCTTTCCATCGACGGTCTCATCCAGGCGGTGGAGATGGACCGGTCTGGGTGCTTCACGGCTCTCAGGAGCTCATGTCGATAGTTTGATTCAACCGGTAACCATGGAGGAGTTAAAGACCACTGTGTGGAATTTGAATGCGGAGGGGGCACCTAGCCCAGGCGGTTTCCCGGTCTCCTTCTATAGGGACTTTTGGGATCTGGTAGCGGTGGAATTACTGGACGTCGTCAAGGAATTTTGCAGATGTAATGCAGGGATTAAGAATATAAATAAAGCTATGATTTTCTCCTTCCAAAGCATGGGGCATCTGAACGTATCGAGGACTTTAGGCCGATTGCTCTCTCCAACGCTTTGTACCTGATAGTGGCAAAGATTTTCGCTACTAGGCTTAGCAGGGTGCTTGAACACATTATCTCTCCGCTGCAGTCAACTTTTGTCCCCGGGAGGCAGATTGGGGACAGCTTGGGTATGGCTACTGAAATCATTAATTATTGGAAGAGGCATAGGGTAAAGGCGCTGTTATGGAAGGTGGACTTTGCAAAAACTTATGACACTCTGGATTGGCGTTTCCTTTGGGAGGCATTGCACATGAGGGGCTTTTTTTTGGGATCTTTGTGGTTAGTGCGTCTGCGGCGCACGACAGGAGATTCTTCGCCCTTTGGCTATTTTGTGTTCCACCTAGCTAGCTAGAAATGCCTTCATTTTTTCGGGTTAACGTTTTTATCGCGAAAACATCTGTTTACAATCTGCGAGGCTTGTTGAGGACTGGTTGTCGCTGTAATCGTGTCCTGTTACTTGTAATATTTTATAGCTTATTAATATAACCTTGTTGTGGACACCACTGCGTGCTCCCCCCTTTTCTGGATTAAAAAAAACAATATTATCTTCATAGAACCTCTGATTGTTGAATATCTTGTCGTTAGACCCCATCCAGATTGCCCACAGAGTCGCAAATGGTTTCCAATAGTCAAACATGGCGTTTCTGCGAGCCTGCTTAATAGATGCCCTGAGTTCAGATAGACCTTCAGTATGGAGCCAAGGATGGCCAGTGGTCCTCCATACTTTGACTGAGCCTGAGCACCTCAAGAAAAGGTGGCCAGAGTCTTCCGCCTCTTCCTCGCATCGGTCGCAGCGTGTATCTTCAAGGCCCAACAGCCGACCTCTGCGCACCTTGTTCAGCAACTGGCCTCTACGAAGACACCTGAGGAAAACCTTAATTCTGCTCGGAATTTTTGCATCCCACACAATTTTAACGTCTTCCAACAACTTCCGATCCAGCTCCTGTTCATGTCTGTTGAACGCATCGTAGGCTCTTCTCACCGAGAAAGTCCTGTCCGACCATTGGAAATGGTCCCTGCCTTCGGATAGTGTGATAGTCTGTGGTAGAACCAAGGTTGCAAAAATCGGTAATCGATACTCGATCAGTTGAGTCATCGACTAAGGATTAATCGGCAGCCAGATGACTAATTGGATTTAGTCGGACTTTAATCGGTTTTGAATTTTATGATTATTTTAAATATATAACTCAATTTTATACATATATTTACTTAGATTTTGTACAATTTTATACTATCATAATAAAATAAAAAGTAATTGAATTTAAACAAAACATTGGGCATATTATAATAAGTTTGCTTATAAAAAAGCAAAACGTATAAGAATATGGTATCTCCAAGCAAAAAATTGGTCAACTAGTGTACCTAGTCGGAATTAGTCGGTACTCGGTCGACCACTCCACTGACTAACTCGTCGGGCCAGTCGGGCGACTTTAAAACCCTTGGTAGAACCTCCTGCATTAGCAAATACTCATCCAACCGCTGGTCCGAGAGGTCCGAGAGGAACAAGGGGGCCTAGCTACCTGTAGCCGCAGTCTGTGCTAGAGTGATGTCCTTCGAATCAGCCAACGCGAAGAGCCGATGGAATCTATCCTCCAGAGCCCCCTCAGTCGTCCAGTCGTCCCTCTAGAAGCGAAAAAGGTTGACATCCCCAACCATCGGGCATGCCCGGTTAAATATCTACGGGAGTACGACACAAATGCTCGCTCAAAGGGGGGATTCGTGACGGACCCTATTCACGACGAGCTGGCTCGAGACCCCATAAATAGTCTGAATTAGCCTAACCACCAGAGAGGACGAGTTGCCCCAAATGGAGATGATCCACTTCGAGATTAGCGCCTTGTTCATGTTTTGCACATCTCGGATGCCTAACCCACCATCCTCTTGGCTCTTCGTCATCTCTTCTTAGCTGACCAGATGGATGCCGCTCCTCTGCTGCCTCCCATCCGACCAGAAGAAATTCCTCATGATTGTCTCGATTTTCCTTCTCACACCCACCAGCAGCAACCTCATAGAGTAGAAAAAAACTGGAATTGCCGCAAGCACATGCTTTAATAATACGAGTTTACCTCCTCTGGACAAGGTGACCGCCTTACAACCCGCCAGTTTTCGCTCCAACCTTCTGATGACATCATCCCAGTCTGACGCCTTCAACTTTCCTGACACCAGTGGTAAGCCTAAGTAATGGATCAACAGGGTCCCCAAGGGGCAGTCCGTGAGCCCTGTCACTTCGTTCCGCTCAGCCTCCGTCATCCCAAACGCAATCACCACAGACTTGCTCTTATTGATCTCCAGGCCCGCCATACCGCCGAAGATATCGACGAGAAAGAGAATTAGCAGATTGCTCCTCAGTACCCCCGAGAAAGAGAATAGTGTCGTCCGCGTACTGAAGTATAGGGATGGAGATATCTTCCCTACGGTAGCCCTCACACCAGCCCGACTCGACCGCCTCCCTGAACAAGACGCCCAGTACGTCCGAAATGAGAACAAACAACATCCGGGCCAAAGGGCATCCCTGCCTGACACCCCTCTACGGTTGAAAGAACCCCCCCTTCGGCTTGCCATTCACTAGCACCGAGAAGGAGGAAGTGGTGATGCACCTCTTGATCCATTCAATCCACACCTCCGGGAAACCCCTCCTGCGCAGCGAGACCCAAAGGAATTTCCAATCCACACTATCATAAGCCTTTGCATAATCTATCTTCCAGGGAGCTCCCCTCACCTTGGGCCTTTTCCAATCCATACAGGTCTCAGAAGCCATGACGAGCCCGTCCGTCATTTGTCTACCTGGGATGATGGCGGACTGCCCATCCAACACCACGGAGCCCAAGACGGACTTAAGTCAGTTAGCGAGCGTTTTTGCTATAATGAGGTAGATGGCGTTAGAGAGCACGATGAGCCTGAAATCATCAACACAGGTGGGCGTGTCTTTCTTAGCAGCAGGAAAAGCATAGCACGATTGACCTTCTCAAAACCTCTGTTTTCCATTCTGAATTCATTGATCACCTCCATGATATCCAACTTCAGCAAATCCCAGAACTCGCGGTAAAAGAGAATGGAGAAACCATCCGGGTCTGGGGCCCCTCTACGTTTAAG
The DNA here is from genome assembly GCA_037367405.1 of Ottelia alismoides. Taxonomy (NCBI): domain Eukaryota; kingdom Viridiplantae; phylum Streptophyta; class Magnoliopsida; order Alismatales; family Hydrocharitaceae; genus Ottelia; species Ottelia alismoides. The sequence continues at coordinate 457,664 of JAZKJV010011894.1, read as the reverse complement.
CTCCAAACCGCCTCCTTAACCTCCACCGAGGAAGGAGTAAGCAAGGAATCCGCTTACTCAACTGAAAGAGTCTTCACCCCTCTCCCAAGCCACCCCAACCGCTCCCACTCTTCCTTCGAGAGACCGCGGCGAAGTGGTCCCTCAACGCCTTCCCCAGCGCCGACTCCCCCGACACCCGAGTCCCTCCCACCTCTAACTCTTGCAAGAAGTTTCCTCGCCTTCTCCCCGAGGCCATGGTATGGAGAAAACGCGTGCTGGCGTCACCTTCTCTGATCCATCGCTGTCGAGATCGTTGGCGCCATTCCACCTCCTCCTTTTTATCTTCAAGAAGCAACTCCACCAAACAAGATTCCTTCTCTGCCCTCTATTCCTGTGTGAGTCCTTTGTCATCAACCGAATCCAAGCGGGAGACGTCCGCCTGAATCTCCGTTCTCCAAGCTCTTCTCCTCGCCCTGACCTCCCTTTCGAAGGATGTGAGAAAGGATCTCAGGTATCACATCTTCACCGCGAATCTAGCCACGGCGGTGCCCTCCACCAGTTCCGCCCTCCATTTCTCTGCGACCAAATCCCTAAATCCGTCTTCGAGGAGCCAACTTTTCTCGAATTTGAAGTAGAATCTGCCCTTCCCCCCCTCCTCAGATGACCAAAGGATTGGAGTATGATCCGACTGTGCCCGCGGGAGGGCCCAAGCCCGCAAGAGGGGGAATCTATCAAGGGCCGACTGCGATAAGTGGAATCTGTCCAGCCTCGACTTAGCTCTCACATTGCGCCAAGTGTACTTGCAGCCTGCGGCATCGAAAATGGACAAACCGAGATCGTGGGCCACCCGTCGAAATTCTGCAGACCCCGGGTCGTGGCCCCCCAAGTTGTGTAGGGATGATAGGAGTCTAGAATATGGATGCCGGTTCTATCAGCTTCCCCGATTTCCTACCTATTTGTACAAACTATGGGTTGAAGTTGGTCAGGGTTTTGATGCAAACATTTTTATTATTCAATTTGGGCATGATAATAGGGCTAATGTGCTTGTAGATTGGGGCATGATTACTTGAACATGGGAGAAAGATCGGCTCGATGTGCTTAAACGTGATGAAATTGAACACTCTTCTTTTGGAGCATTTTAGAGTTTCGATGAGGACTTGTGTTGCAAACTAATTAATAACATGGGTTTTCTTCCGGACTTGATGTTGTTAGTTTATGTGATTGCCCACTCTTCTGTCTGGAGGAGTCTGCTCGGTTCTACTTGAGTCTATAATGCGAACACAGAATGATGGTTTAATTATATTAGGGGTTATGTTGAACATTTGGTTATTTCAAGCACATCCTTAAATTAATTTTTGTTTAAATAAATTGAGATCAATTGAGATTTCAAGATTTTAGCTGGGTAAACTTAGGTAGTTAATTTAGAGTCTTTTTAGGAGTCTATTAAGGTTGGTAGGACTTTATTTTATTTCTATCTTTGTAACTCCATCTCTCTATATAAAGGGGATATCATGGCATTGTGAGAAATTAGATTATCAAATTATGAATTTATTTAATAAATATTACAATGCCTCTACTTTTCCTTGAAAAAGTAGTATTATGCCCGTATCTATTCCCTTATTTTCTTAATTTATCCCACCCATCATTTTTATTCTTCTCGCATCCCGTAAGGCTCATCGTATTTTTTTTCTCTTTTTTCTCTCATCTCAACTTTTTCATTTACATCAAGTGGTCTCGGAGCATGGAGTAATCCAATCTATTTTATACTATCATGTTTATATAATTTCAAAATTAGGCAAATCACATGAGAACATACCTACACAGAAAGTATGACGCCTTCGGATCCGGGTACCCGTTTACATGACATTTGCAATATAACATTCACTAAAGATCGCATTTAAACAACATGAATTTGAGGGGAAATTTTTCGCGTTTTGCAATGACATTCACAATTTATGGAAATAACCACGAGACCATCAAGAAGTGCTACCAATTTGCATTTCATTAATTTCTATATATATTTTACATATAGCAAAAGAGAACATTACATCATGTACATGTAATCCCAAAAAGTGCATAAGAAAATAAAAGAATTTAGACATTATCAACGGTACAGAAACAACAAAAATATGTAACAACTGTATCGTCTGGTATAGCAGCGGATGCTCGGAATCATCAACTAGCTATTGGGACACATGCGATTTTCCTGCCAAGTATGTAAGGAACAAAAGGACGTCAACGGATGTTGTGTACGTTCCAGCATATTAAAAATAATAAGTATTTTAATGTGTCCAAAAGAAAGCAAGTAGAAAGGCATTGATATATAAAATTTACAGCTACTTGCATGGAAAATAGTTTTCAAGCTGCTTTGTTTGTAAATCCCATGTTCATCATCACCCCAATATTTTCTATATTTACATATCATTTTCATATATAGTAATTGACCCATATGTATATTATTTCTTCTTGTTACTTAGAGATCCTATTAGTGGATCTCTATATTGAGGATGATGATGTGTTTCTGATCTGATCCTTGATTATGCATAATTTATCAAGTCTAGTGGATAGTATGTGATCTTGGTCTGAGGGTGGCCTCACATTATAACTCTAAGGCGTGAAGAGTGCCTTAGGGTTGGGGTACCTCCGTAGGCATGCAGTGAAGTGTAATTGATCCTAACTAAGTTCCCAATATGTCCACTAGCTTACCTTAACACTCAAAGTAGTAATTCTGAGATCCGATGAATTGTCGTTGATTGAGGATTTATGATCAATGATGATTCCATAGCAAAATTAACTATTAGCCTAACTTAATGTGATTGATCTCTGTTGGGGAAAAATAAGAGAGTTGTTTATTCCATACGCCCTAGGCTCTCTTATATAGGAGAGTAGCCTATGGGTAAATTACAACAGGAGTCCATAACAATATAAAAAATATGAAACAGTACAAATAACATAACATATATCTCTACACTCCCCCTCAAGATGGAGCATAGATGTCGATCATTTTAAGCTTGGACAAACACTTCTGGAACGACCCTCTAAGTAACGCTTTGGTAAAGATATCTGCAGTTTGGTCCCCTGAGCTAATATAAGATGTTGAAATAAAACCCTTCTGAATCATATCTCGTATATAGTGACAATCAACCTCAATGTGCTTGGTTAGTTCATGAAATGCTGGATTATTGGCAATAAATATAGCAGCTTGATTGTGATATTACAGAGCCATAGGAAGTGGGACTTCTTTATATAGATCTATAAGAACAGCTTTCACCCACATCATTTCTGTACTAACCTGGGCCATAGCCCTATATTCAGACTCAACACTGGATCTGGCTACAACAGTTTGCTTCTTGCTTCTCCATGAGACAAGAGAGTCTCCAACATAAACAACAAATCCAGTGGTGGACTTCCTATCCTTAGGACATCCTGCGTAGTTTGCATCTGCACACGCTGAGATAGCAATCTCCTTGTCTTTCTTGAACAATAGACCTGCACCTGGGGATGATTTAAGATACCTGAGTATCATATGTATAGCATCAATATGTACCTGACGTGGTTGCTCCATGAACTGGCTCACCCGACTGTCTGCAAAAGAAATATCGGGTCTGGTAATAGTAACATAAAGAAATTTTCCCACCAGTTCTCTGTATCTTCTCCTATCCACCTCATGATTGTCATCATCATTTAATTTCATGCTCGGATCCATAGGTGTATTGGCCGGTCGGCATCCACGCATTCCTGTTTCACTCAGCAGGTCAATGACATATTTCCTCTGGGTCATTACAAGTCTACGTGGATTTCTGGCGAACTCCAGTCCCAGAAAGTATCCAAGGACTCCAAGATCCTTGGTGAGAAATTCACGACCCAACATTTCTTTCGCCCTCTGAATTCCTTGTCCATCATCACCTATAATCGGGATATCATCTACATATACCATAATTGCAACAATATCTCTGGATTTTTTCTGTATAAATAGGGAATGATCTACATTGGAACGTCTGTACCCCTGTTTCTCAAACAAGTCTGAGAGCTTCTGGAACCAAGCTCTAGGGATCTGCTTAAGGTCATAGATGGCCTTTTGAAGTCTATACACCTGAGAATACTCCCCCTCAACAACAAAACCAGGCGGCTGTTGCATGTAGACTTCCTCCTGCAAGTCACCATATAAAAATGCATTCTTAACATCTAGTTGGAATAATGGCCAATCACGAGTAACCACAACAGAAAGAAGGATTCGTAAGGTTGAATGGAGAGCAATCGGCGAGAATATATCAAGATAGTCCACCCCATATGTTTGTGTAAAACCACGGGCAACCAGGCGTGCCTTGTATCTATCAATGCTTCCATCTGCATTCTGCTTAACTGTAAAGACCCACTTACAGCTCACTGTAGACACACCGGTAGGTGCAGGGACAAGGCTCCAGGTACGTCTTGATTGAAGAGCAACCATCTCTTCTTCCATAGGTAAATGCCATCTACTGTCCTTCAATGCATCTTGGTAATTCCGTGGAATATCCACAGCAGATAGTGCAATGACAAATCTCCTGAATTCACCAGATAAACGATCAAAAGAAACCGTGGATGCTATAGGATATGATACGCATCTACGTTTATGTTTTCGAAGTGCAATAGGTAGATCCAAATCATTTTCATCCTCATCTGACCTCTGTAACACAGCCTGCTCAGATAAATCATTAGATCCATCATTATTGTTTATATTCTCATAACATACCTCAGGTGAGCTAGATGATGAGCGGTGACCATGAGCAGAATCAAGCCGACGAGTATAGTGGAGTGGCAATGGGGGACAAGAACTGTAACAGGAGGTGTAGGTGATGTAATTAGTGGTGGAGGTGGTGGTGGAGGTGGCATGTATATGGCTTCATCAGTGTCTGAGGATACCAACCGATCACCTGTAGGAGAGAAGTACATAACAGAGTCAAAAAAGGTGACATCAGCACTAACAAAGTATTTCCTGCGCAATGGATCATAACACCTGTACCCTTTTTGTGTCCTGGAGTACCCGACGAAAACACACTTGACAACCCTAGGAGAGAGCTTGTCAATACCTGGAGACAATTGATGGACAAAGGCAACTGAGCCAAACACACGTGGGGTAAGAGAGAACAATTCTTTTTCAGGAAAAACAAGGGAGAAATGAATCTTCTCACCTAAGACAGACGGCAGCATGCGATTAATGAAATAACATGCCGTCAGAACAACATTGCCCCAGAAAGAATAAGGTGCATGCCTCTGTATGAGAAGCATCCTGGTGACATCAAGTAAATGACGATGTTTCCTTTCTGCAACTCCATTTTATTGGGAAGTAAAGGCACATGATGTTTGGTGGATAATCCCTTGCGATGAAAAATAATTTGATAGAGTATGAGTACAAATATCCAAGGCATTATCACTTCTCACAATCTTTACTTATGCAGAAAAGACATTACGAACTTCATTTATGAAATTTATGATAGTATTCCCAGCTTCAGATTTATTCTTTAACAAAAAGACCCAAGATACACGAGAAAAATCATCCACTATGACCATATAAAACCTGTGTCACTGTTGATCAGGAACACGACTAGTACCCCAGATATCAACGTGAAACAACTCAAACTTGGAGCTACTACTCTGATTCTGACGACTGGGAAAGGTAGACCGATGATGCTTTCCCAACTGACAAGCCTCACATTGGATGGACGCGTGAGGTGAAACCTGAGGTAAAACACGCCACAATTTCTGAAGCGGGAGATGGCCAAAACATAAGTGCCACATGAATGGAGAGACAGGTCCATTAGGAAGAGAGGAGATTCCGGCATATGGGGTCAGACCGAGGCGATATAGGCCAAGGCCTTAAATGCCAGATTTCAGTCTCGTTTCAGAGACTGAACGAAACGAAATTTCGGTCGAATTTCGGTCGAAATTCGACCGAAATTTCCGTCATTTCGGTCTGTTTTTGAACTAGGCCTCCCAAATTTCGGTCGACACCGACCATTTCGGCCGGATTTCGGTCACCGAAATTCGACCGAAATTTCCGTCATTTCGGTCTGTTTTTGAACTAGGCCTCCCAAATTTCGGTCGACACCGACCATTTCGGCCGGATTTCGGTCACCCACCGAAACCGAAATTCGATCGAAATTCGGTCGAATTTCGTCGAAATTTGAGGCCATGATATAGGCCACCCTGCTCATAGCCACACCCAATCACGTTGCCCGTAAGGATGTCTTGAAAAATGAGAGAAGATGGATAAAAAATTGCTCGACAATGTAATTCCTTTGTAAGATGGCTAATGGACAACAAATTCATAGAAAAATCAGATGCGTAGAGCACATTCTTGAGGTGCATAGAAGGTGTCAGACTAATCTCCCCCTGACCAGTAATCGGGAAATGTGTCCCATTAGCAATAACCACAGTACGCCCTGAAGGAACCTGTCGGTAGGCTGTAAGTAGACCTCGATCACCACACAGATGATGTGTGGCACCAGAGTCCATAATCCACTCTAAAGTATCAGATCCACTACTGCTAGTGAATGCATAAGTACTACCTGAGGTACTGGTGGATGCAGAAGCAGCAACGTCAGAATGACTCTCAGAGGCAGGCGCTAAAGTAACAGGACTGGATGGAGGAATAATGACCCTCAGACGAGCTACAAGATCATCAAAGCGCTGATCTAAAGAGGAAGCAGATGGAAGTTCAATCTGTTCAGCTACTCGTGCAGAAGCAGGAAATCCATGTTTTGAATAGCATGTGTCTTCGGTATGTCCAGAACAATGGCAGAAAAAACATGACGGTCGAACACGACCCCCTCTGCCTCGAGGTCCACGACCACGAAACTGATGGTGACCCCCACGACCTCGAGATGCTGCCATAGCTGAGGCGGTCTGATTGTCAGTAGATGAGGGAACAATAATACGACTCAGTCTGTGAAAGGCTTCCTCCATTAGAGGAATAGTGGAATATGCCAAGATCTGGGAACGTGCTTCCTCGTACTCTGGATCAAGGGCTGCCAGGAATACACCAACCATAGTGGCATTCTGGTATGTCTTCTGTTGCTCAAGAGTGGCTGTGAGAGGTGTGGAGCTGTAAGGCTTCTCAAACATTCCACGTAAAGACGTGTATAATGAGAGTAGAGGCCGTTCATTCTGCTTGATTGTATAAATGTCATGCTGGAGTTGTAGAATCTTCGTCGCATTCTTTGCCTGTGAATAGGTAGCAGCCAGAATATCCCACATTGCTTTTGCAGCGGGTTGATGGAGAATATCATTTGCAATCTCAATTGCTAATGTTCCCGATAGCCAAACCTTGGCATATGCATCATCTACCTCCCATGAGGTGTTGACCCTAGTCTTCTCCGCAGGCTCTTCCTCAGTAAGAATGTGCTTCTTACCGGTCGACTTCATCATACTCATGAACTGCATTGCCCACAGTTCGTAATTTGACCCGTCCATCTTCACATTTAGGCGCAGGACCTCTGAAGGCGCCTGTAGATGGGATATTTGCCTTGCTTTCTGACATGATGATAATAGAAGACTAGAGTTGTAGACTAAAGATATGATTGTCTACACTGACATACACGGGTTCGGTTGCATGTGTAGACTCAAGCAACCAAACCCATTAACGTGGAGACGCGAGAGAAAGTCTCCTCGATGACGAAGATACCCTAGGGTTGGCCGAACCCTAGGATGTGAGGCTGCGCGCGAGGCCTAAGAGGTCCAAAGGAAGAGAGAGGCGACATGCACTAGGCGAGATGCACGCACAGCCGATACGCGAGGTCGAGTCAGAAGCACAGATAGCCAAGGTGCGCGCGGAGAGTCACACAGAGGGCCGAGAAGCACTGGAGGTGCTCGCGGCGCACGGAGCCAGGAGCGCGTGCGGGAGGGGACCGAGGCCTAGGCGGCACGTGGGAGGCATGCGCGGAAGGCCGAGGCCGAGGCGGCGTGCGGGAGGCCGAGGCCTAGGCGGTGCGCGGGAGGCCGAGGTGGCCTGAGCGCACAGGGAGGAGCGCGCGGAAGGCCGAGGGCTTGGGCAGCGCGCGGAGGGGTGCACGGGGCCGACGACCTAGGCGGCGCGCGGAGGGCTTAGAGGTGGGGGCTAGGGTTAGGGTTTGGTTCGAGAACTCCGATCTAGGGTCGTCGCTCTTATACCATGTTGGGGAAAAAATAAGAGAGTTGTTTATTCCATACGCCCTAGGCTCTCTTATATAGGAGAGTAGCCTATGGGTAAATTACAACAGGAGTCCATAACACAACAATAACAACAAAGCCTTTTCCCACAATTAAGTAGGGTCGGCTACATGGATTCTTCGCCTCCATTCAAATCTATCTTGGGTCAATCCCGGGCTTATATCCACAAAACAAAGATCCCTAAGTATTCTATGGTCCACATGCCAACACAATTGTAATTGATCTTATCTCTTAGCCAACTCAACTGCAATTCATTTCAATACTTAATTATAACTCATTCCGATTCAATTATAACTGATTCGAATGTAGCCATCGCCAAGCCTATTGAGAGAAAAGTAACCAAAACTCAATGGATGAGGAAGTCTCCTAAGAGACCCTATCGTCTCGCCTAAGTGGAAGTGCGGTCCATTAGAGGGATATGTCTACTTCAAAACTACGCCATTGAGATGGGTGTGAGAGACTCTTCGGAAAAGTCACTCTAGAAACCAACCCGACCGGTACGGGCTAACGAGCTCGTAAGAAAACTAAAACTGAATGACCCCCATCCTAGGTACCCTAAAACAGAGGGTCAGCGGAATTGGTCAAAAGTCGGGATCTCAACGAGGCGTAAAAACACCACGAGCTCACGTAAAAAACATGAAAATGACTGGGATCCTAGACCTGTGCTCTTAGAGGCCGGTTCCCTAACTGGATTTCCTTTACTCCGCTCAGTTGAGGGTCACCGCGCCCTCACACGGTCAGGTATAAGTGTCACCGTGACCGGCATTATTAATTATCAGTCATCATTGATTCACCATTTTCCTTGCTGCCTTAATTACTTAAACCCTCTAATGTCTCTCCCATAGATAACTTACATATCTAAGCATTTGTCACAATTTATCTTTAATGATGTATAGAAAATTGTATTCAAGAATCAATCGATTGAGGATTTCTATTTATGATGACCGTAAAACCTACTGCAAAGTATATTGGCTGTTCCGACTATGAACTGCATGTATATACATATCATCTTGCATCTCCCTCGACTTGCATTATACTTCTTTATGACTTTCTTCACCCACCAAGCTCTATTGGGCATGTATTAACATTGCTCAAGCTTCCTTGACATTCATATACTAGGCTCTCGAAGTATCGATATGCTTTAAGGCATTGGTGCCAGATTATTGATGTTGTAAAATACACCAGATCTCATGTTACAAGATAATGATATAAACATAGTAAAATAAAATCAAGATCTGCAAAATTCTTACGGTGTTTGATGGAATGATGATCTTCATATACAGAAAAGAAAGCCTTATGAAGCGAGATAGACCCAAAACCACTTGAAGATCCCTCGAGTAATTGCAACTCTTTAATATGTTCAATGCCACCCCAAGAAACCAATAACTCGAATTTGCATAATTTCTCTTCAAAATAATGTTCCCATATTTTTACATGAATTGAGAACACCCTAGAGTCCATTTCTTTTTACTTTGATTATGGACGAGTTGACAAATCACAAGGTTCAGGAAAGCAGTATGCGTATGCGTTCGGACTGGTCACCGAATACTGAATAAGCGATATGCGGGGGCATATGCGGGGTATATGCGGTTTTACGCGGTTTTCTAATTTTTGATTTAAAACTAAATAAATATCTATGAATAACATTACCACAGAATTTATGTATCTAAGTGGAGTTAAAGAAAATCTAAGAAAAATAGTTCATGTTAGATGTGTGTGTATATATGCTTTTAATTGCCTCATATTTAATCACAAAAAAAATTTAACATAAAAACTTCACACATTAGATGATTCGTAATAACAAAATTGCAATACACATACATGCACTACATAAGAAGAACCTCAATCGGCGTATAAAAAAATATTTGACGATACATTGCATATACTCATGAAAACAATACAAGAGAAAAACATAAAACATTGCATATACATAATGGTAAAATGCATTGCAATTTTATAGAAATGCATGTCACATTCTTACAATTGAATGAAGAAAGAGGCAGCGCTACGGAATTAAGGACCTGAATGAGAAAATTGAAAAGTTGGAGCTGCTGGAGCAGTATGTGGGGCATATGCGGGATATGCGGGGCATATACGGGGAGGGCGCATAATGCACTGATTCATGAAATCGGTGCGGTATGCAGGCCGCACGGGCATATGCGGCCGCATATGCGGCCCGTGCGGCCGATTTCGTGAACACTGACAAATCACATTCAGGATGAGTTACCTTGGTGTATGTTATTTACTGATGATATTGTGTTGATTGACGAGACTAGAGATGGAGCAAATGAGAAGCTTGAGGTCTGGAGACATGAGTTGGAGAGTAAAGGATTTTGTATAAGTAGGGCTAAGACAGAATATATGGAGTGCACCTTTAATGGAAGCAATGGTGACGGAATTGAGGTGAAGATTAGTGATGATAACATTCAGAAGAGAGATTCTTTTAGATATCTGGGATCTATTTTGCAACATGATGGGGAGATTCATGGAGATGTTACTAATAGAATAAATGCAGGATGGCTAAAGTGGAGAGGGGCCTCTGCGATTCTCTGTGATAAGAAAATTCCTTTAAAAATTAAAGGAAAGTTTTACAAAGCAGCCGTGAGACCTGCTATGCTCTATGGATCTGAATGTTGGCCTGTGAACCATAGACATGTGCAGAGAATGACTGTAGCAGAAATGAAAATGCTAAGGGGGATGTGTGGACACACACATAAAGATCGGATTCGTAATGATGCAATCAGAAAGAAAGTTGGTGTTGCTCCGGTCGAGGATAAGATGCGAGAAAATCGCTTAAGATGGTTTGGTCATTTGCAAAGAAGATCGGCTGATGCACCAGTTAGGAGATGCGAGTGTTGGGATGTTAAGCCGGCTAAGAGAGGGCAGGGACAACCCAAGAAGTGTTGGAAAGAGACCATACGAAGGGATCTTTGTTTTGTGGATATAAGCCCGGGATTGACCCAAGATAGATCTGAATGGAGGCGAAGAATCCATGTAGCTGACCCTACTTAATTGTGAGAAAAGGCTTTGTTGTTGTTGTTGTAATTGAGAGCACCCTATAAACAAGTATAATACTTTCCAACTCAAATTTGGAATTTAGTAAAATCAGGGAAGTCCAATATTTATGTTGTCTAGCCAATTTCTATGTATTTTGTTGCTTCCGAATCCCCAAAAGTATTTAAATAAATGTAATAATGAGCAAATATTTTATATTTTAAGTAATAAGGTTGGTATGTAATCTATATTAACATTTCCGCCCTTGGATAGCTACCTTAGTTTTTTCTGAAAAATGTCTACGTTTTTTTGTGTCATGATCATAGTTATTGTAAAGTCTATTAAATCAATGGCATGCCCACGTTCTTGTAGAAGTAAAAGAATATCCTAGCCTGCTTATCTTCATGTAACCCAAATTCCCAAATTTACGTTCGAATAAAATCTACCTTCTAGCTTGGATGTGCTTTTATTTGTTGAGGATTTGTACTGGATGGTCAGAAGGAGGACAAAGAATTAGATTTGAAATTGAGATATAGCAAAAGGATCAATAAGATCCTATTTCACAAAGTAATATCTTGGTTTAGGTTTTCTGGAGAAAACTAAAAGAAAACACACAGTCTGTTCAAACTAGAGTCACATAAAAGTAGAACCTTATGACCATATTAAACAAAAGAAACACATATGTGGCAACAATAAGGGGTTGGTTTTCACATGCATGGCAACAAAGATGGGATAGAATTGTACCAGTTTTTTTTCCAAGTTTAGAGATGATTTCACATGCAAGAGAGGCTTCAAAGCAGCTCCAGCTGCACAGAAAAGACTGCTGGAAAGCAGTCTAAGCAACCTTAGATGATGCTGTATGGGGCGGTAGTGAACTTCTAGAGCTGCTGGAGAAAAGTTCTAGCAACATATTTCAATAGAAATGGAGGAGAAAAAAGGGGTGCTCGGCTGGAATTTGGGGAAAACGAAAGAAAGAGGAAGGGGGAAGAAAAGGGAAGGAGAAGAAAGGAGGTTCCTTCGTGGAGCCTTCCTTGGGATATGATTAATGAGTTTTTTTAATGACATCAACCATGACATCAACAAGTTGATGTTGATGGCTGATGTCATAATTATAATTATATATATTTATTTGTAAATATATTTTTTACTGCTGGAATTCTACAGATAGAAAATTTTAACCTTTTATTTTATTTTATTTTTTAAAATCATTTTCTCTTATTTATTTAAGGTGTTAAAATTAACGGTATGTGCAATTCGAGTCTCGGATTTCGATGCGTAATATCTCATTTTGATCTTCTCTAAATGACGATCAATATGAGTATAATATTCATATACTTTGGATTGCGTATAAACTCTCGAAATTTTTGAGACACAGTCTTGGTTTGGGGTTAAATTTTGTGATTTTAAAATATCAGACGACCTCCGATCGAAGAACGATCGATTCCGTTGGTCTTGTTTTGTCGAATCGGATTTTCGTGCGGTCTTGGTTTGTTTTGCTGTTTCCAATTTATGCTACAACTTTTCTGTGACACGCTTTACGATGCAATCGACTTTCAGTCGATTGTGCCTGAATGACTTTTGATTTACGATCACTTGATCAATTTAAAAAAAGTACTAAGCCTTATCCCACTATAACTTGATCGATTTAAGTTATTTAATATTGATTGGTAATTTTATTGGATTAACCGGACCCTAGTTGGGTCAGGTTCGGGTTTAATTGGATTCGGATGTTACAGAAAGTCCTTTTTGTCAAAAGTTATTCCCACGATTCAGTGATCCTGTTGGATTTTGTGAATGAAGCTTGTATTATGCAACTTAGACAAGAGCTGAAGAATCACCCCAATCAAACTTGAATGTACAAGTTATCGCACAACAATGCTTGGATCCGTAGATAGGTAAATAAATCTTCAACCATTTTATCACCTCCAACAATATCTCATTAATCAAGGTAAAGATCCTCAGACACATGAAGGAACCAATAATAACATCGATTCTCACATCGATGACGATGGTGTGGATGATCACACTGGTAAAGAGCTTGCTGTTGAAGAACTAATGTTGAGGTGAAACGAGGGGGTCGACCATACATCAGTTGACATCATATATGGTGCGATTGAGCGTCTATCAGAGCGCAAAACATTAGTCTTGTCCTATTATTACAACACCTACCATCTCGCTGCAGTGGTTGGAAACAAAGTCGATGCAACTCACTGTGTTGAGTGGCTGCTAAAGGCACCTTTGCCAAATGGCCCAACATGCTCTGTTGGGTGATGTTTAGAATGGTGGGGTCAACCTTCATTATCAGCAATGCACTCCACCATGGCCTCAAGACTCCTATCGTTTAAGCTAAGCGGAGACCGTCAGTTCCTCTCGAGATTGTGAGTATCATCTTGCATGTTAATAAGGGATTGCAACCTTTTATGTCGCTATCTTCATAAGATCTTGGAGAATGGTTGTTGCAACGGGGCGTCATCACCACCACCAAACCCATTACGACCATGCCCATTATTGTCGTAATATCTAAAAGCCCCGTTCCTGCTTTGGCCATGATGAAGACTATCGTCATCGTTAGACCTCGAACTTCTGCTGTCACCCTCTACACAAGCGCCAACATTGTCGTTGTTGTTGATGAGTTTGGGTTCCAACATCAGAACTGCTTCCGTTGTCACTGCCTTGTCATTAAGGAGTGCTACCAGTGTGTATCCACGACCACCACTACAATCATGGCTTGGGAAGTCAGCATGGGAACTGTAGAGATAGTTGTTCGTCTTTGTGTCTTTTATTATATTTCAGTTTCTTTATGTACCTCTCATGTAATTTACCCAAGGGCTCTCTCCCTATATAAGAGACCCGAGGGCTCTATGGAATGAATCATCAGAGTATTCTAACATGGTATCAGAGCCATGACCCTAACCTAGGGTTCTCCATCTCCACCGCCGCCCCCCCCTCTAGGGTTTCGTCGCCCAACCCCCCCGGGCTCGAAGCCCCCCGCCGCCGCCTCCTCTCCTTCGCCGGGCCCCCTCTCCTTCGCCGCCAGGCCCCACCTGCCGCCAGCCCCTGCCGCCGGGTCTCACCCCCGCCGCCGGATCTCACCCCCGCCGCCGGATCCCCCCGTCGCCGCTCCCCAGCGCCGGCCCCTCCTCCCCTAGCGCCGCCCAGCCGTCGTTCTTCTCAAGTAGAGGCTTCCAAAGCCTCTACTCGTGGCCGGGGTGCCGCCTTCTCCCTAGGACTCGGCGTCATGTTCGATTCAAGTGCATAATCGTCTACCTATGCACTTGAATCCTACAAGGTCTTGGTAGACAGTATTTTCTTGGTCTATCAGTAGTTGTTCTTCTCCGGCATTATGTCAGATCAGAAGCTCGATATGCCCGCCATAGGTGCCTTCAAAGGTTCGGCACCAATCGTCAAGATGGACGGGACGAACTACGAACTGTGGGCGATGCAGTTCCTCAGTCTCATGAAGTCGTGTGGTAAGAAGCATATTCTTACCGAGGATGAACCGCCGGAGAAGACAGGGATCTATGCCTCATGGGAGGCTGATGATGCGTACGCCAAGGTGTGGCTCTCAGGTACGCTGACGACGGAGATAGCGAATGATGTCCTTCACCAGCCCACCGCTAAGGCGATGTGGGATATTTTGGCTATGACGTACTCTCAGGTCCGCAATGAGACGAAGATGCTCCAGTTGCAGCATGATATATTTACCACGAAGCAGAATGGGAAGCCTCTTCATTCCCTGTACACGTCGCTTCGTGGCATGTTCGAGAAGCTCTATTGCACCATTCCGCTTACAGCCACGCTGGAACAGCAGAAGACGTTCCGCAACGCCGCTATGGTTGGCGTATTACTCGCTGCCCTAGATCCGGAGTACGAGGCAGCACGCGCTCAGATCCTAGCAGATGCCACCATCCCACCGATGGAAGAGGTATACAGGAGGCTCAGTCGTGTACCCGTTCCGTCCAATACAGCGACTGCGACTCCGTCAGCAATGGCAGTTTCCAGGGGACGTGGTGGTTCGTCCTCGTTTCGAGGCTGGGGAAGTGGTGGACGTGGCCGCGGAGGCCGCATACGCTCTACGTGCTCATTTTGTCGCCGCACTGGTCATTCGGAGGATACATGCTATTCCAAGCATGGTTTTCCTCCTTCTGCACGAGTTGCTGATCATGTTCAGGGTCCACCAGCATCTACTCCAGATCACAGGTTCGAAGAGTTGGTGGCACGACTTCGGGATATTATGCCACAATCATCAACATCAGAGGGTGCAGACGTTTCTGATGTTGCGGCTTCGGCATCAGCTAGTACATCGGCCTCAGCCAGTGCCTCAGGTAGTCCTTCAGCCTCATTTCATAGTCATGACCTCACAGGATGGATTGTCGACTCTGGAGCTACCCATCATCTATGCCGTGAGAAAGATATTCTGCAATCCTACAGAGTGGTTCAGCCAGGTCGCTCTGTACTCATTGCTGATGGCACTCAGTCTCCTATCATCGGTCAGGGGGAGACAGCTTTGCTACCCTCTATGCACTTACAGAATGTGCTACATGCTCCAGAATTCTCTATGAACCTCTTATCTATTAGCCAGATTACACGTGATTTGCACTGTCGTGCTATTTTTGATCCATCGTCTGTTTTTTTTCAGGACATACTGACGGGCAGGGTGATTGGCTGTGGTTCTGAGCACAATGGCCTTTATCGTCTCGTTCGTAACTCCTACGCTGGCGTCTCCTTGCATTCCCAGGCCTCAGTTTCTCCGTACACCTGGCATCTTCGGTTCGGTCATCTGCCGCTGCAAAAGATGCGTCACCTCCTGCCTCAGATATCTCCGAGTTCCTCTTTTCGATGTGAAGCATGTCAGTTAGGGAAGCACCATCGGTCTAGCTTCCCCGGTCGTAAGAGTCGGAGCAGTAGCTCCCTGTTTGAATTATTTCATATAGATATTTGGGGTCCAAGTCGTGTCCCGGATCATCAGGGGCACATGTTCTATTTAGTTGTGGTTGATGATTTCTCTAGAGTGTCGTGGACTTTTCTTCTTAAAAATAAATCTGAAGCAGGAAATGTTCTTCAAAATCTAATTAATGAAGTCCAGAATGTTTTTCATCTACTGTTAAGTATGTGCGTACTGACAATGCATTGGAGTTCTGCACTCGCTCTCTTGCTAGCTTCCTTTGATCTAAAGGCATTGTTCACCAAACCAGATGTGCCTACACCTCTCAACAAAATGGGGTTGCAGAACGAAAACATCGACACTTTCTTGATATTGCTCGCACATTACTTATCCAGAGTTGTGCTCCATTAACTTTTTGGGGGGATGCTATACTTACTGCGTGCTATCTGGTCAATCGAATGCCTACAACTGTTCTTGGGGAAAAGTCTCCAATCTCTGTTCTCTATCCTGACGGAGACTTGTTTACACTGACACCTCGGGTTTTTGGCACTGTTGCGTTTGTTCACCGCTTATCTTCGGGGCTTGATAAGCTATCCCCTAGGGCTATCAAGTGTGTTTTTGTGGGTTACTCCAGGACTCAGAAAGGATACCGTTGCTATGACCCTGTCCATGGCAAGTACTATGTCAGTGCAGATGTTACATTTTTCGAACCTGTCATGTACTTCTCCCCTGCAGGTGACAGATTGGTCTCCTCCACATCATCAGATTCCAATGTCTATGTTCCACCACCTCCAAGCCTGGGTCCATCCTCTACTCCACCGACACCAATATCACCACCACCACCACCTCCTCCGCCACCACCCCCAGTTGTCCCTTTACCTAAGGTCTACACGAGACGGACAAGCCCTGCTCAAGCTACGTGTCAACCATCCAACACGCCTCAGGTATGTACTGATGTTAACACTGATGATGAGTTAAATAATGCATCTGTGCAGGAGCTTTTACCACAGGAGGAGGACCAACCAGTCAGCACTGTTTTGGATGACTTGGACCGGCCTATTGCTCATAGGAAGCAGCGAAGACAGTGTGCCTCATATCCCCTGGCCTCTCATGTCTCCTTTCATCGTCTCACTGGGGATTTCCAGAAGTTTGCCGGTGCTGTATCGTCAGTGGAGATTCCACGGACTTATCAGGATGCCATGAAGACTGAATGCTGGCGTCTAGCAATGGAAGAGGAGATGCGCGCCTTGCAATCGAGAGGAACTTGGTCTCTTGTCCCTATTCCTCCAGGTGCATCTGTGGTGAGTTGCAAGTGGGTATTTACGGTCAAATATCATGCAGATGGTCGTCTTGACAGATACAAGGCCAGGCTCGTAGCAAGAGGGTTTACACAGACATATGGGGTAGATTATTTGGACACCTTTTCACCTGTGGCGAGGCACTCTACACTTCGCATCCTTCTATCGGTTGCAGTGGTACATGACTGGACCATATTCCAGCTTGATGTTAAGAATGCTTTCTTGTATGGTGATCTACAGGAAGAAGTCTACATGCAGCAGCCACCCGAGTTTGCTGCTGAGGGGGAGACTCAGAAGGTGTGCAGACTTCATAAGGCTATCTATGGCCTTAAACAGAGTCCTCGAGCATGGTTCCAAAAGCTCTCCCAGCTTATTGAACGACAGGGTTTCAGAAGATCAAATGCGGACCACTCACTGTTCGTCTGGAAGACCCCTAGAGGTACCATCGTTGTTATGGTATATGTTGATGACATATTGGTTACTAGAGATGATGCACAGGGGGTTGAGATAACCAAGTCTATGTTGGGCAGCCAGTTCATTACAAAGGATCTAGGCACAATACGGTATTTTCTGGGGATAGAATTTGCAAGAAATGCACAAGGAATGGTGATGACTCAAAGAAAATATGTCACAGACTTGCTAGTTGAAACAGGAATGACTGGATGCAGACCTTCAAGTACACCTATGGACCCGAGTATGAAGCTGTACGATGATGATACCGAGGAGGTGGACAAGAGAAGGTACAGAGAAATGGTGGGTAAGCTCTTATACATCACTATAACTCGATCAGATATTGCCCTTGCAGTAAACCGGGTGAGTCAATTCATGGAGCAACCGAGGCAAGTACATATGGATGCCTTGTACATGTTACTGAGATATCTGAAGTCTTCCCCAGGCACAGAGTTGCTATTCAAGAAAGGTACAGATCTGTCTATTTCCGCCTGTGCAGATGCAGATTATGCAGGATGTCCACGAGATCGTAAGTCTACTTCTGGATTTGCTATCTTCATAGGAAGTTCTTTAGTCTCTTGGAAAAGCAAGAAGCAGACCGTTGTGGCGAAATCCAGTGCCGAATCCGAGTACAGAGCCATGGCACATGCAAGCACAGAAATGATGTGGGTTAAAGCAATCTTAGAAGATCTGAATGTTGATGTTCCCTTGCCTATGAACCTGCAATGTGACAATCAAGCAGCATTATTCATTGCCAACAATCCAGCCTTCCATGAGAGAACAAAACACATAGAGGTGGATTGTCATTACACTAGGGACATGATTCAGAAGGGCTTCATCTCCACGTCTCACGTCAGTTCAGAGGACCAGACATCGGACATATTCACTAAGCCATTGCTCAGAGGACCTTTCCAGAGATGTTCTTCCAAGCTGAGCATGATAGATATCTATGCTCCATCTTGAGGGGGAGTGTAGAGATAGTTGTTCGTCTTTGTGTCTTTTATTATATTTCAGTTTCTTTATGTACCTCTCATGTAATTTACCCAAGGGCTCTCTCCCTATATAAGAGACCCGAGGGCTCTATGGAATGAATCATCAGAGTATTCTAACAGGAACTGTATCCCGACGAGTCAGAGTTGTTGTCGGCATGGAAGGGAGAAACTCTCAGAATATTGGGGAGTTTATCTCCTATCCTTAGGAAAAATAGGTCAAGTTGTCATGGAAAATTTATGAGCATACATTATTTAAAGGTTACAAGTGGGAAGTGCACATGGAGAGGAGTTTGTTTAAGTAAGGGGGTTGAAAAAATATAGTTATGCCCCTCGATAGAAGAAACTTGTGAGAAGTAAAGTGAGAAGAAAAAAAGACAGAAGCCAGTCATTATCAGGGTAAGTGGCTTTGAGCCACTTTATAAAAGGAGATAAGTTTTAGGAGGTTCCCAACACGTCGCATCATTGTGGCGTTTTGTCTTTCGTACTCCATGAGTACTTTGTACTCCATGACACATCCATTGACGATGCCTCATCTATTCTTCAACAATGATGTAATAGAAGCCGACGATAATTCGAAGAGGATCACATCATCGACATGGACGTTCGGTGCATTCAAATCTAGTTGTTACACCTCACACTCAATTGTGAAGCAACTCATTAGGAGATGAGTATTTCAAAGCAAAGGGTAATCAATGCAACACATATTGATGATTTAATTACGTTAGAATTATGTTGATTTTTTGGTCATTAGGATAAGGGTAGAAACAGTGTTGGAGTGGTTGTTCATAAGGATTTGAAGGATTGTGTGGTTGAGTGCAAAAATTCGGGGATCAGATTATTTTGCCAAAATTAGTGCTTGAAGAAGAAATTCTGAATATCATCTCAGTTTATGCACCACAAATTGGTTTAGATGAAAGGACTAAACAAGCTTTGTGGGAGGATCTGGAGAATCCCACAAAGAGAGATGATTTGCATAGGTGGAGATCTTAATGGACATGTGAGAAAAGATGCTTAGGATATGCTAGTGTTCATGGAGGACATGGTTTTGGGGATAGAAATAAAGAGGGAAAAGTCATTCTGGATTTTGTAACGGCATATGATCTTTTCATTTGCAAACACTCTCTTCAAGAAGAGGGAGGAGCATTTAATTACTTATAAGAGTGGGCCAACTAGAACACAGATAGATTACTTTGCATTGAGGAGAAGAGATCGGTTGTGTTGTAAAGACTGCAAAGTAATCCCAGGAGAGAGTTTGACAACCCACCATCGCTTGTTAGTCTTGGATGTGCAAATAAAAGGGCTGGTAAAGAAAAGGAGGATTCCTAAGATCACTAGAACTAGATGGTGGAATCTTCCATTGAAGCAATCGAGCTTCAGGGAGAAGGTTCTAGACGACTTATCTTGAGATTGTAGCGGAAGTGCAAACGAGATGTGGGAGGCAGTAACATCTTGTATCCGAAAGGTAGCCAAAGAGGTATTAGGTGAGTCAAATGGAGGAGCTCCAGATCAAAAGAAGGCTTGGTGGTGGAGTAAAGGGATGCAAGAGAAGCTAAAAATTAAAAGAGCATGCTTTAAAGCTATGTCTAAGGATAGAACAGTGGAAACTGTCACAAACTACACAATAACGAAGAAGGAAGCAAAGAAGGCTGTAAGCGAAGCCAAGTCAAAAGCTTATGAAGTTTTTTTTTATAAAAATCTCGACTCTAAGGAGGGCTATAAGGATATATTCAGGTTGGCCAAAGCAAGAGAAAGAAAGACCAAAGACATTTCTTAATTGAGATGCATTAAGGACAAGGAAAGTCACGTGCTAGTTACTGAAAAGGACATACAGACTAGATGGGAGTAATACTTCCATAAACTTTTCATTGGGGAAGGAAATAGAGAGATCACTTTGGGTGATCTAGCTAGTAGTGAAAGTTACTTGAATCGTGCAAGATATAGACGAATACAAAGAAAGGAAGTAGAGGATGCTTTGAATGTTATGAGACCTGGGAAAGGTGTAGGACCGGATGAAATCCCTGTTAAAGTATGGAAAGTGTTAGGTGAGCATGATTTGACTTGGCTTACGAATCTATTCAATGTTATTTGGCGAAGCAAGAAATTGCCTGAAGATTTTAGGAGTATCGTGGTGCCTTTTTATAAGAATAAAGGAGATATTCAAAGTTGTTCAAATTACAGAGGTATCAAGCTGATGAGTCACACTTTGGGAACATGTGATCGAAAGAAGGCTGAGGAAAGTTTCCAACGTAAAAGAAAACCAATTTGGATTCATGTCAGGTCGCTCAACTATTGAAGCCATCCATTTACTGAGGAGAACAATGGAGATTTATAGAGCTAAAAGGAAGAACCTCCGTATAATCTTTATTGATTTGGAGAAGGCTTATGATTCTGTCCCACGAAAGATATTGTGGAGAGTTTTGGAGAAGAGACAAGTATTTGTCCTATACATTAACCTCAAAAAGGACGTGTATGATAGGGCTTTATCTTGTGTAAGGACCCCGCCTGGGAAAACTGGCTATTTTGACATCAACATTGGTTTACATCAAGGCTCAACTTTGAGTCTATTTCTTTTTACTTTGATTATGGACGAGTTGACAAGTCACATTCAAGATGAGTTACCTTGCTGCATGTTATTTGCTGATGATATTGTGTTGATTGACGAGACCAGAGATGGAGTAAATGAGAAGCTTGAGGTCTAGAGACATGCATTGGAGACTAAATGATTTCGTCTAAGTAGGGTTAAGACGGAATATATGGAGTGCACCTTTGATGGAAGCAATGGTGAAGGAATTGAGGCGAAGATTGGTGACGATAACATTCGGAAGAGAGATTCTTGTAGATATCTGAGATCTATTTTGCAACAAGATGGGAAAATTGATGGAGATCTTACTAATAGAATAAATGCAGGCTGGCTAAAGTGGAGAGGAGCCTTTGCTGTTCTCTGTGATAAGAAAATTCCTTTAGAAATTAAGGGAAAGCTTTACAAAGTAGCCGTAAGACCTGCTATGCCCTATGGATCTGAATGTTGGGCAGTGAACTATAGACATGTGCAGAGAATGGCTATAGTAGAAATGAAAATGCTAAGGTGGATGTGTGGACACATACGTAAAGATCAGATTCGGAATGATGCAATCGGAAAGAAAGTTGATATAGCTCCGATCGAGGATAAGATGCGAGAAAACTGCTTAAGATGGTTTGGTCATTTGCAAAGAAGATCAACGGATGCACCAGCTAGGAGATGCGAGTGTTGGGATGTTGAGTTAGCTAAGAGAGGGCGAGGATGGCCCAAGAAGTGTTGGAAGGAGACTACACGAAGGGATCTTAGTTTTTTATATATATGCCCAAGATTGACCCAAGATAGATTTGAATGGAGGCGAAGAATACATGTAGCCGACCCTACTTAATTGTGGGAAAAGGCTTTGTTGTTGTTGTATTTTGGTCATTAGGAGTCAATTATAGTTTAGGCTATTATTTTAGTTTATTTTTGTATTTATAATTCCATCTCTTTTTATATGGGGTTAGCACGACATTATGACATCCGATTATTATTGCTTTTGTATCAAACATATTGGATTATTAAGTTATAAATCGAGTTATTGTGTTTTTGCAGTGCCATACCTACATCTATTCTCCTATTTTTCAAGTTTTGGTGTAATTCCACCCTTTATTTCTTCTTGCATCTCAGTAGGTTCATTATATATGTTCTCTTCTCATTCCAATTTTAGTGCGTTAGTCTATGTTGTGGATGTGTTTTAATAGGGCAATAGCTTTAGATTTTGGAGGGATGAATGGACTAAGGGATGGAAGTGTTTTGTGTCACCATTTCCATCGTTGTTTGCCGAGGATGGCTGTTCATAAGGAGGCAACAATGGTTGACTATTAGTTGACCCTTGCGCATGGGTTTTCAACTTCCCATCGAGGATTTTGGAGCAATAGATCCATGATTTGTTGAGTTGTTGGGAGCACTTGTGTAGAGGGTTCCTCTGATGGCTTCCGAGATCATTGTATCTAGGATGAAGGGGTTTTTTCTGCGTGAAAGGATAACATGGCACTTTTTTTGAGACGGATGTTAGCTTGGAAGTAGAAAAATGAAAGAACTGTGCTAGTCATAATAGATCGACGTTGAATGCTAGAGCAACAAGACACATTTGGCCGGGAGGACGATGTACCATGATACATTCTGTTTTGTCGAATCTTGCTCTGGTCTTTAGTTTGGTGGTTGTACTTGCTAAAAATATGGTACATTCCGTTTCTTTTCCCATCACCATTTTTTTGACACTTCTGGGTTGCTTCTTTTGTTAGGTCTCAACTTCTCTGTTATTATCTTCCCAGTAGTTCATGTAGGAGGCAAGGAAGGTTGTATCGATATCGATATCGTTTTGGTCCGTCCGGAAAAGGATACATCAGGATATATCATCGATATATTGACGATATCAGTGGAAATGTCGTAAATGACTCAAAAAGCCAATTTTTTGCCAATTTTTTTCAAAAATTAAGATCATCCAAGATATTAAAACAAAAAACCTACAAATACACACTTATATCACATATATCAGTCATTTATAGACCATATATTGCTCATATCGATATCACACATATTTGTTATTTCGTACATGTCGATGTTGTTGATTCTTGACTTATAGATATTGGAAATGGATTTCATTGAAGTCCTTACAACATGAATATCACAAATATACAGTTAGATAACACATATAGATAGATCATTTATGAGGACTATGATTCTTATATTGCACATATCGGTCATATTGAACATATCGATGATACTGTTGTTGATCTACTATATATATTGACAATGGAGTTCATCCAAGTTCTTTGATCACTAAATAACTTTCAAATGTACTCTTAGGTCACACATATCGATCATCTTTGACCCTTATATCGCATATATCGTTCATTTCGAACATATCAATGTTACCGTTGATTCTTGACATATATACTATAGTCATAGATATTTTTTTAAAAATTGACTTATAGATATTATCATATTGGATACGGATTTCACATAATTTTTTAGAACATGAATAACTTGCAAATGTACACTTAGATATCATAACACATAATTATAGATCATCTATGATCCTTATATCACTTGCTCATATCGGTCATTTTAGTCGCATGATATAGTGAATGGCATTGAGAAGAGGCATTTGATTCAAAAAATGCAGTAATGAGTAACGAGACAATGTTTCTCTAGTATAAAGATTTATCTATTTACAAAAATAAATGAAAAATATTCAAATCGATGTAATATTGTAAAAGAAATTACCTAAAATCAAGAATTCTACGACGGATATGAATCGACCCCCTACCCTGCTGTCTCTCATAGCGGATTGGAGACTCAATGAACTCGCAATAGTTTTCCCATGTCATGTATGAGTACATGGCCTTATAATCCATGACATACTGCCTGTGATGGTCATCAATCCCGAGTCGATGATAAGCATCACTAGATTCGGTATCACGATGTGCGCGATGGGGCTGCGAAGTACTAGCTTGAGTTCCTCGGGATGACGACGACAGAGTAGGAGAAGATTTCTACGGAGGAGGAGGCACGAACGCGTAGTACTTAGGGAAGAAACCAAAACTTTCACCACCAAAGAAGCTGCCTTGGCTCTGACCGGGTTGGCTACCTTGGTAGTTCTCATTGTTGTAGCTGTTATATCCTCCATAATCACTGTTGTAACCATATCCATATGATGGAGGAGTATACGCTTGAGGAGGAAGAGGTCCAGGTGGAGTAGGAAAATATTCAGGGAAAACGCCAAATGACCTCTCATCCTGTGAGGACCATATCCGCCCAGGGGACTTGGTGTTCCTCCACGGTATGGCTGTCACTGTCCATGCAGCTCAACGAACCTACAGATTATATCAAATCGTCCATGTAACTGTTTGTAGGATGATGGCCGCGTCGTCCATATGCATCGTAATCCATAGGTCCTGGACTTGGAGTTGGGACAAACTGTTCATGTGTGTTTCCATGCCGCTCCATGTATTCTCACCCTGTATCGAATCTTGAATCATCATGTGGTCTGTGGCCACCTCCTGCTGACCCTGATCTCCCCTGAATATGTCTCCCCATCACCTGATCTACCACGACCGCCAACATCACCATCATCGTCACCATCATCATTGCTCCCACTGTCATCTTTTCATTTGGATTTCGACCCAGTGGAGAGAATTGTTAGCCATGTGTGCCCGAGGCGAACCATTCTTACAATAATTGTTAGTGTAATAAATATGTTTATCAATAAAAGTTATTGATGTTTCAATCTCTTTCTGAAGTTAAATGAATGAATGCACTATAAGGTCCCTCTGTACAATTAGGGTTATGTACCATGGCCGTCTTGATAATCATATAGCTGTTGATTCATTAAATGAATCATAGAGGCTGGTGTTTGGATGATATCTAATGAGTTAGATAGATGACTCATCAAGCACCGTCAAATGATTATTAAGAGATGATCTCCAGCCTGAGTAGGAGATGGCAATCCTTCTCACATAGGCTGATATCTGTCCGACCTCTTGATGCAGGTCCTCTGCATGGGAATAGTGATTCAGAGGTGTCAGATTAGTTAGGTCAATGGGTTGACTTAGCGAGATCGAGATAACCTAAGTCCTATGTTGAATACTGTCACATCATAGGCACATATCCTCTGACCAGAGACAGATGTGTTACTATATGTCTGGGTATGTACATTTGGCAGACCATTAGGTTGATGACCTAACCAAGGTCTATACACCGGCGAGCTGGTGTGCATATAAGGGCATGTGAGTAATACGATCTCTCGAAGGGATCATACAGGTTCACTTATGAATTAGAAGAGATGAGCTCACTCATGAGGTATTGGGACCGATCAAATTCCATGCATGGTCGTCGTGCTTTTGAAGCATGACAAGAATTTAAAGGTATGATATATGCTTTGGGAAAGCATATAATCGAGACCAATTCCCAATGACCAAGATTGAGAAACTTGGTGATCAAACCCTGAAGAAGACAATGTAAAATTGATCTTCATCTTCAGGTTGATTATTGGTCTTCCAGTGTGCAGGTTGTGTAGGTATTGGGAATACCTGAGGGTGATGTGATCATAAAGGATTGTATAACCATGACGCTTCCAGTCCGATGGAGTGATGAAACAGGTCTGGATTTTAGTGACTCCTCTCAGTGGAGAAGTAACTTGATCTTAGTCCAAGTGTTGGACATTGATCTGAATGAGATTCAGATGCAATGAGAAGATTAAGTATACAGACTTGATTTAATCAAGCATCTATGGGAGGTCCGTGAGATCTGGATTTGAGATGAGATCTCAACATCCAAGTCACTATATGTGGAACAATACAATCGCCCTGACCTTATCTCCAAGTATCTGCGGAGAAAGCACATTATTCTTGAAGGAGTTCAGGAATAATTCTTACGATGAATTTTGTATCCAAGCAAGAAGGTCTTGATCATTAAATGAGTATCAAGTATAATATGAATAAGATTCATATTGTGAGAATGATTATCCAAGATAATTAAATGAGATTTAATTATCAAGGAAAAGCAGATCGTGGATAGTGCTATCCATAATATCTGTGTATATTATATATGTGATTATAATATATCAGAGAGAGAGAAACTTTGTAAACAGCATTTGTTAATTGTTAATGTGGATTGGATTCACATTAATTAATTAATTAGAAATGTAATTTACAAATTAGTTTGGGTTGTGAATATGATTCACATATTTTTCAATGGCATGATTGAAATATTCACAAATTAATTTGGAATTAATTTGGTGGATAATTTTGCAATAATAGTTATTGCAATTTATTAAAGATTAATACGATAAAATAAAGAGGAAATAATCACCACAAAAATAGGTGACGTCGCCTATAGGTGACGCCCCCTATTTTTGGGGGGTGATTAATTATCCTCTCTTTTGTTATCTTGTTATCTCTTAATAATTGATTTGTGTTAAATTAAATTATATTGATGGTAATGCAACATATATTTGATTTGATATAAATTAATGTTGTTGGTTTTTAACTGTTGACGCATATAGAATAACTGTACCTCTTTATTTTATTTTTCCTGTTATTCTCTTTATGTAATTTACCCATAGGCTACTCTCCTATATAAGAGAGCCTAGGGCTTATGGAATATATCATCTCATTCATTTTTCCCAACATGGTATCAGAGCGACGGTCCTAGACCGGAGTTCTCGAAACCCTAACCCTACCCACCCCACCCGCCGGCCCTATCTCTCTCTCCCTCGATCGGCGCGCCTCCAACACCGCCGCCTCTCCTCCCTCGCGCGTCGATCTTCTCCAGCACATCTTCTCCGGCGCGCCTGCGATCTTCGCACATCTTCTCCAGCACATCGATCGGCGCGTCAATCGCCTGCTCATCTGCGCAACTGCGCACAGGCGCATCTGCGCACAGGCGCACCTGCGCCTACGCCGCCTGCGCCCAGGCGCACCTGCGCACAGGCGCACCTGCGCACCTGCGCACAAGCGCACCTGCGCACGAGGTAGCGCATCTGCGCCTACGCCACGAGCGCGCATCATCTCCAAGCGCACCATCTCCAGTGCGCCTGCGCGTGAAGGGCTCCATCTCCAGTGCGCCTGCGCGTGAGGGGCTCCATCTCCAGTGCACCTGCGCGTGAAGGCTACATACCGCGTGCGCATACTGTGTGCATCGTTGTCATTCCTGTGCGTGTGCGAATTGTAGCACACACAAATTCATGGGGATAGTTGCTTGAGGTCCACACATGCAACTAATCCCGTCTATGTCATTGTAGACAAAGATTATCTCTTGTCATTCGCTCCAGTCTTTCGTCTCCAGTATGTCAGAAAGCAAGGCAGATATCCCGTCTATTGGCGCGTTTCGTGGTCCAGCGCCCATTGTCAAGATGGATGGTACGAACTATGAACTGTGGGCAATGCAGTTCATGAGTATGATGAAGTCTACAGGTAAGAAGCACATTCTTACCGAGCCCGAGCCTGCAGAGAAGACTGGAGTCCATGCCTCATGGGAGGCCGATGATGCATATGCCAAGGTGTGGCTATCTGGCACATTGGCTATTGAAATTGCCAATGACATTCTACATCAACCCACAGCCAAAGACATGTGGGATATCCTGGCAGCGACATATTTTCAGGCGAAGAACGAGACGAAGATCCTGCAACTACAACATGATATATTCACAATAAAGCAGAACGGCTGTCCTTTACATTTACTCTATACATCACTGAGAGGGATTTTCGAGAAGCTCTATAGCTTCATGCCTCTTACCGCCACGCCAGAACAACAGAAGACATACAGGAATGCGACGATGGTGGGTGTGTTTCTCGCTGCACTTGATCCAGAGTATGAGGCAGCACGTTCTCAGATTTTGGCGGACTCGACTATTCCTCCCATGGAGGAAGCTTTTCACAGATTGAGTAGGATCACAGTGCCTTCAGCAGCTGCGAGTCAGAATTCCTCAGCTATGGCGGCCAACAGAGGCCGCGGTTTTCATCACCAGGGCCGTGGACGTACTCCTCGTGGAAGGGGTGGCCGCACTAGGCCAACATGCTCATATTGTCACCGAGTCGGACATAATGAAGACACATGCTACTCGAAGCATGGATTCCCTGCATCTGCACGAGCCGCTGAGCAGATAGAGCCCCCAGCTACTGCTACACTGGATCAACGATTTGATGATCTAGTTGCCCGCCTCAGGGGCATTATCCCACCATCTGGTCCAGCACCGACTACAGAGAGTCATACTGATGCTGCTGCTTCTGCCTCTGCCTCTACTAGTACTTCAGGTAGTACACTTGCACTCCACAGTAGTAGATCTGATACATTGCCATGGATCATGGACTCGGGCGCTACGCATCATCTATGTGGCGACCAGAGTCTACTTACAGGATACACTCAGATTCCTCCAGGACGGACAGTAGTGATTCCTACAGAGAACTGGTAGGCAAACTACTGTATGTCACGATCACTAGACCTGATATATCATTTGCAGTGAGTCGTGTGAGCCAGTTCATGGAGCAACCACGTCAGGCCCATATGGATGCAATGCAATACACATGATTCTGAGATATTTAAAATCATCTCCAGGTGCAGGCTTGCTATTTAAGAAAGAAAAGGAGATCTCTATCACGGCATGTGCGGATGCAGACTATGCAGGATGCCCCAAGGACAGGAAGTCCACATCAGGATTTGCAGTCTATGTTGGAGATGCTCTAGTTTTGTGGAAGAGCAAGAAACAGACAGTGGTAGCTAGATCCAGTGCTGAATCCGAATACAGGGCTATGGCCCAGGCTAGCACAGAAATGATGTGGGTGAAATCCTTACTTGCAGATCTATGTCTTGATATACCTCTTCCTATGATGTTGGAATGTGACAATCAGACCGCCTTGTTCATTGCAAATAACCCAGCCTTTCATGAGAGGACCAAGCACATTGAGGTCAACTGTCACTACATACGTGACATGATTCAGAAGGGGTTCATTGCTACATCTCACGTCACATCAGAGAATCAGACTGCTGATATTTTCACCAAGGCATTACTTAGAGGCCCATTCCAGAAG
Organism: Ottelia alismoides; assembly: GCA_037367405.1. Lineage (NCBI taxonomy): Eukaryota > Viridiplantae > Streptophyta > Magnoliopsida > Alismatales > Hydrocharitaceae > Ottelia > Ottelia alismoides. The sequence goes on along the minus strand of JAZKJV010011894.1, from coordinate 428,289 downwards.
TGTGCGTCCAAGCTGAGCATGATTGATATCTATGCTCCATCTTGAGGGGGAGTGTTGACGCATATAGAATAACTGTACCTCTTTGTTATTTTATTTTTCCTGTTATTCTCTTTATGTAATTTACCCATAGGCTACTCTCCTATATAAGAGAGCCTAGGGCTTATGGAATATATCATCTCATTCATTTTTCCCAACATTAACCAACAACAATCATGGCTGTTGATTGATACATAGATCAATCTAGCCGTTGGATCTATGAATGCCATGGATTGAGATCCATTGGATCCCAAACTAATATATAAGGAGGGCAACCCTAGCCCCTTCAAGGAACACCAAGAGTACACGTCTACTCTCTCTCTCTCTCTTCTCATTCTCGCCGTCATCTCTCTCTCTCTCTCTCTTTAAGGTGGCCGTCCATCTTATGCATTGAGAGAGACCTTCTCGCCTTCGCCTTCGACTACTCGAGGATCTCCATCTTCTTTGGGGCTGCTTGCTCTAGAGGAAGACGACGGATTTCGTTGGACGTAATCAGGGGATTCGAAGCTTGGATTTTCGTCGAGGATTGCGGGAGTCACGCATCTCATCATCGCGCCCGTAAGTGTTGTCTTCGTGGATCGGACTTGAGCCAGGAGGATCTCTTGCTTTAGAGATCTCGTGATCGCAACCACGCTTCGAGAGTTGTTACTAATACTTTGTGGTTTGATAAAACGATCCAAGAAATGTTCTTGGGATCAGGTGGTTTCATCATATCAACAACAACAACAAAGCCTTTTCCCACAATTATGTGGTTTCATCATATGATTTAAAATTTTTAAATTCCGCTGCATCTTGTGACTAGTGCGACTAGTCGCCCCGATCGCATAAGATGCGATCGTCACGCTTCCGTGATGCGCTTGAGGATTCTCAATATCCCTCAAGAATGTCGTCCACAATTGCATCAAGCTCCAACTCCCCAAGAGGGTCTGTGATTCGCTCGAATCTGGCCATGTAGTCGCCAACATCTGCTCTCGTTTGTTGGCTTATATTCTGATTCGGCATGCCTTCCGGCCGATTAAGCAATGAAGCCCCATTGGAATTCAACCACCTCTGCCGAACATCTTCATCTGCATCGTCATCGTGCATCTTGAAAATATGTGCAAGATCGATGGGGTCTGTGCAATGATGCAATCCTCTTTGTCATGCCCCTCCCTTGCATGTTTCATCTTCAACCTCAAGTTGTAGTGCACAAAAACAAGATCGCGGATCCTCTGTTCTCCCAACTTGTTCTGATTCTTCGAATTGATCAAGTTGAATGTGCTCCAGTTTCTCTCATAGCCACCGACAGATGCGTTTTGGGACAATACTTTCACTGCCACTTTTCGTAGGTTGGGAGCTCCCATCCCATACAGTAGCCACCATTCGACTGCGGAAAATCCATAAAGAGATAATCAATAATAGTAAAGTTGTTATACATCACAGTCAATAAACTTTTTCGTTTTAGGCCTTACCAGGCAGAGTATTGTCCCATCCATTAACCGCGTTATTTCTACCGAAAGAACCCAAGGCATCCCTAAAGTACTTGATCTGCACATTATTTAAAACTTTAAGTCATAAAAGTGACATAATGTTCTTATTACGAGCTGAAGCAGGAAATCCATAATTGTAGTAGCATGTATCCTCATAATAACATGGTCTATGACAGAAAGTATACGATTGAGGGGGTCGACTACCCCCTCTCCTTCCACGGATACCACACACTCGGTACTGCATAAAGCTCCCTCTACCACGAGATGCATCCATAGCTGAGGACGTCTGAGACTGTTTTGTAGCACCACCGGGTGCTATAGAGAGCCTACTGACGAGCCGCGGACCTACCCTTGTTAATGTCGTATAATTGACTTTTTCGTTGCAGTCGGATAGATCCGTGTCGATCAAAAATTACCGCACAAATCGAATAATCGTCGAATGAATTAACGCACGATTTTTGTTTATTTAGCCTGGGCAAGCCCCAGGGTCGACTCAAGGAGGCAAAGGAACAACTCGGGATCACAGTGTTGCAATAGTCGGCCGACTATCCCGAATAGTCGGTCCGACTATGCGGTGCGGTGGGGTACCCGACTGAACAGACCTCCAGTCGGGCAATAGTCGACCCGACCGAATAGTCGACCGACTATTTGGCCGACTGGCCCGACTATGAGGCCGACTGGAGTTTGACTCTTCATATTTTTATTTTTTATTTTCACTTTTCAATATTTATGGGTTACATTTTACTACGGTATTTCCACAAATGTCAAATTCTATATGTCTTTTATATTGATGGGTACTTTTATCTTGGATTCATGTTAAATAATGACCATATATGTATAAAAATATAAGAATATATGTATTATAAATAATTTTTATTTTAAAATATACAAAACCGAATAATTCCGAATAGTCGCCCGAATACCGATTATTCTCTATTCAGTGACCCCTCCGACTGAATACCGAATACCGTCTTCTGCAACACTGCGGGATCAAGTTAGAGGGATTAAATTGCGATTTTCCAAGTGGATTTTTTTTTATTTTTTTATGCAATAAAATGCTAAATGCACCGATGCAGATGAACTAGGTTAATAAGAGAATAAGCGACTTAGCCAAATTTAATTTTAATGTCAAATTAATTCAAATCAGCCAAGTGATATTTTTTCTATATACCTAATCCAAAACTGAATGCAAAATGTATTTTTTTGGAATTTTTGGGTTTAAAAGGCATAAATGAAAATTGTAAACTTTTTTGGGTTTTTATACAATTTTTCATACAAATGGTATGCAAAATTGATGAAACATTTACTGGAAGTTAAATATGATGAAATTAAGCTAACTATTTTTTTTTAAAATTTTCTGACACTTTATGATTTTTTTATTAATTTTTTACTGAAAACAGAGCGACTGTGGGTATTTAATTCCTAATAAATCCACGAAGTCAAATTATGCAGAGAATGAATTATCTTAAATAAACATTTCAATAAGGAATCCAGGAGACTTGAGATTTCTCAAAAATGTTATTCGTGGAATTAATTAAAAATCAATTACATAAATCACTCTACAATTTATTTTATGCAAAAGACAACTCTGAATTCGACGAAACTTGGACAGTAATTAAAGCACACTCAAATACATCATTCGTAATTTTTTCATAATTTTTGGAGCAAGAAATAAATACGTGCGAATTTCAGAGCTAAAATGGGTAAATTATCACTCAACTTCAATCTCTGATTTTTAATAAAACATCCAAAGCTCAGAAAAATATAAGTAAATAGCTGAAAGATAAAGAATTGGTTGCGCTACAACATGTTATTTTTTTGATTAAAATTTGATGCAAAAATATTGTCCAAATAATCACTCAAAGGTAGGGGTGTAAATGCAATACTGAAATGAAAGAAACAAATTAAAACTATGCACAGGGACACCTTTGCAAATACGTAAACAAACAGGGATGAAAGTGCAATTTTCACAAAAAATAAAATAAAAAAATGAATGGACCTTTCTTTCTGTCTTCCCACGCAAGTAAGCCGCAGAATGGGGGCGGCTAGGACAACGGGCACTTTGGGCGATGGCGGCGGCCAAGGGGCGGACGACACTGGCGGAAGGGGAGGCGCGCCGTGCAGCGGGCGGCTCGCGGCGGTGTAGGCGAAGGCGGTGCGGTTGGGCGACGTCGGTGTTGGAGGAGGTGGATGGGGCTGCACGCGGCTGTGATGCGCGCGGAGCGCGAAGAGGAGGCGGGCGACGCACCGCCTCGCGTCTGAAGCTTGCAGTGGCGGCGCGCGGCTGATGCGAACAGCAATCGCGCGCGGAAGGGGGGCTGGCGCGTGGAGCGGTAGGACGGGAGGAGCGAGGGGCGGCGTCAGGTGGCTAGTGGCGGAGCAGCCAGGGACTGTGAAGGCGGGCTGGCGGAGATCGGGCGAGCGCCCGCGGAGGCTGGCGCGCCTGTGGGTACGGCGTTGGTTGCAGGTGCGGGGACTGGGCCGGCGGAGGCCGTGCGCGGCTCGAGGGAGGCGTGCGGGGCTGGTGGCAGGGACGTGCGGGCTTGACGGCGGTGGATGGACGACGGTAGGAGGAGGCGTCGGGGACGGCCGTCCAAGGTTGCTGCTCCTGCTTGGAATTTCTTTTTTTTTGTTTTGCAATTTTTTTTGGTATTTGTTTTGTAAACAGGAATAAAATGTGAAATGAATGTATGGTGGTGATGGTGATTGAAGGTGGTGTTTGTGGTTTGTGTAATGATTTGTGGATGAAACAAGGAAGAGAAAATTGTTAGATAAAAAATGAAATGACAAGGGAATGATAGAAAATTTTACCTGCGGTTCGCCGGATTGTGGAGCCGTGTCGTGCGACTTTCGGTTGTGGCCTCAAGAAGGGTGGCGTGGACCTTCGAAGTTGGAGCAGCTTCCTGCGAGGAATGCTGTGACGAAGTGGTTGAGACCATCTCGGATCTCGCCGTGGTCGGAGGTCGTCGCTCGACGGTGATTCTCGGTAGCTATCACCTACAGATAGCCGGAGCTCTCTCTCTTTTCTCTCGAAAATGGCGGATGATGGAAAATGGAGGAGGGGATGGGAATATAAAGAGGAGAAGGAGGGAAGTTGGAGAAGGGTGGAGGTAATGAAGGAAGTGGTGACTTGGAGTGGGGAGTAAGAAAAGAAGTGGTAAAAGGGGGATAAAATAAATAAATAAATAAAATAATATAGTAGGCTACTAAAAATAATTAAAATAACAATTGTAAAATAATAATAAATAATAAATCCGAAAATAATAAGAGAAATCCGAAATTAATAAAATAATAAAAAATGGGGTGACACGTGTCGGCTCCAGGAGCTGCCACATGTCTCTCCCAGAAAATTCAAAAATTAAATGTAAAGAAAAATCAAAAAAGAAATAACAAAAGGATTTAAATCAAAAAGTGGTCAACACGAAAGTTGCTCGTCTCGACGAGATTTACAACTTTCATGAAGGGCCGAAAATCAAATGAAATCATCTGTACAAAATATATTTTTGGGTGGTACCTTATAGATATAAAATACCACATTTTATCTTTTGTCATTTTTTGTCATTTTTTATAAGAGAAAAATCAAAATAAAGTTAGGAAAATATGAAAGGAATATTTACAACTTAATGTATTTTTTTTTGGATTTTTAATAATTAAGAAAATAAAAGGATAAAATACATGGGTAAAACGGTCATTATGTCCAATGTACAAAAGGGACCCAAAACCCAAGTTTTGCATACCAACTCCGATTTTAAAGAAATTGGCTTGTTTCGAAGGTCTCTGAATGTATATTACTTTAAAAGTGAGTAGACCTAATTCGGAGGTTATATGGGAGAGACATGTGCATTTTAAGGTTCAAGGTCTCCAATTAGGTTTGGGGGTTTATTGGGTAATTTTACAAGTTAGTATTTTTTGATAGTTTTTCTTTATTAGTATTAGTCATATATACACTATAGAGTTGGTTTTATTGGATTCAAAGTTAATATAAAATATATACAAATTGGTAAAATATGGTGAATATACATGTGATTTTTACAGATGAAATTGGCTTCTTATTTATGCAATATGAATGCTAAAATGCAGATGTTATCAATGCATGCATGAATGCTAATTATACAATATAAGTGGAAATATGCAGCTAATTACTCGGGAACAAAGCTCTATTTTCAACTTTTAGAGTCATGAATCACAGATTCATCACCCCTATACTTACACCTTGCTCGTCCCCGAGCAACTAAAATGAAATGCAAGAGTGAAATGAGATTGGGTTCGATACCAAGGTCATGAACAAAAGTTGAAAATGGGGCTTGACTCGACCTTTGGATTAATTGTGTGGCGGAACCTTATTTGGATATGAACTTAAGACCTAACATACTTCAAGTTCCACAAGTCTTCTATTCAAGACGCCTCAATAGTCAGGGCAGAACAAATCCTCAAACGCAAATTTCTGATGACTATGATTCTTACTTGTACTGTGCAAGTGTAAAATAGCTCTCCACATCAGAAGTGGCTTAGAACCAGCCTCCTCTACCAAGGTAACTCAAATAACCCGGTCCAATAACTCTTTCCTCGAGGAGCGAGGTATTCCCTTCTAAGTTCAAGTGCGACCAGCTCAAGAGGAGGCGGTGGAGAAAAGACTGGACGGTAGCCAGTGTAGCTACCTATCCCGAGATGCCCGACCAGTGTAGCCAAGTCATCCAGCTGCATTTCTAATATACATACTCAGACAGGTATTTTATTTTTACTTGGACCTGTCTGATTTTTTGGAGTTCTTGCATTTTTTCTTTTTTTTTTCTTTTTTTTTTGAACTATATACAAGGTGCAGCATGTACATCAGGAGTTTTTCCTTTTGAACCAGTAGACTATCCCTCTTTTGAAGTATTATTGAAACCCACAACATCCCGTCCTTAGATGTCATCACCACCAGACTAGGTTGAGATGCACTACCCTCTCTAGAGGAGGACGGATATTTCCACCCGTGTGCTACTCCAAGCTAAAGGATTCTACCTCCTCACCACCTCATCAATGAAGAGCTACGTGCATTGTGCTTGTCCAAGTCAGGTCATTATCTAAAAGAATCATGCGTGTGACGAGATATTCTACTTATACTAATCAAGATGACATGTGAACATAGACTTGCGGACTCAAAGAATTAAGTCACTTGACTTGAGAAATCTTAACTCCAGTTCCTATAAGGTTCCTCTGAAATTAGGTGGATTAAGGTCAAATCAGATCCATCATCAACATCTACTCATAACTTGGTGCAGAACCCACTAGCTTTCCACCTTGCATATGCAAGATATGCAGATGAGATGCAGATGACATGTTATGTAGATGCAATGCAAGACTCTTTCCCTTTTTTTTAATGCAAGGATGATATGCAAGAGTAAATAAGAAGCCTATTTTTTTGTGTTTTTTTTATTTTTTTTCAAAACTTTGGTAGACCTCTTATGTTACAACAAATTTTACAAAAGTATGTTTTACAAGAATTTTACAACTTTTTATACAAGTATTATACAAATTATACAAGTATACCATTTTTTTTACAAAAGTTTTACACGTATTTATACAATTTTTTTCAACCTTTTACCCACCCGTAATTATTGCAAAATATATACAAAAATACGTGAAAAATACGCGAAAGTACGAGTTATGGGTAAAGTATATATGTAATATATACACACCCCCTATACTTAGCGTGTGCTGTGTGCTATGTCCTCAGAGCACGAAAAGCGATGAAAAAGACATAGCTCGTGCTAATCGTAGGAAAGCTAAAAAAACAAAATGTACGACCCGCCCCCTATACTTAGGCTCTGGCAGCCTAAGTGTAGAAGAAGATAAAAAATGGGGCGGGCGAGGTTAAGAGTGGAAATGGATGAGTATATACACGGTGGGCATCGGTCCCCCCTATACTTAGGCTTTGGTCAGCCTAAGTATATGACAAGAGTGAGTGTGAGAACCGATGTGATCTATAGAATGTACAACGAATGGTGAAGAGATTCTGGTCACTCTCCCCCCTATACTTAGGATCTGATCATCCTAAGTACAACCATAAAATAAAATGATATGGAGCAGGGGGGAATGATTCAAATCACTGGGGAGGGAGGGAAAATATATATAAGGAGGATTGAGAATATACGGAGATCAAGAAGGTTTGTGACGAACCTTCTTGCGGGATCGAGGAGGTGGGTAATATACATATGTGTCGCTGTCGGAATCGTCCTCAGATGAATAATAGTGAGGTGTAGGGATCGTCCAACGAGGGTCGACACACGGCTGCTTGCTTAGATATGGCTTGAGAACAGCCGAACTGAGTTCACTCATATAAATCACTTTATCCAGACCAGATGAGGACTCCTCAGAAAATTCCTTCTCCGGTGTGTTGAAGGAAACTTTCTTAGTCGATTTTCTAGAACCTGAATCATGGAGAGGGAAATGAGAGCGACGCGCCTTGAGAGGTTCGGGGGAACACATCGAAGAATCAATTCTCGACTTCCTCTCACTAGAAAGCCGACTAGAAGAGGGAGCAACCGTGTTTTTATGTGGAGTCAATGTAATCGTGGTTGTTTCCTTTGAAGGTCCGGAATATGGTGCGATGCTGACCATGGGTTCCTCATCAGATGAGTCACCATATAAATTAACATAATCCTGAAGGGTCAACACGCATCTCGAGAAGGTACCAGTGATCTCAGTTGCATTGATATTATTGGGCTCTTGTGTCAGATCATCAAAATGGTCAAGACAATCACCAAAAATAATGTCCGACTCAATGTCAGCTTCTGATCGTGAATCCTCCTTAGAAGCTGTCACGGTGGTGGTGCAAGCAGTTGAGGAGGTGTGGGGAGTCTCTGAACCAACGGTCGCCCGAGCAATCGGTCTCTCAGGTGTAGTAGAGAGGTGGGACTCATCTTCCTCTCGATGGTCACGACTGTCAGCGGATGTGCGGGTCACCTTAGAGTAAAGTTTATCAAATAATGTATGAGGTCGAAGCACTCCCAATGCTGTAAAGTCGATTTCCCGAGTCTCGTAATCTATAGTCGCCTTAGCCAAGGCTAAGAACGGCTTCCCGAGAATAATCGGAGACTGGGAAAACTCTCCTCGGTGCTCAATGTCAATGATCGTGAAGTCCACCTAGAGTAGAGCACCTTGGAAAGTAACGATGACTGAAATGTTTCCTCTTGACCGTTTGATAGATCGATCAGCCAGCTCGACTTCCTAAGTGGCCTGAGTTTAAGCTTGTCAAATACAGAGGTCGGGAGGATATTTATCGGTGAGTCATCATCGATTCTTGCATGGGTAAAGATAGTGTCTTTGATTTCACATTCAACTCGGGGCAACCGCTTCACTCTACGGCTTTTGGTCTTTCTCCCCATTACCAAGGAGGTGGCCATAGACACTATGTGTCTTTCAGTCCTTGTTCTCTTATTGCCCGACCTCTTGGGCATCAATTTACTTCTCAGTTCTCACAAATCGTTTGAGGTCGGGAAAGTGATCTATGGCCTTTATTAAGGGAAAATTAAAAATCAGTTCTTCATCGAGTGCTTCCCTTAGGACAGGATCCAATTTTTTTAGGTCTTTTTCTTTTTCAATTTTATGTGATTTTTTGGTTTTTCAATTTTTTTGGTATTTTGGATAGATGAATGATCAGACTCTGGATTGGAAGGCAAGGGGTTAGTAGATTAGGGAGATAGAATGGACTCCAGATGTACAGAAGATGTGGGTTCCCTAATGCTTGCTTGGTTTTCAACATAAGATCTACTTACGTCCTTATCCACTTTCATTCCCAAGCTAGCAGAAATTAAGTGCAATATTTCCATGACGTCTCTCAACTTGTTACCTAATGTTTCATTCTTCACGATAAGTCGAGAAATGTCATCCTCCAAGAAATTCTCATGACAAATCATGGGAGAGTTCTGCTCAATTGGAGGATACTGCTGAGATGTTGGGGTCTCATACTCAACATACCTAGACTCTGGCATGTAATGTTGGGTCGAGTATGGACTATCCAAATGGCAAATATTGGTCGGAGCCTCATATGTTGAAACGGAGACTGATAAGTCTAGCTCATGAGTCCAATCTTGTAAATGTATAGGCTATTCGAATGAAGGCTGGTTAATGGAGGCTTGATCACTAAAGTCAATCAAGTCTGGAAAATCATGATGTGCAGGCCTCTCCATTCGGGTTGTTCGATCGACCATATTATGCCCTAAGGTCAAGTCGTGATGCGTATATGTGAATTCTTGTCTGGTCCCTACTTGAGGTGAGAATGAAGTATGTGGGGGCATATAATTTTGCCAATCATCTATCTCAGCAGTGGCTTGCTCTTCATTCGATTCTTTGATTCCTGCAAGCTCTCGAGAATAAGGACAGTCAGCCCAAGATGGAAGTGGATCCGGAGTGTTAGAATATGGAGTAGGTGAGAAATGCGAAGAAGTGGAGAAGTCAGTCGAAGTTCTAACTTCATAATCGGGTTGAGATGGAACCGACCACGGGTAAGGGTTTCCCGTGGATGGCGGAGGATACATGGAAGAAGGTGAAGATGAAGATGAACGATATATGATCGAGGAGGATTGACAAGAGGTCACAGGGTATGGGGACCAATATCCCGACATCTTGAAGAGGAAAGAAAGAAAATTAAGGTCGAAAACGTGCAATTTCACAGGATAACACACACGGACAGACGCAAAGACAAACACAAGAGCAAACCCCGAGTTCGCACTCAACACGGTGAAGGACTCGAACCGAAACCGAGTCCGATTAATCTGGTTGATTTTAAGTGTGGGTTTATCAGACAAGATAGCAAAGGTTACGCGGCCTATAGGGAAGTCGGCTCAAAGCCGGATGCGTCTTCCCTGTTTAACCTGTCGCCTAAGATACCGCCGGTCCTTCCTTTCTTCGCTCCTATTCCAAGTTGATGGGTCGGAACTTCATCCTGGGGGGTTACTGGCAACTTGTCGCGAAGTACCGCAATTTCGCCCCTATCTACCTGAGACATGCGGAGGCTACTTGGTACTAGTCAGTGAACCTTAGTAATTCAACTTGTTATATGTGCTAGGATCAGTCGGAATGTGATATGTAAGGCAGGGATTTGGGCTCTACCTTAAGGTGTTCATACACGCTCAAGTACCCTCACTTAGCCTGAAAACAAGGTCGGGGATTAGTCTCTCGCAAACAGATTTTTTCAATTTTATTTGTTTTTTGATCAATAATGTTAGCATTCCTGGTTTTAAGTTAAGTGATCGCTTGTTAGTCCAACCACACAGCATGCCTAACGTCCAGTCCCAATTTCCGTTTAATTTAAGTTTGAAAAACAGAGAGGGAAATCGAGAAAAGTCAATGCAAGAAAAACAATGATGCGTATGCTGAGTAGAGAATACTTACAGTGATCCCTTCGCTTTTATGCAGGATGCAGAACAGAATTGAGAACTTTTTCACTATATGCAAATGCAAATGAGAAAAGATGCTCCTAGACAGGCAGTTCTATTAGCGAGTGAAGAACCGATTATATTTGGCTAAGTCCTGCGGTCTAAGTGCGCATTTTATGTGAAGTGTGGTCCTAAATATTACGAGCACAAGCAAACCCTACAGTGGCTCGAGGAGCCGCTAGTGCAAGCCTAGTCTAAAATTCAATCCACACAGCACACAGGGACACGGTTCCACTATGTTTACACACGCGAGAACCCAAACGGGAACCACTGTAAATGCGGACACTTTTTTTTACAAATTAACAAAAATACAATCTTTTTGGCGTCCAACGGCCGGCTTGATCCACGAATCGTCGGCCTCCGATGCACTTCGAGATGCGTCGACTTCAAGAAAGCCACTCCAAGTCCACCGGGCCCTCGCACAAAAAGATACAAAAATGTCAGAGAGAAAAAAATAAATAGAAAAATAATTAAAAAATGGAATAATTACAAGGTGGTTCGGGGATCAGAGTACGCGAGTGATTGGAAAACGTAAATCTAATTTTCTAAAATGATCCTAAGCCGTTTGCCTCCCCGGCAACGGCGCCATTTGACGAGCCGCGGACCTACCCTTGTTAATGTCGTATAATTGACTTTTTTGTTGCAGTCGGATAGATCCGCGTCGATAAAAAATTACCGCACAAATCGAATAATCGTCGAATGAATTAACGCGCGATTTTTTGTTTATTTAGCCTGGGCAAGCCCCATGGTCGACTCAAGGAGGCAAAGGAACAACTTGGGATCAAGTTTGATGGATTAAATTGCGATTTTCCAAGTGGGATTTTTTTAAATTTTTTTATGCAATAAAAGTGCCAATTGAACCGATGCAGATGAACTAGGTTAATAAGAGAATAAGCGACTTAGCCAAATTTAATTTTAATGTCAAATTAATTCAAATCAGCTAAGTGATATTTTTTCTCTAAACCTAATCCAAAACTGAATGCAAAATGTATTTTTTTGGAATTTTTGGGTTGAAAATGCACAAATGAAAAATGTATACTTTTTTGGGGTTTTTATGCAATTTTTCATGCAAATGGTATGCAAAATTGATGAAAATTTACTGGAAGTTAAATATGATGAAATTAAGCTAAACTAATTTTTTTAAAACTTTCTGACACTTTATGTAAATTTAATTAATGTTTTACTGAAAACAGAGCGACTGTGGGTATTTAATTCCTAATAAATCCACGAAGTCAAATTATGCAGAGAATGAATTATCTTAAATAGATATTTCAATAAGGAATCCAAGAGATTTGAGATTTCTCAAAAATGTTATTCGTGGAATTAATTAAAAATCTATTACATAAATCACTCTACATTTTATTTTATGCAAAAGACAACTCTGAATTGGACGAAACTTGGACATTAATTAAAGCATACTCAAATACATCATTCACAATGTTTTCATAATTTTTGGAGCAAGAAATAAATACGTGCAAATTTCAAAGCTAAAATGGGTAAAATATCACTCATTTTCAATCTCTGATTTTTAATAAAACATCCAAAGCTCACAAAAATTATAAGTACATAGCTGAAAGATAAAGAATTGGTTGCGCTACAACATACTATTTTTTGATTAAAACTTGATGCAAAAATATTGTCCAAATAATCACTCAAAGGTAGGGGTGTAAATGCAATACTTAAATGAAAGAAACAAATTAAAACTATGCACAGGGACACATTTGCAAATATATAAATAAGCGGGGATGAAAGTGCAATTTTCACAAAAAAATAAAAATAAAAAAAATGAATGGACCTTTCTTTCTGTCTTCCCATGCAAGTAAGCCGCAGAACGGGGTTGGCTAGGACAAGGGGCACTTTGGGCGACGGCGGCGGCCAAGGGGCGGATGACGCTGGCGGAAGGGGAGGCGCGCCGTGCGGCGGGCGGCTCGCGGCGGTGTAGGCGGAGGCGGTGCGGTTGGGCGACGTCGGCGTTGGAGGAGGTGGATGGGGCTGCACGCGGCTGTGATGCGCGCGGAGTGCGAAGAGGAGGCGGGCGGCACGCCGCCTCGCGTCCGGAGCTTGTAGTGGCGGCGCACGGCTGATGCGAACAGCAGCCGCGCGCGGAAGGGGGGCTGGCGCGTGGAGCGGTGGGCCGGGAGGAGCGAGGAGCGGCGTCAGGTGGCCAGTGGCGGAGCAGCCAGGGACTGTGAAGGCGGGCTGGCGGAGATCGGGCGTGCGCCCGCGGAGGCTGGCGCGCCTGTGGGCGCGGCGTTGGTTGCAGGTGCGGGGACTGGGCCGGCGGAGGCCACGCACGGCTCGAGGTAGGCGTGCGGGGCTGGTGGCAGGGACGTGCGGGCTTGACGGCGGTGGACGGACGTCGGTAGGAGGAGGCGTCGGGGACGACCGTCCAAGGCTGCTGCTCCTTCTTGGAATTTCTTTTTTTTTGTTTTGCTATTTTTTGGTATTTGTTTTGTAAACATGAATAAAATGTGAAATGAATGTATGGTGGTGATGGTGATTGAAGGTGGTGTTTGTGGTTTGCGTCAAGGTTGCAAAAGTCGGTAGTCGGTATTCGGTCGGCCGGGTCACTGACTAAGGATTAATCGGCAGTCGGGCGACTAATCGGATTTAGTCGGACTTTAATCGGCTTTGAATTTTATGATTATTTTAAATATATAACTCAAGTTTTATACATATATTTACATAAATTTTGTACATTTTTATACTATCATAATAAAATAAGGAAGTAATTGAATTTAAATAAAACATTAAGCGTATTATAATAAGTTTACTTATAAAAAAAGCAAAACATAAAAAAATATGGTATCTCCAAGCAAAAATTGGTCGACTAGTGTCCATAGTCGGAATTAGTCGGTACTCGGTCGGCCAACCCACTGACTAGACTAGTCGGACCTATTAGTCGGGCCAGTCGGGCGACTTTTACAACACTGGTTTGCGTAATGATTTGTGGATGAAACAATGAAGAGAAAATTGTTAGATAAAAAAATGAAATGACAAGGGAATGATAGAAAATTTTACCTGCGGTTCGCCGGATTGTGGAGCCGCGACGTGCGACTTCCGTTTGTGGCCTCAAGAAGGGTGGCGTGGACCTTCGAAGCTGGAGCAGCTTCCTGCGAGGAATGATGCGACGAAGTGGTTGAGACCACCTCGGATCTCGCCGTGGTCGGAGGTCGTCGCTCGATGGTGATTCTCGGTAGCTGTCACCTACAGATAGCCGGAGCTCTCTCTCTCTTCTCTCGAAAATGACGGATGATGGAAAATGGAGGAGAGGATGTGAATATAAAGAGGAGGAGGGAAGTTGGAGAAGGGTGGAGGTAATAGAGGAAGTGGTGACTTGGAGTGGGGAGTAAGAAAAGAAGTGGTAAAAGGGGGATAAAATAAATAAATAAATAAAATAATATAGTAGGCTACTAAAAATAATTAAAATAACAATTGTAAAATAATAGTAAATAATAAATCCGAAAATAATAAGATAAATCTGAAATTAATAAAATAATAAAAAAATGGGGTGACACGTGGCAGCTCAGGGAGCTGCCACATGTCGCTCCCAGAAAATTCAAAAATTAAATGTAAAGAAAAATAAAAAAAGAAATAACAAAAAGACTTAAATCAAAAAGTGGTCAACACGAAAGTTGCTCGTCTCGACGAGATCTACAACTTTCGTGAAGGGCCAAAAATCAAATGAAATCTTCTGTACAAAATGTATTTTTGGGTGGTACCTTATAGATATAAAATACCGCATTTTATCTTTTGTCATTTTTTTGTCATTTTTAATAAGAGAAAAATCAAAATAAAGTTAGGAAAATATGAAAGGAATATTTACAACTTAATCTAATTTTTTTGGATTTTTAATAATTAAGAAAATAAAAGGATAAAATACAGGGGTAAAACGGTCATTATGTACAATGAACAAAAGGGACCCAAAACCCAAGTTTTGCATACCAACTCCGATTTTAATGAAATTGGTCTTGTTTCGAAGGTCTCTGAATGTATATTACTTTAAAAGTGAGTAGACCTAATTCGGAGGTTGTATGAGAGAGACATGTGCATTTTAAGGTTCAAGGTCTCCAATTGGGTTTGGGGGTTTATTGGGTAATTTTACAAGTTAGTATTTTTTTGATATTTTTTCTTTATTAGTATTAGTCATATATACACTAGAGAGTTGGTTTTCTTGGATTCAAAGTTAATATAAAATATATACAAATAGGTAAAATATGGTGAATATACAGGTGATTTTTACAGATGAATATGGCTTCTTATTTATGCAATATGAATGCTAAAATGCAGATGTTATCAATGCATGCATGAATGCTAATTATACAATATAAGTGGAAATATGCAGCTAATTACTCGGAAACAAAGCTCTATTTTCAACTTTTAGAGTCATGAATCACAGATTCATCACCTACTCAATCTGTGGTATGCCTCCTCCATTGGAGGTATAGTGGCATCAGAAAGGATCTGTGATTGAGCTACATCATATCCAAGATCAAGAGCCACGAGAAAGACTCCATTCATCACCGAATCTCTGTAAGCCTTGAGCTGTTCAAGAGAAGCAACCAAGGGAAAGAAACCTGAAGCTTCCCAAACATACCACTGAGAGAAATGTAGAGGGTATGAAGAGGACGTTTGTTTTGCTTAGATGTGAAGATATCATGCTGAAGTTGCATTATCTTCAACTCGTTCTTCGCTTGCGAATAAGTAGCGGTGATGATGTCTCACATTATCTTTGCAGTAGGCGGACTCAGAATATTATTGGTTATCTCCACGGACACCATTCTAGACAGTCAGACATGCGCATATACACCATCTGCCGTTGGTTCGTCCTTCGTCAGATAGTGCTTCTTACCGTTGCATTGCATTAGGCTCATGAATTGCATAGCCCATAACTCATAATTAATCCCATCCATCTTGACGATAGGTGCTGGGCCATTTAAGGCACCTAAGGATGGAATGTTGACCTTATAGTTGACCTTGTTGTTTGACATGATGACGTCTGCTATGTTGATCGGGGCTGTAGACAATGATGATCACGTCTACACAGACATACGAGAAGATGGTTGTGGGTGTAGACTCATACCACAACCTCTTCTATCCATTAAATGCTTCTCTGGGTAACTAGGGTGGTTTAGATAATAAAAAAGCCACCCTAAAAACCTCAAAATCAGACCAAACAAGAATAAAATCGCTCTTGACTATGATTTCGAAACCTCGACAGTTGAAGATTGTGACCACTAGGGCACCACGGGAGTCTACAACAACTCCCAAGAGATTGAGTCCCCCCTTGGGCGACAAAAACATTCGCTAGAGGCCCCCCACACATCAACGGGCAACACTAGCTGCGGCGACAACGTAGGCTGCTGCTGCTGTGCACAGCTGGCGGCGGCTGCATCGTGAGATGTTGCTGCTGTTGCTTGCGACGTGCGGCTGCGGCAACGGTTGGGTTTAGGTGGAGAAGGGGTCAGCTTGCGCACAAGCTCCAGTCTAGGACCATTGATCTATTACCATGTGGAAAGGGAAAAGAATTGATTGATTTAATTGTGACCCTAAAGCTCTCTTATGTAGGAGAAAAGCCCCACAAGAAAAATTACATAAAGTAGACGGAGGAGTAAGAAATATAAATAAAGAACATATAAAAGAATATATCTCAACAGAGGTTGAGAAGATGGATCATGGAGTAGAGATTGGTTAGGTGGAGGGTGTCTTGCTTGTCGAGATGGGGACCTTGTGCTTCTGAAGGAAACATTGTCCGCTAATCCGATATTTATTCTGTCAACCTGCCTTCTTGTTGTGGGTGTTTGTACAAGGCTTGAGCCTCTTATTCGCAGGTTCTCCAAGGCATCATTGGGGGAGGGCCATGTGATGTTGGTCAGCTTGGGCTCAAGCTCCGGTGTAGGACCTTTGATCTATTACCATGTGGAAAGGGAAAAGAATTGATTGATTTCATTGTGACCCTAGGGCTCTCTCTTATTTATGTAGGAGAAAAGCCCTAAAGAAAAAATTACATAAAGTAGACAGAGGAGTAAGAAATATAAATAAAGAACATATTAAAGAATATATCTCAACAGATGTTGAGAAGATGGATCATGGAGTAGAGATTGGTTGGGTGAAGGGTGTCTTGCTTGTCGAGATGGGGCCACCTTGTGCTTCTGAAGGAAACATTGTCCGCTAATCCGATATTTATTCTGTCAACCCGCCTTGTTGTTGTGGGTGTTTGTACAAGGCTTGAGCCTCTTATTCGCAGGTTCTTCAAGGCATCATTGGGGGAGGGGCATGTGATCGGGTGGAAGATGCTGCTACATTTGAAGGAAAATGGCAGGCTTGGGATTTTGAGTTTGGGTACATGGCCTTATTGGTCGTATGCCTGACATTGCGGCTCGGATTTGCCGAGTAAGATGGTGTAGGGCCCCTATTGTGTCACAAAAAATCTCTTAGTATAATTAGGGGTGGTGCATGCATCGTCAAACTTTAAAGAGGCATATGCTTGGTGATTCTCATAACATCTCCTCTAAGAGGTTGATTTTGTGTGATGGGAGTAGCTCTTGATTTTTGGTGGATGATTGGTTAACGTGGTTTTTTGTTATCGTTTCTCATACATATTTGCACTAGAGAAAGTTGGGGAATTTTTGTTGGAGAGTGCCCGGATAGTGGTAGTTGGATCCCATGATTTCGTATTAATTTTATCAAATCAACATATTGTTGAGTTCTTGGTGCTGGTGGGTTCTTTTTCTGTAGTAGGATGGCTGTCGGTTGGGTGGAATTATTGGACATGGGCATATAGATTTTTATCGTTTAGAAAGTTATACAAGGCCTAAGGCCTATTATGATGTTTTGATTTTTGACCATGGGATTGTGTTGGGGAGGAGTTGTGTGACGACCGATGACTCACATATAATATAACTACTTGACATATATGGTTAAATATATTAGGATTATTGCTAGAGATGTGACAAACAATTTATTATATGTTGTAATTGTGACTTGTATAATCGTGACTAACATATATATTATACCTTTTATATTATTATAAACGTATAACTTTACATAGTTAAATCTATTTTTTGGTAAAAATGTACAACAGATCGAGGCTGCGTCTCACCCCATCAAGCGTCTTAGTAGCATAGTGCCTCAGGTCTATGAGGCTTATGCCTCATGTATGCTAATTGAGGCTATAGCCTCGGTGCGGTTTTCATGGAAAACTATCTCGAGGCATACACCATGGCTCCTTCAGGCACATTTTTTAACATCCTGCTGGTGAGTGTAGAGCCATGTTTTTCTAAGGGGCTAATGGTTCTTGTCAATGGTGCTCTGAGACAATTTAGGATGTCGATCATCTATTTTTCGACTGTGGTAGGTCAAGAGACGTCTTGGCATCGATTGGCCTGAGTATTGTGGTGAAGGAGGCATTTCATGATTCCATTGACGGTTGAGGTGTGATTCTAAGCCCGAGAAGGTTTGTCTTGTGACTATTGTCTAGGCCTTGTGGTGTTGAGGAATGGGGTTATCTTCAAGGGTTAGAGAATGTATGCGGAGAATGTTCAACAACATGTCAAAACCCTATCGGTATCTTGGTTATTGTAATGTGTATACTTTGAACTTATGAATATATAATTTTTTGAGTGTCCGTCTTCTCGATGCCACTCCCATTGTCCTTTTAGAAGAAAAGATCTCATGTGGCTACTAAGGAGGAAGATTACGAATTCAGAATTCAGAGTGCATTATCTTGTCCTCAGATACAATTTGCATGTTAAAGGGAGAGTGGATACATCTTGCATGTCTTTTTTTAAGTGTGATGCGGAGAAATACTATGGAGCAATACGGAGGTCCCATGGGTGAATATCGAGCTTGGAGAACTTTGGAGTACCTCTGGGTAGGCAACTTATCGGTCTACAGTGGAGAGGATGAGAATCTTTGTAAACCTGTGGGTGATATGGCCTACCGGGAATGATGTGGTGTTTGATTTGAGAGTTTCTATGCATGCAATGTTTTAATACATGCATGCTTTCTTTATAACTCTTGGTCATTGTGTTTGTAATTTTGTTGTTTAGTTTTAATAAAAGACAGTGTTGGGAGGGTACCCTACATGGCTGACTACCCTTTTCGTTTATTTATATTTGGTTATCAATCGATATGGCATCTTACTCGTCGAAGACGAAGAACGGTTATACATGCGGTGTACCCTACTCGCATCTCTCGGCTTACGCTTGTCTCTACATCTCCATCATCTATAAGTTGAGAAGAATGATAAGGGTGCTACCAGACCCCTCCTCTTGGTCTTCTGTGGTGCCTCATACATCATGAGGAAGTACCTACTTCCGAATCTTTTGGATCGATTTTTTCTCCCCCATTTTCTTCACCTGAAATTTGCTCCACCTGAAGATTTGGTACACGAAGAACCTTGCTGGTCTATGTGCGATGGAATCGAGGATTTATTGTGGGTGGGGGACATGTTGTGGGAGGTTGAGTGAGTGGGGAGGATGGGGGAGTCAATGGCAGCGGTGATTGAGGTCCGGGGAGGGTGAGATGCTGTGGGAAGGAGGAAGGGAGAAGGGAGGTCGGGGGAGGTGGTGCCGGCAACAACAATGGGGTCGAAGGGGTGTGATTAGAGGAGGACAAAGCGAATGGGGTTTCCGTGATTAAAAGGAAATGTAATAAAATAAATAGGATATATCTATCACTGGATTGAGTTTAGTTAGATTAATTGAAGGGTGTGGTTAGGTCACCAGAGAAAACTAACTGAGGGTTCTACATGTAAATAGAAGTCACTATCTGAAGCTCTACTTATGATTCGGAATTATGGAGAATTCAATGTGTAAGTGTAATTGTGAAAGTATACGTGGTTGTGTGTGTAAAAATCCCCAATCAACTGCCTTATACAAATCAAAGTACTTCATTCATGGACATGAAAACATTGAAAAGGCTGACAGGGCTAGAGAACTCGTGAATGTAATGTAGTGGGACAAATCAACTAAAACATTTGTGAAATTGAACAACTAATATAGAAATGTTAGCAATAATAATTTGTTTCCCATATATTTCGTCTATTGATGTATTATTCAACTGTACAAGGAGCACTGAGCAGGCACTTCAAGTTGAGCGGACTTAGCTTGGGATAGGATCAACATAATTGTTACCTGCGGTTGTGATTGGTAGCTTATTAACTCAAAAATGTGTTGCCGGCCATTATGAAGCCCCCTATTGCCTCTTGTTGACGTGTCCTTTATATCAAGAGTAACTTGCAATCCACAAGCAATTTCATTTAAGCAACTTCTATCTAAAAACTAGATTATTATCTAGCTGAGCATACCTTCTAACGTATGTTGTGGGAAGAAAGTGGGAGCAGTCTTGATGGATTCCTCGTCATGGCTAGGGATGTGCACCACAAGCTCAAGATGGACATCGTGTAAACACCTTTTATAATTGTATCCATGATCTCCATCTTCACGAAGCACCTTCTTCCATGTGAACTCCAGAGTAAACGTATTTGAGAGGATCTTACATAAACGAACATTAATATTCAAAACTTTATGCTCGTGATACTGATCAGTGATATTTTAATACAAATAACAACGTGGTTTTGAGATTTTGTTGTCTTTATATGAAAAAAGTTGTTCTGCAATGCTACTTGCTTAGGGACGGTGGAAGGCTGATCACGGTGACTCCTACACCTTATACTTGTCATGTACTCTGTTATCCTTTTCTATTGGATGCTTGTGGTTGAATACTAATCACTATTGGTGATCTTCTGGCCTCAAAAAAGTCTTTAGTCTGCTTTGTGGGATCAAATGGAAACCCAACAAATCTACTTGATCAAGGATAAAAATGAGGCAGCATCTTTTCTTTTTTTGCGCAATTGTCCATAGGAACTTCTATATCGAGCATTTAAACTACATCATTGTGAAATTAGCCTGACTTGGATATGATAAACTGGATTAAACACGATTTAACAACTTGTTTGGTCACAAATCAAGTGAACGCATGCTAAAAAATAGACCATTCTGGTTCTCTAAAAATCCAGTAAAAGAATGAATTTGTCCAAATATGGTTTATTTGTGGCTTTGTTACATTTATAACCACCTGAACCTAGAGATGAGAAAATCTGACAAATAACTCTACAAATGGACTTATTTCAGATCAGGCTGTATTTGATTTAAATCAGCAACCCTTAATTTAAGTACAGCATTAGTAATGCGTGAAGCTATTTTTCCATACTATTCATTTTCTACATGTGACTAATTGTGGTGTTAATAATTGCGTGCCAAAGTTCTTCCAGAAAAATATAGAGCCATTTGCCATAGAGAACCATCCACATTGAATGAATCTAATTGCATCCATGATCTAGCAAGGATCTCCCAAATTTCCATGAAGCATGTTTTGATATAATGAATGCTGTTTCTAGTTAACTGATCATAGTCGAATCTTTCAACATGGATTTGAGCAAGAATCCATGTAGCCGACCCTACTTATAGTAGGAGAAGGGCTTTGCCATTTTTTTAGTCTAGTCTTCTAGTTTCGCTGCATCGTCGCCCGGATGCAGCCCAAAAATTGCAAGGGTTCTCGCATGATGGATGCATGCGAGTAAAGAAGTTAGTCCAAAGTAGGTTGCAAAGGAAATTTTGGATATGTAGTTGGAATATTGGCACTTTGACTGGCAACTCGATGGAGATAGTAGATACCATGGAAAGAAGGAAGATTCAGATACTGTCTCCAAGAGATAAAATGGTTTGGAGAGAAAACAAAGGAGATTGTGAAAACATGCTTTAAACTTTAGTATTCATGCAAAGATGAGAGTAGAACCAGTGTTGGAGTGGTTGTTCACTAGGATTTGAAGGATAGTGTGATTGAGGTGCAAAGATACATGGTTTGGATTATTTTACAAAAATTGGTGCTCGAAAACAAATTTTGAATGTCATCTCAGTTTATGCACTGAAACTGGTTTAGATGAAAGGATTAAACACGATTTTTGGGAGGATTCAGATAAGATTATGGAAGAAATCCCACAAAGAGATGATTTACCTAGATGGGAATCTTAATGAACATGTGGAAAAGGATGCTTCAGGGCATGCTAGTGTTCATGGAGGCCATGGCTTTGGAGATAGAAATGAAGATGGAAAAGTCATTCTAGATTTTGTAAGGGCATATGATCTTTTCATAGCAAACACTCTCTTCAAGAAGAGGGAGGAGCATTTAATTACTTATAAGAGTGGCCCGACTAGAACACAGATATATTATTTTGCATTGAGGAGACGACATCAATTGTTGCAAAGACTGCAAAGTAATCCCAGGAAAGTGTTTGGCAATCTAACATCACTTGCTAGTCATGGATCTGCAAATTAAAGGGCTGCTAAAGAAAAAGGAGGGTTTCCAAGATCACTAGAATTAGATAGTGGAATCTCTAATTGAAACAATCAAGCTTCATGGTGAAGGTTTAAGAAGACTTATCTTGGGATTGTATAGAAGTGCAAAAGAGATGTGGGAGGTGGTAACATCTTGTATCCGAAGGGTAGCCAAAGAGATGCTAGGCGAGTCAAAAGGAGAAGTCCTAAAAGGAGGCTTGGTGGTGAAATGGAGGGGTGCAAGAGAAGCTCAAAATTAAAAGAGCATGCTTTAAAGCTATTTCTAAGGATAGAACTGAGGAAATTGTCTCAAACTACAAAATAGCGAAGAAGGAAGCAAAGAAGACTATAAACGAAGCCAAGTCAAAAGCTTATGAAGTTTTGTATACAAAATCTCGACTCTAAGGAGGGTTAGAAGCATATATTGTAACACTCGGATCTGAATCACCCGAAAATTGTTCTCTTTTATCATCTTCTATTAGTTCAATAATTCAAATCCCACTTCTATTTTTAATAGAATTGAAATTCAATTTAAAAAGAGATAAAGTGGAGAGTGTAAACTTTCTCTCAGTCATGGGCGTTCATAAATAGAATATGTTTCCATCTTGGTCGTCCATGGCCTTATACATGAAAGGACATGTGTTCTCTTTTCAAAATCAAAGACAAGTTGAATTCAATTCCGTCAAGAGCTCTGTAGTGCTTAGAAGAAAGGGGAGAAACATAGAAGAGAATTCATTTACTTATTTTTCCCGCAATCGTCCCCCATATTCACCACCTTACTCCCTCGGTTGTCCACCCTAATAACCTCTCTACTCCTTTTCGTTGATTCGACCTATTGCAGGAGGATTTGCCTTCTTGTGCTTCACGTACGAGTAGGACTCCAAAGTTGAGTCATGATTCTCTTATTTTAGAGACTCACATATCAAAAGATATTTTTCTATACTATTGTGATCTTGCATAACGGTGCTTGAATTCTTTTCATTATCCTGTGGTTTCGCATTTGCAAACATTTTTTGTTACACAATTGCATCAATGCTTATACGATGTAAATTTTATTCTACAAATTTAATTTGTTTATTCCATGTTTCCGTGATGTGTGTGTGAGGTTTAACCTCCCTTCAAGAAGGAAGAATAAGTAGATTGGGGTTGTATTCTCTCGAAAAGAAATGCTTTTCCAAAGAATGTCTGTCCCCCTTCCCCCAATCAGTGCTTTTGTCTTGGTTCTTTTTTAATTGCTCTTTTTTTACTTATTTCTAGGGTCGAGAAATTTCCTTGGCTTCTACGAAAAATATCGACCGTTGTGTTGTAGAAGGAACATTTTTTTGTCAGATCTGTCGGGGTTGAGCCCCTATTTGAGTAAGGAGCAAGCAAACTCTTTTGCCCTTTCTAGTAGGACCTTGATCGATGCCATGAGGAATCTTTTTTCATGGTCAAAGACAAAGGCACATATCGGTCCGATATGCCACATTATCATCCGGGCATAATTCCTATTCTTATCACTTCATTCCCTTTTTTGATCAGTATATGTTACAGCAGATTCATACGCTCCATGGACGGAACAAAAAGCGTAGTCTTTGATGAGAGCAAGCAGCCCGATGCTATTACCAGATAGGAGGTTGGGGGTGTGGGGGGGGGGGGGGGGAGGAGCTCGAAATGCTTTATTTCATTTCGTTTCCATTCTTCATTTCCTTCTTATCGAATGGGGGGCTTTGGGGGTTGGGGTTTTGGTGTTGGGGAGGGGGGGGGGTGTAATTTATCATGCTAGCCTTCTTTGATTTTGGAGTATTCTTGCCAACCCTTAAATATATACACAGAAAGTTTGCAATTATATATGGAAGCCATTTTTGGAAAACCTGGGGTGTTTAGCATATGCCCGGAAATTATATTACAGTGAAGCCTCCACTGGCATTCTCTGCTCATACCACCACTCCTCTGGTGGGCTTGCTGCCGGATAATCCCAAGTGATTATTTATAAGTAGTATGCTTATTTAACAACCAACAGTCTGGATAGATAAGGAAAGTGAGGCGGTGGTATGGTTTGAGGAGGAAGTGGAGTGGGATTGTGGTTTATGGGTGGAGAGGAAGGTGGTAGGAGGGGTCACAATGTTTATTTATAATGAATAGCATTGTAAATAGCTAAGGTATTAACGAATTGTAACTCAGTGTCTCACAAGGTTAGCGATCACAAGTTTGCGAGGGTCCAAGTCACAAGTAGAGTTTAAATGTATGTTTGCAAGGTTCTACAATATGGGGGGAAAATGCCCACCACCTAGCCCTTCCACTTTAATTGGTTTCAACGAGATGGTGTAGTAGCCCTTGCCAACTTTGCAGCATTCAGGTTATTCACTGTATGTTTGCAGATAGGGGTGCCCCATTGTCTTTTGAACATATGCAATAAATTACACGATAAAAATAATCATATGCTAGGGATGTTTGCACTGTTCGCCATGTGAAACATATATTAGTTAGGTAAGTAACATAGAGGTACGAGCTCTCTCTTGTTTCGACTAATTTTGGATGTTGTATTATTTCCTTTGTATGTTGCTAATTTCAAACATCGCTTTCTCTCTAAAATATATGGTTTTGGTGAGTGCGCACGATTTGACTTCTACTTGTCTCACAGTGATGTGCTGGAACTTACCGAGGCCATTAATGTTAAAGATGCTGAAGCAGAGGCTTATATTTCAGAAATAGAGGTGTTATTTGCTGCAATTATTTCCTGCAACAAATTATTTGCCTAGTTATTTATATGTGTCAGTTTTCCAGGCAATTGGTCAAGCTTATGAGGATATGCAGGCACAGAATCAGCGATTATTACAACAAGTTGCAGACAGAGATGATTTCAATATTAAGGTGTCTTATGCATATCCTTTTTTACACCACGTATTGTACAGTATAAATACAAAAAATGCCAAGTCTGGACCGTAATATGTCCACTTCCTAGATTGGATGCTGCTATTATTCAGGTGTTAGCTTTATCGGTTCCTATGTTAGATGGGTTGATATCCATTGTTATGTGTTTGCTACCGATCTAAAATTATGCTGCACTTGCTTTTCAAGAAAAAAACAGATATACTGAGATGAGATGAACTTGTTAAGCTTTGGCCTGAGAACTTTATGCATTGTTGCTCAGGAGTTCATTTTTTAAAATATTTGGATTTTTCACTTTTTTGTTTGGCATGTGAAAGGTCTATTTATGGTTTTTCTGACAAGGCCATCTGAGGAAATTTTAAGTTTTAAACCTTGCAATCTGCAATTCAGATGAAAGAGTATGCTGCCTTGGTCTAAAAAAAAAAGAGTATGCTGCCTCAATACAAAAAACACTAAAGGGTTAGAATGTATAATAAATATCACATGATGTTTCTATATATATATTGGGAGGATATGTAGGTTGCTACCAACGGGTCTTTTAGGATCTGTTGTGCTCTATATTACATTTATGCTTCATCCTTTTAAATTTGTTTAAAAAGTATGGGTATGACGTTTTTTTTGCAGTACTGCATGTATATATATATATATTGTTACAAAGAAAACCGGAATGCTATACATGGAAGCATAGCTGTATATGTAGAATGATTTTAATGGGAAAGACTTACATTCAATGATCCGCTGAATTTAAAAATGATGAAACTGAATGCCATTGAAGCTTCTTATTTTAGAATTTCTTTATTTATTTTCGCTGAAGTAATTATCGTTTTTCACTTCTTGGGATTTAGGGTTTCTTCTTTATATAGAAATCCTACCCATGGCCCTAAATATTGATTTCGCCAACATGTCGATAAGCTGGCGAAATGACTTATCAACAAAATATCAACGGAATATGGCTGGTATATTTTGCTGACAATTGGCCAAAAGCTGAAAGCTTCGAAAGTACAAAGGAGGTCAGGCGAAATTCGCCATCTCGCTGAAATTTTGGTGGCTTGGCTAAACCGAAATGTTGGCGAAATATCGGTGAATTTCACTGACACCTCAACCCATGACCCTACCCCTTCAATAAGAAATATCTCATTGCATCCCATTTTTTCACATTGTACCGGAGTGGTCTTTTACCGCCCTTGTGGATTGCTACCGATCGCAATCGGTCACAGTGTCAATCCCTTGGCTAGTGATCGCACTGTAGAATGTGAGCAACTGCACTAATGGTTGATTGCCCCGATGACACTCATTGCTCTATTTGGGCTGTCGTGCCTACGATTGGTGATATTCCATTGACACGGCTGATCATTCTACCTTCAACCATGCCTTACGATTCGTGAGGAAATGTCTACCGTCATGAATATCCTTAATTCTTGGGTAGACCATCTTTTTTTTTTTTTGAGAAAAGGGTAGACCATCTTTAGAAGCAGGAAATCGATTCGTGAGGAAATGTCTACCATCATGAATATCCTTAATTCTTGGGTAGACCATTTTTTTTGAGAAAAGTGTAGACCATCTTTAGAAGCTGGAAATCGTTTGTAGAAGCAGACTAAGAAATTGTTAGAGTTGTTGCAGACAATTCTCAACGAATGACCCCATCCTGCCTCGCTAACATCCTATTTGTATTTGGTCCATCTGATAAGAGGACTTCCCTCTCACCAACCACTATCAACAGATTGCGGGTTTATATAAGAAGCGTGCCGTATTTCAGCTGGCTTGTCGTCCCAATAAAGAATACAACCTTTCTTGCATCATCTGGATGTGATGGTCATTTTGGTTTTTATGGTGGCTGAGGTCATGACTCTAGTTGTGAATGAGGACATACGTATCCTATGTATGTATTACAGTCGTAATCATTCATGTGACATGTCTTGGGCGAAGTTTGGAAGACCTTCTATGGATAACCAAGCCGCTATTGTGTCTGATGGCTTTCAGGCTACCGTTGAGATTACGTTGGATCATGGACAATCGAGACATGAGTTTTAATTCTCCTCTACAAATTTATGTCATCTCAAGTAGCTAGAGGGAGTACTCCTACGTCTATTTTGTCTGGCTATGCACTAGTTGCATCATCCAACCTATTGTGCTTAGCATATTAGAGTGATTGTAATGCATGCTTACGTGATTCTTGTTGATTTGACTCATACTAGGCAACCTATTATGCTTAGCATATTATAGAGTAAGTGTAATGCATGCTTACATGATTCTAGTTGATTTGAGTCATCACTACTAGACAACGGACAATCGATTTTTACCTCCGATATTGTTCCATCACTTCATTTGATATTCAAACGACTGCAATAGCTTGACTCTACTCCTGGCTAATCTGGTTAAGTCCAAAAGGTAGACACTGCATCATTTCTTACCCTCATCATTACAAGATGATCATTTTGATTTCCACAGTATTCGTGGTTGTGAATTGGACATGGCCGAAGATGCGGTTATCCTGCATGTATGCACTGCCACTGAATGGACTATCCGTCTTTCAGGTATTTTTTTTGAGGCTCAAAAGAGGGGGATACACTCGTTGGTATTCGCCCCAGCGTTATATATTAATATAAAAAGAGAAAAGGGAGAAATACTTACATAGTCAAGGAAACGATAAAAACCTGGGACTAAAGAAGAGACTCGGCCACCAAAAAAAGGCCCAAAAAACTACCGAATACACCAGTCGGATGTAAGTCGAGCACACGAGATAAGAATGTTTTCACGATAGAAGCGCTGCACGGAGAAAATAACTTCGTTCCTGCCAAGCCATATGCACCACAACCGCGCGACGGGAGCCAAGAGGTCACGCCTCTCCCTGTTCCTGTTGGACCACAGAATCTTGCAGAAAGCGGAGAGGTTGTCCGCTCTCGCCCAAGGCAAATCGTCCCAAATTCCCGAAACCAAGTGACAGCCGAAGAAGAGGTGGTCAATGGTTTCGTCCTCATCATTACAAAGGGGGCAGGAAGCACCGAAGTTTGGGAAAAAAGTGGCACAACGATCACGAGTCAACAACCTCCTTCTGCGAAGTAACCAAAGGAAGATGCCTATGCGCTTCGGCAAGCGCAAGCCCCAAAAGAATCCACAATCACGCACAAGAAGAGAGGTCGCAGGAGGTGGAGGAAGGACCAGCGCCCGGTACGCCTTCCTAGTGGAAAAAGATTCGTCCTTCCAGCGCCAATGATCCACCTGCAAATTTGGCGTAGCAACAATACTAAGAGCCCCCATCATCGAAATGAAGTCATCCACCCGCTGCTCGGAGAAGTTTGCGGAGAAACGAGGGCACCAACACCCATCCACCCAATATTCAGCCACGGTTGCATTCTTATTCGACGCAAGCGCGAACAGTCTTGGAAAACGCACCTGGAGAGGACCCATTCCCGATCAATCATCCAGCCAAAACTTGAAAGAGTCCCCCGTCCCCAGCACCGGGGTGAAGAGCGCAACATTCCTATGCAGGGCGACCATCACGCTGCGCCAGAACGGGGAAGTTTGAAATCTCAGATCCCCCCACTGCAACCCAAACCAGTCGTTGCCCAAGAACATCCTGAGAACATTGATAAAGAAATTATCTTCCGTCCCCCATAATCTACTCACCCATTTGAGTAAGAGAGCGTCGTTAACCAGATCCAATCTCCGTACACCAAGACTACCAAAGCGCTTAGGCATAGACACGTCATCCCACGCTACCAGATGCATGGCCCTACCATTCCCCCCCTTCCGCCCCCACAAGAAGCAACGCATAGATCGCTCAAGCCGCAATCGAACCCCCGCAGGCATGCGCCGAACCAAGAGGAAGTACAAAGGGATAGACGAGAGCACCGATTTGAGAAGGATAAGTCTCCCTCCCCGAGAGAGCAAGGCAGCCCGCCAACCAGCAAGGCGCGTTTCCACCCGCTCAGTAATAACACGCCAATTCCGAGCCCTAGCCCGCCCCACCGAGAGGGGTAAACCAAGATATGCAATCGGAAGCTCACAAGGAGAAGAACCGAGCAACTGACCGCATTCCTCCGCCTCTGCAGGCGACAAGCCTAAAGGCACCACGTTGGATTTGGAGACGTTAATCGACAGGCCCGATAATTCACAGAAGAGGTCAAGAGTGGTGGCCATACCGGAAACCTCCGCCGTACCACCCTCGATAAAGCAAATAGTATCGTCGGCGAACTGGATCAAAGGGACGCAGACATCCCCCCTACAGAATCCATTAGTAATTCCAGTGTTAATTACGCGGTTCACCATTCGCGGAAGAACATCGGCGGCCAACACAAAGAGTAGGGACGCAAGAGGACAGCCCTGCCGCACGCCCCTTCTCGGCTGGAAGGAACCACCAAGTGGCTTGCTGATCATCACAGAGAGCGAAGTAGTTGAGACGCATCTACGCATACAAGAGATCCACAAATTTGGGAAGCCACGTCTTCGGAGAACGGACCACAGGAACCGCCAATCAAGGCAGTCATAAGCCTTAGCAAAATCAATCTTCCATAGTACCCCCTTTTTTTTATCCTTTTTCCACTCCGAAACCACTTCGGAAGCACCGACAATGCAATCCGTGATCTGCCTCCCCTTAATGAACGCGGCCTGAATCGGAGAAATAAGAGTTTCCAAAACCCGAGCCAACCGGGTGGCTAAAATTTTAGCCACGATAAGGTAGATGCCATTGGAGATGGCGATTGGCCGATAGTCCTCAATACGCAGAGCCGACAATTTTTTTGGGATCATAACAATATTAGCCCGGTTGAGGCGATCAAAACCGTGGTTGCCCGTACAAAAATCGGAGATGACGTCCATGACGTCGCCAGCCACAAGCTCCCAGAAATCGCGATAGAAAGCAACAGAGAATCCATCAGGCCCCGGAGAGGAGTCATGATTTAATGCCCACACAGCCGCTTTAACCTCCTCCAAGGAAATGGGGCGAATGAGAGCCGCGGAGTCCGAGTCTGAGATAGAAGAAGTGCCAAGGCCTAGCCAGCGCCACCTACGCGGAGAAGAAGACAATGAGAAGCGCCTGAGATGATCCACAATGGCGCTCCCCATCTCCCTTTCCCCGAAAATGGGAACATCGTTGATGGAGAGGGCCCGCATCATGTTGAAACGCTTTCTATTGCTCGCCACACGGTGAAAGAATGCGGTATTCGCGTCGCCCTCTTTAAGCCATTTTAGCCGCGAGCGCTGTCGCCATTCAATGGTTCTTTTCTTGTCCTCATCCTGCACCCGAGCATGAGCGGAATCGCGCTCCCGAAGTTCATCATGCGTGAGGTCACGCTCATTTTCCAGCGAGTCAAATTGCAAATTAGTTTCCTTCGCCTCCGCACGCAAAGCAATACGCGCCTGCCTAGAGTTCCTCTTGAACTCCGCAAGCACTCTCCGTAGCGAAGCCAGTTTTTGATCAAGTTTATAGGCCGCGGAGCCCGAGACGGGAACATGAATCCAATGGTCCTGAACGACCTCCTTGAAGTTGGGTTCCAACAACCAACATTTCTCGTATCTAAAAAGTCCCCGAGGTCGAAGACCCTCGCCAGAGTCCCAGATGATGGGGGAATGGTCCGAAAAGGATCTGGGGCGAGAAGCATCAGAACAAAGGGGGAAAGACTCCAGCAACTTCCCATTAGCCAAGAAACGATCAATTCTGGAGCGAGAAGAATTATTCCGCCATGTGTATGAGATGTCATTAGGGACCAAGCTATCCAGCGCAAGATCATCAATTATTTCAATAAAATCTTGGGAACCGGTGTCATGCCAACCCCTGCCGTGAGGCCGATCGGATAAATGAATGGTTACGTTGAAATCTCCTCCCAAGAGCCAAGGGAGGCCCGCAAATAATGTAGCCGCACCACGAATATCCTCCCATAATTCCTTTCTCAAGATATGACACGTCGGGGCGTAAATACAAGAGAGAACCATCGAGTCAGTAGAATCCGCCCGGTTCAAAACAACAGAGATCATATGTCGGCCCACAAGCATCGAGCAAAAAGAGAACATTTGAGATCGCCATGCCACGAGAAAGCCCCCCGCCGAGCCCACCACATTCACCGCGCGAAATTCATCGAAAGAGCCAGCGCCAAAAGAGCGCCACATGATATCCAATGATATCGCCAGCGCCAATGACACACGAGGGTACCTGATTAATTACGTATGTAGGAGTAAGAATTGGCATCTCCCATGAATGTTTAGGGACCTTCATCTAAGTATGAATTGGTTTAAGCAACATCCAAGAGATGACAGAGTTTCTTTTCGTCATTCCACTGTGAGGTGTACAGACATGACATCTAATATATGATACCCTAATTATCAAAGAATAGTCAAATCATGTTGAACAAACTCATGAACATTGTCATGTATGAATATTATAATGCTCATAGAAAAGAAATCTTTATATAAACTCGAAGAAAGACTTGATAATATTATTTATCTCTGACCATCCCTTAAACAGATACATCAAAGCAAATATACTATAATCATTGATAAAACCAACAAAATATCTATGATCGTTCATAATATAAACTGAACAAGGTCCCCAAATATCATAATGGACTAAAACAAAAGGGTGGAACATTGAGGCTCATTCTTCCAAGGAAACACTGCTTGATGTTTTCCAGATTGAGAAGTCTCATACATAAAGGGCTTCAATGAAATCGGATCAATGAATATCTGAGAGAGAGAGAGAGAGCTCTGGAAGATAAAGGATCAAGATGCAAGCGGTATATGAACGGTTGGCATAAATCGTAGTAGCTTAGCAAACATGAATCTATGTCATATCAAGATAATATAGATCATTCTTTCTTGGCCCCCACCAAATATCTGCATCTTTTGCTACACTTGTACTTCTATAAATGGATTATCTAGCTCTGACAACATTTTCACAGATGCTCTTATGGGCATGCCTCTTCAACATGATTATCATGCAACCTTTCAAGATCGAGGTTGGAAACTGGCTATGGATAAGGAAATGGATGGGTTTGTTTCTAGGGTCACTTAGGATCTCGTGACATGTCCAATAGGTGTTGCTCCCATTGTTTGCAGATGGGTCTTTATGACAAAACATGTTCTTTGGTCAGGGGATACATTGAAGGCCGAACTAGTCGCCAAGTGTTTCACTCAAACTTATTGTGTGGATTATTTTGAGACCTTTTCTCCAGTGATCAGGGTATGCTTAATCTGTAATCATATCTGTAACTGCTCACAAATTCTCGTTGATCTTTCAATTAGATGTAAAGAAGGTTTTCTTCGATGGTGATCTTGGTGAGATCTATATGGCACAACCATTGGGCTACGCTCTTGAGGGGGAGTATATATGTTGTCTGCGAAGGCTATGGCCTAAAGTAGAGCCTATGACATGGTGTGACATGCTCACCAAAGAGATCAACTCCTCGTGTTTTCATTGGACTATATTTGACCATTTTGTGTTTATTTGGAGATATAGTTCAATAACCTTTAATTCTTGCTGTCTTTGTACAAGATTATCGTCTTTGCATTCTAAAGGCTAAGGCCTTTTTAAAAATGGTTTTTGTCACAAATAATCTTGATCACCTGTGGTCTTTTCTTGGAATTAAGGACAATTACGCTTCTAGATGACTTCATTTATCTCAAAGAAAGTACTTTCTTGACATCCTTGCATATAAATGTTTACTTGATTGCAAACCATCTTTTATTTCGGTTGAATCTTAGCATCATGTGACCACGATATATCTCTTGTTTGAGGATATCTCCTAGTATGGAAGCCGAGGGGGCTAACTTTTGAATATTATGCTTACTAGGCCCAATATTTTTATGATGCGAGCAAAGTTAATCATTATATAGAGAAGGCAAGGTACATTCATTGGTATTATGTTCTTCTCATTCTCAAGTATTTAAAGAATTCACCATGCTAAGGACTCTTTTATACTTCTAATGGACATACATATATTACGTCATATTCTGATATTTGATTACACAAGTTACTCCAAGGACTAACACTCCACCATTGGTCTTGCTATGTTGGTTGGTGGAAATTCTGGCCAGTTGGAAATTCTGGTCCTTTGGAAATTCTCAGAGTTCTCTTTCTTGATGAAATCGGTTTTCGATGTTGGTTTGCATTATGTTGCGGAATATCTATTCCGCGTATGCTTTGAGTGGATATTTGGATCGATCATTGGATGGTGTGCGATCGACTCCCAATACTGTTCTCGTTATCTATACAATAAGTTTGCGACTTCTTAGAATTTTTAATATTTATTTTTTCTTACAAATTATTCGAACTTCTATCATGGGTTATGATCATAAACTATAATTTTACGAATTATCTTTTGCCATTATAATATCATAAGTATGATACCCTTGTTCAATATTTTTGATTTCTTGTTCTTTTTTTTATTTTTTTGTATGTTTTGGTAGGTTAATTTTTCATTAGTATATTTTATTTTTTAAACGGTGCCGAGCTTATTGCTTTTTATATACATTTGTTAAGAACTTTAACACAATATTGCTGAATAAGGTAGATGAATTTGGTATATATTTTATTTTTTAAACGGTGCCGAGCTTATTGCTTTTTATATACATTTGTTAAGAACTTTAACACAATATTGCTGAATAAGGTAGATGAATTTGGTATTCATCGATAGTCAGGTCATGCTCTAGCCATGTAGTCTTCGAGTGTCAATGTATACTCGAAACTCTAACCTTCTCTATTCGAAGATACTTATTCATGATTTCATATGGGGTACAAGCTTATCACTTTAGTTTGCACTTATAGAAATCTAGAATGCGGAAGCGAATTGATGAATATAGCAATACAATAAAGAAAGATAAACATTAAACACTTGGGATATTATGTGGAGCCCTACTCCCTAAGGAGCGGGATGAAACCACAGGAGAAGGCTTCAAAGGGCCGTATGTTTGTATTCAATTTCTCAATGAATATAGGAAGTGTGGGGCTCCTTATATAGCCCCAAAGATAGACTAGAGTCCCATAGATAGTAGATGTGGGTGGGACTAAACATGAGTGGGTGATAATTGGATCCTGGAGAGATCCAGTCAGACTCTATTACATTCTCCAACAACACTAACTCATTAAACACATGTTGAAGGAATGGTCCATTTGTGGCATTTGTAGAAATTCCTTTTATGAAGAGAAGCTTTGAAATTGCTTTTCCAACTAGTTCTCCGACATTCGAGAACATTCCTTTTTCTGTTATTTGTCATATATCTTGCAATGGAACTTAGCAGTCTATCAATGAGCTTCTTTTATCAAATTTTTGTTCATTGTGGGTTGCTTTTTGCGTCTCTTTTGTTGACTCCCACTCCCCACAGTACACTCCTTGTCCTGATCTTATATATGAGACTACCACTATGATCATGTCTATATGCAGATTATTTGTCTTTCATGTTTGCACTTGATATAACGTTTATGGCTTGACTTTGTGCCCTCTTCTTGGTAGTTTCAATATCGTGAGGATGTGCAAATTTATTGTCAGATATTTGCTCAATAAACATGTAATCCCTCTTAAGGAAAATCTCTTCCTGAAAGCAGCATCGCTTGATGGTTTCTACTTATCCTTTGGTTCTTGCATTTTTGATTTTCTCTTATTTACACTTTGATATCTCTAAGACACTTGATCATAGGGTAACGTCCCCCCAATAAGATGCTTCTTGAATCTTGTGATTCCTCCCAAGATATATTTTTCCACAAATTATACGTTAGATTTTGTAACGGTTGCTTTTATACATATCAACATACGACCAACGATCTCTCTAGTCTCTTTTGGAGATCCAATTTGAGAAACTATCCCATAATGTCTTGATTTAAATGAAGCCATCTTCACATGATGGTAAACCACCATCTTATATGTAACACATTCACTCAAAACGATATAAAGCAAAATCACAACTTTTGTAACTATCTCATTAGTTTATTATGTGAATTAAACTATTTCATATTTAATCATTTATCTACCTAAATAATATACAAACTATCTAAATTATATACTTAATTAATTAAAAAATTTAGATCTTACTATACAGGGAAATCAAAATATCAAAATATTAATATTTTGATGAAGTAATCTTAACACAATGATGACAATGATGATGTTAAACCTCCAGTTAGATTAAGGAATAATTAAAGAAGAATCAAAAACAAAGATTGAGAAATATTCAAATCAAGACCAAAGATGAAGAAATATGCAAATAATAATCAAGAACAAATAGAGATGAAAATGAGTTATTTAAGTAAGCAAGGATAAAGAAAGGATCAATAAAAAAATCACTCACCTATTAAGAAGAGAGCTCAGATAAATGTCTCAAACTTTCGTATTCGTGAAACAAGGTTAAGAAATATGAGACGTGAGGAAAATGTGTGCTTTTTATTGGTTTGCACCCATGCTCACACCACTTGTGCTGATATTTTGGGAAAATTACAAAGAATCCCTTGCTCTCCCCTCATTTCGACGGGATGGCTGACACGTCTATATTGTGGTTGGCATGTCAATAAATATATCATCCATAACATGGAGCAACGACACTTTGGACATATTTAGAAGCCAAACGACGCAACACGATTCAGTGGCATGCCATGACAACTCAATCATTGGTGTAGCAACAACCTTCGCTCGAGCTCCATCAAAATCAATGCCACCAATTTCTTGAATATCACGACGACGACTTCAATGGAATTTCATTATCTAATGAACAAAATTTCCAACAGAATATTGCTGCTTAGTCGCTAATACAAGACGACCATCTCTAATCTTTCCGACATCTAAATGCTTGACCCCGCTTTGTTTGCATGATCAGAAGTCCAGTTGCATCTTCTTCTCTTAGACACCTTGCTAGAATATGCCATTGGTCTGAACCGCAATAAGTCCTTGTCCTACCACTTCCTGCACCAGATACTACACTTCCTTCACTTTTCCTTTGAAACAATTTCACATCAATAACTCTAAGAAAACAACCACGAGATTCCCTTGACTCCTTGAAACACTAAGCGATTTCTTTCCCCTTTTCGAATGGCCTCACAATTTAGGGAAATTTGGTCGACTTTCTCCATTTTCATTTCTCAAGACCAATAAAGTCGAAAACTACCTTATTTCTTTTTTTTCCAGTATTCTAGCGAAGTGTTAACGAAGTTTCATCGAAATTGAATGTCTTCTCGGCAAAACGACAAATATAAGAGGATCTACCGTTTGCTTTTATTGAAATTGATCTATATCATTGATTTTTCACCCATTTCTCTGTCGACATTGTGAGTTCTTAGAGAGCTTTGTATTGTTTGAAGAAGTTTCTCTACTTAGTTCCAAAATTTAAAGTCTAAATCCAAACTAAGATAAAAACAAGCTTCAAGAGTTAGATTCTAGTTTTAACTGAAGAGCTTTATTTTTTGTTCTTTCAATATATATGATATAATATTTTTTAAGCCCCCAATAGGGGGAAACACTCAATGGTGCCCGCCCCAGAGATTTATTAAGAAGTAAAAAAAGAAGTATAGGGAAAAAAGAGAAAGTTACAGGAGCCAGGCCTCCAACAGCCTCGCCACCTGGAAGAAAACATTTTCCCTATAAAACATCTGTCCCTCAAACAAGAAAGCATTCCTAGCCAACCAGATGTCCCACACGAAGGCTAAAGGGCGGAGCATCTCTCTCCTTGGGCGATGTCTGGCGCTGTAGAGGGACTCACAGAGTGAGATAAGGCTTGACGTTCTCACCCAGTCAAGGGTCGAGCCCTCCCAGATAGACCTCGATTCCTGGCACAAGAAGAAGATATGCTCAATAGATTTAATTTCGTTGCCACAAAGTAGGCATCTGTCTGATCACAGATATGCAAATCATACACCCAAAATTATAAACATATGCATCTCCAAGGGACAAAACTTGTTGACACAAAATATAGGGAAATTTTATATTT
Source organism: Ottelia alismoides (assembly GCA_037367405.1). Taxonomy (NCBI): domain Eukaryota; kingdom Viridiplantae; phylum Streptophyta; class Magnoliopsida; order Alismatales; family Hydrocharitaceae; genus Ottelia; species Ottelia alismoides. The sequence continues at coordinate 391,248 of JAZKJV010011894.1, read as the reverse complement.
ACATATAAAATGTATTATAAGCACAAAAATGTAATGTACGGACTGTTAGTCAATTATTTCATATTTTATTTGAAGAATTAGAATGAATTTCATTAGATAGAAAATTCAAAATGCAGTAAATGGTTCATTAATAAGTGTTGCGAACAATGGAAAAATGGATATGAGAAAAAATACCCTTGATTATATTCTCAAATGCAACATATACGAGAATAATGAAAATATGTATCAATGTAAATGATGATATAAGAGTTGCTCGAAAAAAATCGAGTTAATGTGACATCAACATGTCATGGATTAACATGAATCCTATCAGATATGCGGTCACATATGCCACATATTCTGACCGCGTATGTGTTTTGACCGCATATTGCCGCATATGGCATATACGCTTCGGTCGAATGCCCAAATACACATATGCGACCACATATGCGGCTGTATGGATCGCATTTTCGAACACTGAACTATGAAACCTGGTTTGTTGACAATTGCCAGGTTATCACTTGGATTTCGAACACCGTCGATCCAATCATTGTCGCTAATCTTCTTTACAAAGACACTGCTAAGTCGATGTGGGAAAACCTTGAACATACATATTCTCAGAAGACGACCAAGTCTCATCTTTCGGACATATACACAAGGATCTGGTCTGCTACTCAGGGAGAGTCAAGCCTTATCAAGTACTATAGGCTTCTTACGAGCCTTTTGAGGAGCTTCTTATTTTTCAACATGCATGTTGTGATAAACAAGTGAGAGAACGCGCTGAATGGCATGTTTACAGATTTCTTTCATGACTGAATTCAAAATATAAGCCTGTGAAAGATCAGTTTCTGATGGCAGATACTCTACCTACCCTTGAGACCATCTTCGGACGCCTACAGAAGCTAGAGGCTCCAACTCAGCACTCTACCATCCACACATCTACAGAGCCGATAGCCCATTATACCTCCTCAGGATATGATGGGCGTCAACATTATCATGGAGGACGAGGCCGTGATTCTGGACGTGGACGTGTTAGTGAATCTGGACGTGGCCGTGATTCTGGACGTGGCTGTGATTCTGGATGTGGCCATGATTCTGGACGTGGATGTGATCGTGGATGTGGCTGTGGTTCTTCGACTACTCGATATCCAGCATGGGTGCACTGTGGATGCTAGAATCACCCTTCTGACCGCTGTTGGGCAACATTTGGCATGCAACCTAATGACAACATTGCCTATGATGAAGCTCCGTATGGTGCAACTAAAGATACATTTTCTCAGCAAACTGGCGGGGCAGAAACCTACTTCCTCTGTCGGCGACAATAGTCCCTCTGCCTCTACTCCTAGCCTAGCTACTACCCTCTGTATAATAGCACACTTTGTCTCTGCCTCTAAAGATGCATGGATTATTGAATCTGGAGCCTGTACCCATCTGACGGGAGAAGGAAGTTTGCTCACGTCTTCCCAACCATCTTTCTCTGTGAAGACTGTTCGAGTTGCTAATGTGGATCATTCTCCAATTAGTGTTGTCGGTACTGTTGTTCTCTTCCAAGCTGCGATTGACGGATGTTCACTGTGCCCCTATCTTTCCTCTCAGTCTTTTATCTGTATAGAAGCTATGCCATGAACTTAACTGTCGTATTATTTTTGATGAGTTTTGCTGTTATTTCTAGGACATCCGGACGAGGCAGATTTTTGGTGGGGGTCATGAGAAAAATGACCTCTATTACCTCAACATCTCTTCTGATTCCATGTTTTGTGGTGTTGTCTCAATCTATGAAGATCCTCTTCTATGGCACCTTCGTCTAGGTCACCCTTCTGCCAAGCCACTCTCGATGATGTTCCTTGAACTCTCTACGCTCGAACCCTTTGAGTGTGAGGTGTGTTAGTTCGGGAAACATCATAGAGCATCCTTTCCTGCACAGACCGAGCCTGGTCGCTGTACTCCTTTTTCTCTTGTTCATTGTGATATCTGGCGACCCTGTCTGGTCTGAACTCTAAGTGGTCATAGATATTTTACTGTCTTTGTGGGTGATTATAGTTGATCATCTTGGATCTTCTTGTTGAAGGACCGTTCAAAAATTAATAACATTATCAATAATTTCTTTCACTATGTCGAAAACATCTTCTCCACTATTATTAAAATCTTTCGTTCTGATAATGCATTGGAATTTTACAAAATGATTTGACATCTTTTTTTGCTTCCCATGGCACCATCCATCAATCCTCTTGCCCATATACCTCCCAACAGAATGTGGTAGCCGAAAGAAACTACGACATCTCCTTGATATTGGCCGCTCTCTACTTACCCAAATGAAGGTTCCCAAGACCTATTGGGGAGATGTTATACTCACTGCTGTCCACTTTATAAACAAGGTCCCCTTTGCATCCCTAAATGACTCCACCCCTTTGGCTTACCATACCTAAATGACTCACCATTTCCTCTACCTCTACGGATTTTTGGATGTACTGCATTTGTTCATCACTTTCTTACCGCCGACAAATTATCTCCACGTGCGATTAAATGTATTTTTCTGGCTTATTCTCAAATTCAGAAAGGGTACATATGCTACGATCCTTCTGGCCAACGCTATTACATATCTGCTGATGTCACCTTTTTTGAACAAACTAACATTATTTACTAAGGCTGTGTCAGACATACCATTAGATCTTCCTCCACCAATTGTGTATAAAAGAAAACATGTGTCTACTCTTGTTCCCATTCCTCTACCTGTTCCTTTGTTGCAGGAGAATATGCCATCTTCAAATGCACTCACCAACACTACCCTGGACGATACTCAGAAGCTTCCCATCTCTCTGCGCAAAACTAAGAGGCAATGTACACTTCATCCTATGTCTCATTCCATGCCCACTGATAGCTTATCATGTTCTGACAAAAGATATGTAGATGCTCTTATGACAATTTCTATTCCAAGAGACCATCATAGTGCATTACATGATTCTGGATGGTAACATGCAATGAATGAAGAAATGGATGCTCTCAATTCTAGAGGGACATGTGATCCAGTACATTGTCCCTAGGGAGTCAAGCCTGTTGCGTGCAGATGGGTCTTTACTACGAAGCAGTCTCCAGATGGCTCTATTGATTGGTTGAAAGCAAGACTTGTGGCGAAAGGCTTTACATAGAGTTGTGGAGTTGATTACTTCGAGACTTTTTCTACTGTTGTAAGGATGGGATCCATACGGACTATCCTCTCTGTAGCCGTGAACAAGGGCTAGCCTATCTTTCAATTGGATGTCAAGAATGCTCGATGTGGCGATCTCGAGGAGGAAGTTTACATGATGCAACCTCCAGGTCTGAAGCAAAGCCTGAGGGCATGGTTTGACAGACTAAGTACAGAAATCAACACTTTGGGTTTTTAGAGAACTTCATCTGACTACTCTGTTTTTGTCAGAAAACGATCAACCGGTACTGTTATACATGCTGTATATGTGGATGCTATGGTTGTTACAGGTGATGATTATAAAGGGTAGAGACCAAGGCCTTTCTGCAAAAGGTTTTTGTCACCAAGGATATAGGTCAACTTCTCTATTTCCTAGGCATAGAAATTTTATGCACCAAGAAGGGACATCATATGTCACAAAGAAAGTACTGCTTAGATATACTGACTGAGGCAGGGCTACTTGGGTGCAAACCTTCTGGCATTCTTGCAAAATCGAGGAAACACTCTACATCCAATGATCCTGCCTTTGAAGACACTACACGATATAGAAGTCTAGTTGGCAAACTTCTATATCTTACTGTTACTAGGCCAGGCATATCCTATGTTGTGAGCAGAGCTAGCCAATACATGGAGAAACCATGCTAATCCATTGGCAGGATGCTCTTCAGATCCTTCGCTACCTGAAAGAATCACCTGGACGTGGACTATTCTTTGGGGCAAATGGGTACACTAATGTTGCTGCTTATGCTGATGCTGATTATGCAAGTTTACCTGAGGACCGTCGCTCTACTACGAGCTATGCTATGATGGTGGAGGAAACCTTGTTAGTTGGAGGAGCAAGAAGCATGCGATAGTCTCCCGATCCAGTGCGGAGGCAGAATATAGGGCAATGGCCCATGCTACATGCGAAACTACTTGGCTACTAACTCTTCTACAAGAACTCAATGTTGTTATCACTACTCCTGTTCCTCTAGACTGTGATAACAAATCTGCCACTTACATTGCTACAATTCTTGTATTCCATGATAAAACCAAACACATTGAGATTGACTGCCATTTTGTTCGTGATGCTGTACAAGAAGGCAAAATTGCTACACCACACATCTCAACTGATCTTTAGCTTGCAGACATATTTACAAAGGTCTTATCAAAGAATCGCCTTTCCTGGATAGCTTCCAAGTTGGGCATGATCGATGGATATGCTCCAACTTGAGGGGAGTGTTAGAGTTTACAGTAGGTTGCGTTCTTATATTCTATTGTAACCCCACTAGGGTATTTATGTATTTTATCCTTTTGAGATCTCTAGGGTTTAGTCCTATATAATGACTTCTAGACCTCTTGAATAAACAGATCATTCTATTCTCTCATCTCTTTTTCCATATTCTCTTTCTATATTTTTGACGAAACGAAACTGAAATATAAATTTAAGACCTTGCCTCCAAGTGCCTCCCCTCCATGCATGTACACCACATATGGCCAAGCGAAGAATGAGGGCAAGAATCTTCATCTACGGTTCGATATCTAGACGACCAAGCAGAATGGTTGTCCTCTACATACTTTCTACTCTTCGCTTTGTGGCATATTCGAGAAGGTTCACATCTTCATGCCCATGACCACATCTACTGAGCAACAAATGGTGTACAGGAACTCGACTACGGTTGGAATTTTCTTGGATGCTCTTGATCCTGAGTACGAGGCAGCACACACTCAACTTCTTATAGTTGTATCCATACCTCCAGCCACTGATCGCCTTAGCAGTATTCATATCCCACCTCCTACCACCACACAGACCTCCTCAGCGATGACCGCATCTCGCGGTAGGGGAGGCTCTACTCAGTTCAGAGGGTATGGTCCCCATGGCAGAGGATGCAGACATCAGTGTGACCCTTACACATATTGCTGTCATCCAGTTCATTTTGAGGATACATGCTATCAGAAGAATGTATTCCTCGTATCTGCTTGTGTGGCCGAACATATTAAGCCTCAAGAAAGTTCGACTCCGCATACATATTCGTGTCTTGATGACATTATCTCTAGTCCCCATATGTTGCAACCTCTGCCATAGCTTCTTCGAGCTCCTTAGGTATAACGTATGCTTTTACCAGTTGTAGCAGGGCAAATGTGATAGAGTGGATTATGGACTCTGGTGCTTCCGGCCATCTATGTAGAGATAGAGCGTAATTCAGTTCATACATGTTTATACCCACTGTCAGATCAATCGTCATTGCAAACATGGTTCATGTACATATTACATGGCAGGGGGATGTTCATTTGACGCCATCCATGCATCTGTACCTTTGCAGAATGTGCAATATGCACATTTTTGATGAATTTATTTTCTATTAATCAGATTACTAAGGATCTGCATTATCTTGCCATTTTGACCCCTCTTATCTTGTGTTTCAGGACATACTCACAGGCATGATGATTGGACGTGGCCATGAGTAGTGGGGGCTTACAAACTGGTCTAGTCTCCTTGTGCTGGTGCCTCTACCATTCCTACTAGATCAATGTCTCCATACTTGTGGCATCTTTACTTTGACCACCTTCCTCTGCAGAATATGTATCATGTCCTCCCACAGATCTCGACGTGTTTTACATTTTAATGTGAGGCTTGCCAACTTGGGAAGCATCATCGCTCTTCTTTCTCGATCGTCAGAGTCGTAGCAGTAGTAATTTATTTAGGCTTGTCTATTTTGATATTTGGTGTCCCAGTCGTATTCCTGATCACCAGGGACACCGTTTTTTTAATAATCGTGGATGATTATTCTAGACATTCTTTTCTTTTGAAATAACAAGTCTGAAGCTGGACCTGTCATTAAATCTTTCGTTATTGAGATAAAGAATATTTTTCCGCTTTCGCTCTGAATATGCCTTAGAGTTTTGCAAATTATGACTTTCTGAGTTCTTCAGGTCTCTTGGCATCGTATACCATACATCGTGTACTTACAATTCTCAATAAAATGGTGTTGCTGAACGCAAACACTGTTACTTCATGTAGCCATGATACTTTTGATTCGAAGTCGTACTCACTTTTTATGGGGTGATGCGGTTCTCATTTCTTGCTACTCGGTGAACCACATGCCATCTTCTATCTTAGAAGAGAATGTCCCTTTCTCGATTACGTTTCTCGAGAAGGACCTATTCTCCCTTACACTTCTTGTGTTTGGCTCTATTGCCTTTGTTCACTATCTGACGCACGGTCATGACAAGCTCTCGTCGAGAGTTGTGATGTGTGTCTTTGTATGATACCCTTATACCCATAAAGGGTACCGGTGCTTTGCCAATTTGATGAAGTACTTTGTTAGTGGTGAATATGGTAACGTCACATTCTATGAGTCTGTTATCCTACAGGTACCATGTTGACTCTGTCTGACACTGGAGTGGAGGTATATGTACCTCCTCCTATGGTACCACCACATGCAGTACTACCCCCATCTCCACCACCTTCACCACCACCACCACCACCACCTCCACCCAGTACCTTAGCGTTATTGTTATCGTATTTCCACTGTTGTAAAAATCCCCCGACTAGTCCGACTAGTAGGTCCGACTAGTCTAGTCGATGGGGTGGCCAACCGAGTATTGACTAATTCCGACTAGATCGACTAGTCGATCGAATTTTGCTTATAGATACCATATTCTTTTACTTTTTTAAAGCAAACTTATTCTAATATGCTTAACGTTTTATCTAAATTCAATTACTTCTTTTCTTTTATTATGATAATATAAAAAATGTACAAATCTTTGTAAATATATAAGAATATATGTATAAAAATGATTTCTATATTTAAAATAATTAAAAATTCAAAACCGATTAAAAGCCGACTAAATCCGATTAGTCGCCCGACTCCCGATTAATCCTTAGTTAGTGACCCAACCGACCGAGTATCGACTATCGATTTTTGCAACCTTGCGTATTTCTATGTTCGTAGGCATCCAACGGTTCCCCCTGCTCATGGACCATCATCTACTACTCCTCAAGTATGTAATGAACATACTACTGATGGCACAAGTGATTTGTCCATGCAGCATGCTACTTTACAGGATGAGCAGGTGCCCTCTTAAGAGGGTAGTTTCATGTCGGGGAGGAGGTATGTAATATCGATGTGCCTATTGCTCTGCAGAATCGCAACCGTACTTATGCTACTTATCCTCTTGCAACCCATATTTCTTTGGGGCTAACTCTTAAAGGATTTAAGGAGGTTTGTTGTAGGTTGTCAACCGTGGAGATAACATGGACATATCATGAGGCAATACAAGATCGTAAATGACGTCTTGCAATGGAGAGGGAGATGGCCGTGTTACAGTCACATGGCATGTGGAGCATTGTTACAGTTCCTACATAAGCATCTGTTATGGGATGTAAGCAGGTGTTCACAGTGAAGCATCGAGCATATGTCAATGGGGATAGCTACAAAGAGACACGTGTGGCTCGTGGGTTCACCCATACATATGGGCTGGACTATCAAGATACTTTTCCTCATTGGCTTGGCATTCTACATTGCGGATCCTTCTCTTCGTTGCAATGATACTGGATTGGCCTTTATACTTGCTTGATGTGAAGAATGCTTTTATGTACGGTTACCTACATGAGGATATCTACCTGTAGCAACTACCATGATTCGTTGCTGATGGGGAGTGTCATATGGTTTATAGACTTCATAAGGCTATCTATGACCTTAGCAGAGTCCAATAACATGGTTTAAGAAGCTCTCAGACTTGATAGAACAACATTGGTTTGTGAGATTGAGTACAAATCATCCCCTGTTTGTTCAGAGGTCTCAGAAAGGTACATTTGCTATACTATTTTATATTGATGACAATGTTGGAATAGTCAGATGACTGGGTTGACTATTCGGTCCGACTATGAGATGCGGGGGTCCCTGACTAAATAACTTTTAGTCGGCTAATAGTCGACCTAACCGAATAGTCGGTCGATTATTCAGCCGATTGGTAGTTAACTGCTGGATTTTTTTGATTTTCAAGAGTTACCATTTGTCATGATATTCTCAAAAATATCAAAGCTCTGTATATGTATGTTGTTATTGGATACTTTTATCTTGGATTATTATTGATTGATGATAATACATGTATAAATATATAAGAATATATGTACTAAAACATTTTTAAATAAAAATAATTAAAAATACAAAATTAAATTATTTCGAATAGTAGTCCAAATACCGATTATTCTCTATTAAGTGACCCCTCCGACAGAATACCTAATACCGACTTCTACAACGGTGATTGTCGATATCATTTTTTACAGAGAATGATGTGCATGACATTCAAGCATCTAATGATTTTCTTGGCCAGCAGTTTGTAACCAAGGACCTTGGCAGTCTATGTTACTTCTTTGGACTTGAGTTTGCTTGGAACTATCGAGGTCTTGTGATGACCGGAAGTACGTTACATATATTCTCTTTGAGACGAGCTTGGCAGATTGTAGGCCTGCCACTACTCCCATGGACCCGAGCTTGAAGTTGTATGATGATGACACTGAGAAGGCAGACAAAAGGATGTACGGGGAGTTCGTTTGGAAGCTCCTATACATGACCATCACTGGGCCATATATATCATTTGCAGTGAAGCATTGTGAGTCAGTTCATGGAGCAGCCTAGACATGCACATATGTTTGCAGTCCATATGATTTTGAGGTACTTGACCTCTCCTAGTACTGGTATTTTATTTAACATAGACACATCCTTGTCATCATAGCTTGCGCAGGCAGGTTATGTGGGATGTCCCAAGAACAGGAAGTTTACTCTAGCGTTGTAATGTTCATAGGAAGCTCTTTAGTGTCATGGAAGAACAAGAAGTAGACAATGGTTGTCAGATCTAATACAGAATTGAAATACAGAGCCATAGCATAGGGAAGCACATGGATGATGTAGGTCAGATCCAATCTAACTGACTTAGCTGTTGAGGTGCCTCTTCCCATGCACCTCCAATGCGACAACCCGATTGCTCTTTTCATTGCCAACAACTCAACCTTCCATAGGAGGACCAAGCATATCAAGGTAGATTGTTATTACTTACTACACTCGAGACTTGATTCATAAGGATTTCGTCTCCACCTCTCATGTTAGCTTAGGAGATCAGACAACATGCGTGTTCACTTATGCCATAGAGCTATTCCGGAGATGTTCCGAGCCGAGCATGATTGATATCTGCGCTCCAACTTGAGGGGGAGTGTTGACATATTAGTTACCTTTTATTCATTCTATGTATTTTCTTTCTTTCCATTTACATTATGTAATTTACTCAGCAAGCTTCTCCTCTATATAAAAGAATCCTAAGACCTCATGAATAAGCAACTCATTATTCTCTCCACACACCTTAAACAATAAATTCCCCTCCGTTGTGATGTTGCACCAATGGGAGCGAATCCCCACATGGAATCCCACACCACCTTTTTTGCACCTCCGTCCAGTCCTCAACCTGGCTTTCGTGCACGACAACGTCTCCACACATTATCTAGCATTATTTGAAAACTGAGTTTATATTTAACTAATTTAGATCATTTACCATCGAATCATCTCATGATAAAAAAGATCTTGGTATTCGAGCAATTGTTTCTGGTTTTAGAAGAGATGGTGATTTTCTTATAGGTTGTAGCTTGGCTGAAACTAAAGACCACATTGCTGTATAGGTTGTATCAAAGCAACGGTCCTAGATCGAAGCCTAATACTCTAAATCCGCAGCCACCACCAGCCCTCTCTCCGTTGACAAGGAGAGAGGGCTGGGTCTCCCGCATCGCTCATGGATTCCATGGTCTCGCGTAAGGTAGTTTAAGTCCCCAGCATCACTAGCAGCACTTAAAGCACCGCCCGAGGCTCCAACAGCTCCAGCCACATCTCCTGCGTCGTCGGCACCGCCTGGAGCCCCTCCTCTCCAACAACCCTTGCTTCACCACGACTTATATCTCCCAATGTTTGTTTCTCCCAACTTGATCTTCCACGATTAATAGGCCGACACTCCAGACTACTACTCAGATCATCCGTCTTCACCGAGCATCGACTTCTTCGTCAGGGCGTATACTTCTTCTTTTACGACCCGACTACTACTCCGCTCTGGACTTCTTCTACAGTGATTCTTCTCCAGGCACGACTGAGATATATTCCGGTGACCTGCAGGCACGACAGAGATACGTTCCGGTGACCTGAAAGCCACTGACCCGTCCTCGAGCGAGGTCTTCTACCAGCAGCGGACATATGTTCTTATGGTGCATCATGTGAAGATGTGGTGTATACTTTTTCTTTTTGTTACAAGCTGTAGCTTTCTCAGCTCCAGCTTGAGGGGGAGTTTTAGAGTTTATGCTTGTGACTAGGGATGCACACGGTTACGGATATATCCGTATCCGATCCGTCACCATATCCGTTTTATACAGATTTTGATATCCTTATCCGCATCCGTTTTAAAATGGATACGGAGATGGATATTGTTTTGATATCCGTAAAAATCCGTATTCGTATATCCGTTTTCGTATATAAATATAGTCATAGATTTATTTTTAACCCTATATAATATAATTCTATACCCTCTTTTACCATATTTATATAATTTTTATGATACAAATACATTTAGTAAATTTATATCATGTGTTTTCCATCTAATTCGTATATATTTAAGTCTATTTTATAGAGTATTTCTAATATTACTCGTATGCGATCAGTATCCGTTTTACATCCGTATCCGTTTTTTAAGGATGTGGTAAGATAATTTTAATATCCGTCAATATCCGCATCCGTATTCGTATTTAAAAACGGATAAGGATACGGTAATACCTATATCCGTATCCGTATCTGACCGTTTGCATCCCTACTTGTGACCCTTCGGGTTCCGTAAAGCCTCGTGACCCTTCGGGTTCCGTAACCGTTTGTGACCTTCGAGTTCCGTAACCTCCTGTGACCCTTCGGGTTCCGTAACACTTGTACTCTTTAGGGTTTTCTCTCTATATAAGAGACCCTAGCTTTATGGAACATCTCATCCGTTCCTCTTCTCAACACTCTACATAGTGGATAAAGGATTAAATGTATCAATCAAGTGGATTCAAAATTTTGATTTATCAAATAAAGACATTTTTCTTTGACCTTAGACAAATGTAAATGTGTACTTGAGTGTGTTTATTTGATGGATTACTGGTTCGAGTCCTCATCATGGGACTCTATTTTGAGAGGTGGGTGTTTTCATGAGAATGACTGAGACATGTGATATCTCATCTTACTTCAGTTCAACAATTCATCTGCTGAACACGAGTTCGCAAGGAGAAAGATATGCAGAACTAGTTATGGTAAACGTATTGTAACCATAAGCAATTTCTAGGTAGAAAGATGATTGTACTGGTTAGATAACTATGAGTTGTATTTTTTTCAACTCGAGGAATTCGAACATATCTGTATGCCCATGGTCTTGTGGTTACCACATCCTTAGAACGCTAATGCTTGTTTTTTATTGTCAGTTCAAGGAAACTTCGTGATGATCCTATGTTATTGAGCAAGGTCTTAAATTTTAGATTTTACTTTCGTTTCGCTAACGTATGAAAAGAAAATTTTTACAGAATTTTGCTTAAATTTATTAAAATCATCGGGAATCATGGAAATTAGTCAATGTTAAAGTTTTTTATGTTCCCAAATCAATTTCGTCCAAAAATTAAGATTTTTAATGTTCCTAAATCACTAAATAGAATAAAAATACATACTTGGTTGTTAAATAAAGGTGTAAATATAAGTTTTAACATAGTACTATCGTCATAATCATACATATGGTGATATGTAGTAGCAACATACTGCCTAGAGTCATAATTGGAAGCAAAAGCCATGTTAATCACCTTTTTAACAAGGATAAGTTGACACATACAATAACTACTAAACAACACAGATATATATCAAAATAATGAAATAACAAAAATATAAAGCTCTTGAGTTAAAACTTGAATTAAACTCTCTAAGCTTGTAACTAACTGATTTGATTTGGATTTAGACCTAAAATCTCGGAATTAACTAACGAAACTTCTTCAAACAATACAAATCTCCTTAAGAACTCAACATATCGTCGATAAATGAGTGGAATCTCATTGATACATGCACATTTCGATGAAATGGAAGGGTATATTCTCTCATTTTTGTTGTTTGCCGAATGATGTGCAATTTCAATGAAATTTTTCCTTGCTATTTTGTCAAAATCCTAGAAAAGGAAATAAGGTAGCATTTCGATTTTTTTAATATGGATAGATGGGAAATTTCGTCGAAATTCAGCCATGTTATTGAGAGAAAAATCATATTTGGTGATTTTAATAAGGGGTTTAATGGGGCTACCCCAAGGGGGGAGCCAACTTGACTACTCCACCCTTATTTTATATTTCTTAAGGTATTTTATGAAAATACATAGGGGAATTTTGATCACTATATGACATCATGTTCCCATTCAAATTTTGACTCAATTCTTCGAGACTTCTATCCCGTCCATCAAGCCTATCAAATTTTAGCAGTTTCATAATTGTTGAAATTAAGCCATTCTATATGGACGGGTTAGTAATGCCTGTTACACACGAAATTTGTACGACAACATGGTGTTATATAGTGGACAAAATCCTCCTATGTGTTTTCAGACGTTATCTTAAGAAATAAAAAATAAGGGTGGGGTAGCCAAGTTGGCTCCTCCTGGGAGTAGTCCCATTAAACCCTTATAATAATAAGTTATTATTATTATGGGGCCAATATGAACTGAAGTGGATTGGTTGATTGAGTTTTCTATTCAGGATTAATCGGACTTCAAGATGTTTCCTTAGTTGATTGTGAAATAATTGACTCCAACCCATAGGTTAATCAGATGGCTATATATGATGTTGTAGATCATAAGTTGGTCATCAAATTAGGTTTTAAAAAAACTTCTATGTACATCTTAAAGACTAAGATAGTAGATTGACACGTGAAAGCTCTAGTCCTTCAGAGGACGGAACCCTCCAAACCTGCATACACTTGAAAGCAATGTTGCAAAAGTTCGATATTTAGTCGGTGAGGTCACTTTATAAATAATATACGGTATTTGGGTGATTTTTCGAAATCATCGGTTATATATATTTAAATTATTTTAAATAAAAATTATATCAAATACATATATTCTTATATATTATATATATGGTCATCAATTAACTAGATACAAGTTCCAGTTGAATTTTTGACAAAGTCAATATGCACAAATTTGTCCATGGAAGGCCGTATCGATATCGATATCGTTTCGATATCGTATCGATACGATATATCGACGATATATCGCCGAAATATCGCCCATATCGACGAGCCTTTGTGAAGAAAATGCCTGGAAATCAGGATATATCGTTATATCAGTGCCCATATCGGTCCCATGTCGATATCGATATATCGCTATATTTCCTTCCATGAATTGGTGAGCATAATATCAAAAAGAAAAGGTAATGCATCATAATTTCTATTTAGTCATGGTAGTTTAAGCCATTTTCATTAAAAAGACACCACGTGAAACTATTATGGAGCTTTTACATTTTTAATTATATTAAGATAGATTAGAACCCATGGAAAAAACAAGGAATATTTTTTCAACAGTTGACCAGGAGTAGTATATTAACTGAATATTGATTATTCAGTCGATCAACCCACCACACCTAATAGTCGGACCCAAGGTTGCAAAAGTCGGTAGTTGGTCTCGATCGATGGGGTCACTGATTAAGGATAATCAATAATCAGGTGACTAATCGGATTTATTCAGCTTTAACCGGCTTTAAATTTTTTAAATTTTTTAAATATATGTATACCAAATCATTTTGTATGTATATTCTTATATCTTTATATAGATTTGTACATTTTTTATATTATCGTAATGGAATAAAAGAAGTAATTGAATTTAACTAAAACATTAAGCGTATTAGAATAAGTTTGGTTTAAAAAAGCAAAAAAAATAATGGTATCTCTAAGCAAAAATCGTTTGACTAGTTGGCCTAGTCGAAATCAAGGTTGCAAAAAGCGGTATGCGGTATTAAGTCTGTAGGGTCACTGATTACTGATTAAACGACATGCGGGAGTTTAAATGGAAATTAAACGGGTTATGTGATTTTGCATTTTTAATTAATAGAAATTATTAGATATATATAATTAATAAAAAGTATAAATCAATAAGAAAATTATAATAACATATTCACAATATAGATCAAATATTGTCAAATTCAAGGAAATGTTTCATCCAAATGTCAAAATAGATATCATAAACAACTAGAATTCATATCCAAATGTCAAAATAGACATCATAAACAATTACAATTCATAGCATGAATCCAAAAAGTCATGGATAATGGTGATCCTTTGAAGAAAGTAGATTCATGGTCTTAAAAGGTTGTTTAAGGCCGCTTAAACGGCCGTTTAAGACTGTTTAAACGGGCGTTTATGCGGCCCACCCGTTTATGTCCCCGCTTTTGATTAAACGATGCGGTTGAGCACCACATAAGTTTAAATGATCGTTTAGACTGTTTTTTCCATACTTGGTCGGAATTAGTCAATACTTGGTTAACCACTCCACTGACTGGTCTAGTCGGACCTACTAGTCGGGTCAATCGGGGGTCTTTTACAACAGTGGTTGGATCAACTATCCGGTTCTGTCGGCCGACAATTGTGACAATGCCTGAACAGCTCTTGCTTGGCTTTTATGGTGTTGGAAGATTTGCATGCACAGTGGATTGTAGGTGATGTCTAGTACATTACAAGTCAGTGATTTTTATGGATTTTTGTCATCTTACAGCCTTTACCGTGTTTTGCGAGAAGTTGCTTACATGATTTGAAGTTGTGATTTGTCGGTTACATAGACAACTATCACCATTGCATCAGGTTTCGTTTAGCAAAGTAATTCATACTAATATATAAAAATCTACTGGAAGACATGAATGATGACATAGTTATATGTGAAACAGTAATATGTCATAATCGAGTTCTGCAAGCGCCTATCTTTAATTTTTATGTGTTGGTGAATGTGAGGCCAGGCCTTTATGTTAAGAGTTGTCTCAGCTTTTTTTTCTTGGGACCCTTTTTGCTCGGTTTTTAGATATATAAGTTTTTCGTTAGTATTCATGTTGTTGGTCAATTGATTTTGCAGCTTGTGGCAGATTCTGTGAAAATGAAGCAGTTGCACAGTTCTCTTCTTTCCGAGAAACAGGCTGTTGTGAAACAGCTCCAACAAGTTGTCGCATCTCTAGAATATTTGAGAACAAAAATTACACGTGGTGAAGATCAGGTAATATCGGAAGTGTTCGCATAATATTCTGCATATAATTTTTTCTTAATAGACGCTACCATTGGTCAAGTTACTCATAACGGCCACATTTGCCAGATGAAAGGACTCCTTAGCCAATCACTGAAAACTTCTGCTGAGAGTAGGCGCCTTGCAATCAGCATTGATAGAGCAAAGTTGGAGTTAACCGGGGCTGAAAAAGAATTGAAGTGGCTTAGTTCCGCAGTCGATTCTTGTGAAAAGGAATATAAGCAAAATCAACAAAATATTGCTGACATGCAAGTGGAGTTAGAGATTGAAAGGTATACCGCATTGTCATTCCCCTGCATATACAGACCCTATCGTGTCTGTTCTTTCCTTGTAACTGAGTGCTTTATTTATAGCGTGGAGAAGAGAAACGAATGAGGTATTTATTCCATAGGGATAGGCATAGAAGGAAATATCACGATATATCGGCGATATATCGATATCGATTTGAGACCGATATCGGTATCGATATGCTGATATATCCTCCTTTTCAGGCCATTCCTTCACAAAAGATCGTTGATATGGGCGATATTTCGGTGATATATCGTAGAATTATCGTATCGATACGATATCGAAACGATATCGATATCAATATTGCCTTCCATGGGGATAGGGTCTTTATATAGAGAGAAAACTCTAGAGAGTACAAGAGGAAAAGTACATAAATACTCCCAAAAGGTTACAGAACCCGAAGGGTTACGAACATAAATGAAAATATAACTATTCAAACACTCCCTCTCAAGTTTACATATCTATCGATCATGCCCAACCTAGATACTAAGTACATGAGGCGCTTCCTTGGAAGAGCCTTTGTGAACATGTCTGGAAGTTGAAACAGGGTTCCAAATTTCATGAAATTTTGGCGAAATTTCGGTTTCGACACCCTACCGAAATCGAAATCGAAATCTCGATATATACCCTTCACAATTTTAGGAATTTCGATGCAATTTCGAAATTGTTTCGTTTTTTCACCACCTCGAAATGAAATCGAAATCGAGATTTAAAATCTTGAGTTGAAGTTCATTGGAGATGTGTGGAGTGCTATTCGTCCTCCTCGTACTGCATCATGAAAGAAATATCAATCAACTTCAATGTGTTTTGTCTGCTCATGGAAAACTAGATTGGTGGCGATGTACGTGACAGCCTTGTTGTCGTAGTAGTATAAGGGTACATGAGTGGCGACTGACATGTCAAGTTCTATTAGGAAAGAGACAAGCCATGTTATCTCACCAGTGGCTTGAGCCATTGCCCTTTATTCTGCTTCCGCACTGGATCTGAAGATCATTGTTTATTTCTTGCTTCGCCAAATGACAAGATTGTCCCCAACAAACATGGTGTATCCTTTAGTGTATCGACGATCCTCAGGAGAGCTAGCGTAGTCAGACTCTATATAGGCAGAGATATTAGTGTGCCCACATAGATTAGTCCACGTCCGGGAGATTCCTTCAAATATCAAAGGATCAAAAGAACATCCTGCTAGTGATTGTAAAGATGCTTCTCCATATACGGAAGAAGAGTGGAACTGAGGCGATCATGAGAAGGAGTTTGATGAGGGGAATGGTATATAAAGAAGGCATCGCCCCCCCCCCCCCCCATACTTAGGCTTTGGCCTAAGTAGAGGAAGAAGATGTACAAGGAGACCGATGTGAACTGGAGTGAGGGTGGGTAGCTAATGATTAAGGCGGTTTCCGACCGATCTTTTTGTGATCCTGTGGTGGGAGATCGTAATGATAAGAAGGAGATGAAGCATATGATTCCCAACCATTATCAGTGTTATCCACAGAGAAATCATGCTGGATAGTAGATGATACGTATGAGTTAGATGAAAGATAACCATCATTAGCCTAAAATAATGAGATAGAGCAATTTTCCCACTAAGCTTCTGTACTGTGTTGCATACTCAAAAGCTGGATCAGTAAATGTTTAATGTTTTCTCACTCCTGCAGGGATGCCAGATGGCTTGCATCCAAGTAGTCCTGCCTCATTCAGAATATCGATGCAATACTTTCTCTGTGAAAGATGGTGTGAAACCCCTCGGATCTAGGTACCCGTTTACAACACATTTGCGCTATTTTATTCATTAAAGATCGCATAAGACACATGGAATTAACAACAACAACAAAGCATTTTCCCACAATTAAGTAGGGTCGGCTACATGGATTCTTTGCCTCCATTCAGATCTATGTTGGGTCCATCCCGGGTTATATCCAAAAAACTAAGATCCCTTCGTATAGTCTCTTTCCAACACTTCTTAGGCCATCCTCGCCCTCTCTTAACAGGCTCAATATCCCAACACTCGCATCTCCTAACCAGTGCATCCGCTAATCATCTTTGCAAATGACCAAACCATCTTAAGTGATTTTCTTGCATCGTATCCTCGATCGTAGATACACCAACTTTCTTTCTGATTGCCTCATTCCGAATCCGATCTTTACGTGTGTGTCCACACATCCACCTTAGCATTTTCATTTCTGCTACAACCATTCTCTGCACATGTCTATGGTTCACAGGCCAACATTCAGATCCATAGAGCATAGCACGTCTCACGGTTGTTTTGTAAAACTTTCCTTTAATTTTTAAAGGAATTTTCTTATCACAGAGCACAACAGAGGCTCCTCTCCACTTTAGCCAGCCTGCATTTATTCTATTAGTAACATCTCCATCAATTTCCCTATCATGTTGCAAAATAGATCCCATATATCTAAAAGAATCTCTCTTCTGAATGTTATCGTCACCAATCTTCACATCGATTCCTTCACCATTATTCCATCAAAGGTGCATTCCATATATTCAGTCTTAGCCCTATTTATACGAAATCCTTTAGTCTTTAATGCATGTCTCCAGGCCTCAAGCTTCTCATTTACTCCATCTCTAGTCTCATCAATAAACACAATATCATCAGTAAAGAACATACAGCAAGGTAACTCATCCTGCATGTGACTTGTCAACTCGTCCATAATCAAAGTAAAAAGAAATGGACTCAAAGCTGAGCCTTGATGTAAACCAATGTTGATGTCAAAATAGTCTGTCTTCCTAGATGGGGTCCTCACACAAGATAAAGCCCTATCATACATATCTTTTATGAGGTTAATGTATAGGACATATTCTTGTCTCTTCTCTAAAACTCTCGACAATATCTCTCGTGGGACAGAATCATAAGACTTCTCCAAATCAATAAAGTACGTGGAAATTGTTCACGTTTCTGCAATAGCACATAATTCAAGTAACCACTACAGAACCAACAACAGGATGTGCCACCAAAATTTCATTCATTAATTTCCATATAAATATACAACATGCACAAAAGAGGCTAACAGTACATACATGTATTCGCAAAAATATTACTGAAGATAAAGAAATCATTTTACATCATAACTGAACAAAAACTGTAATAACTACAACTATTCCGTCTAGTGTACAACGAATGCCAGGAATCATCAACCAAGCAACTGGGTCGCAGGCTGCGTGCCTGTCAAGCATGAAAGGAACAAGAGATGTCAGCGAGTTTTGATACATCCCGAAAATTTATAAAAAGCTAGCAATCATTAACAATGATTGCAAAAGAAACAAGTAGTAAGGCATAAACAACTAAAAATTTACAACTACTTGCTACCCTGAAGGGATGCCCCCAAGTTTTACCTATTACCTTTCATTTGCCATATTTATATAGTGGTTAATGACTCATATATATATATATCTATATTAATCTCTTGTTATTTAGAAATCTTAAATATGGATTTTGATGATGGGGAAGATGAGGTTTTGAACTAATTCTTGATTTTATCTAAATTCTCAAGTTTAGTTGATAGTCCGTGGTCTTGGTCTGTGTGTGAACTCACGCTATGACTCTAAGGCGTGAAGAGTGCCTTTGGGTTGGGGTGCTTCCGTAAGTATGCGATGCGGTATAGTGTATCCTAGTTAAGTTCCCAACACGTCCGCTAACTTAGTATATTCATGGTAGTAATTCAAAGATCCGATGATTTTCTGATGATTTATGGTTGATAATGATTAATGATTTTTTACTGGGTTTGATTGCAGTCAACTCTAATCAATACCACCTTAACTGATTTTGGACCTGCCCAAAGTGTGGGCCGGGTTGGGCCATGGACTGGGTCGAACGGGCGGACGTTCTAAACCCGCTGTCCAAGGCTCAGCCCATCACGGTCTACCGGTCATACTTCAAGGCTCAAGCCTGGCCCAGGTCTAGGCCCGATCGGGTCGGCCTATGAGCCGAATGTAAAGTACTTTTATTAATTTTTTATTCTAATTTATGGAGATAATTAAGTTTTTTAGCATCTTCTAGTCTTTCTAAATTCAGTTAACCATAATATGTGTTACTTTGCATATAAACCATAAAATAAGATGTAATATTGATGATGTAAAATAAAAACTTGAAGTATATTATCTTAAATGTTTATAAATATAATTTTTAAACCTATATTTTTAAATGTGCGGGTCGGATCGGTCTTTATGGCACATGTCCACGACCCGTCCAGTTGACGGGCGGGACAAAGAGCGGGCCGGGCCGAACCATTTCTGAAATCTCTTGGCCCAAGCCCGACTCATGAGCGGGCTGGGCAGGAGGGCCCCCGACCCATTGGCCAGGTCTATCTGATTTCAACTCTTAGTCATATTTTACTGTAACCTTAGATGATTCAGATGTAGCCATAGATGACTCAGATGTAGCATCGTCAAGCCTGTTGGTGGAAAGCAACCAAAACTCAAGTGGTGAGGAAGTCTTCTAAAAGGCTCCTCCGTCTCGTTCTCTAATTGGAAGTGCGATCCAATAGAGGGATATGTCTACTCTAAAATTACGCCACTAAGACGGGTGAGAGAGACTCTCCGAAAAAGTCACTCTAGACGGACTCGACTGGTACGGGTAGACGAGCTCGTACGAAAAACTAAAATCGAGGGACCCCCGTAGTAGGTACCCTAAAACAGAGGGTCAACAGAACTGATCAAAAGTCAGGATCCCGACGAGGCGTAAAAACATTGCGTACTTGCGTAAAAACCGTGAAGAAATTGCGATCCTAGTCCCACGCACTTGGCGGCCGCTGCCTTAACTGGGCTTCTTATCTCCCGCCCAGTTGAGGGTCACTGCGCCCTCCCACAATCATGTGTATGGTTCACCGTGACCGGTAGTCTGATTATAAGTCATCTTTGATTCTGATTTATTATAAATAAGGTGTTCTTTTCTACAAATAGTCTGTCATTACCGATTCTGATTTACAATTAATAGAGCATTCTCATCTACCTCACTTGGATATTAATCATCATAACATATAATCAATGAGATTCCTGTAATTAAGACGCAGTAATAAAAAGCAGTATATTAATCGAAGCTCCTCATCTATATTGTGCATGACCCAAGAACAAGTGTACTATATGTATATTCGCACACATACATAAATTTAAGCGGGTGACAATCCCGTAAAGATATATACATACTTATACATACATATAATGTGTGCGCGTATATATATGTATATATACGTTAAAAAGAATATTGGAATCCATCATGAAAATACACCAAGGGATGATTTAAGCAGCTTATAAAAATGATCTTGCCAGATTTAACATTGAAGAATATGCAGATCACAACCATGTCCATTATAACATTGAACAATTCTTCCATCTCTTCAAGAGATCATTTAGAACCACGATTCCTTTTCATGCTGTAACATCCAAACACAGTTTGCCCTTAAAGATAATAAAATGACCACTCACATCTTGTGGCAGTAATCCTACACATTCACCCTTCTGCGCATTCACCCTTCTGAGAACTGCTCCCCCAATTTGGTATGTATATATATTGATGAAAGTGAAGGTTAAAAAAAATAACCGGATAAGGGAATACTTCATACTTTGTATGCCCTTGTTTACAAATATAAAGGATCAGTCTAATCAAGTAATCTGCATCAATTCTTAGACTGCAATTAAACATAGCTATTCTTTAAAATGAAGAGGGATCATTTTGAATATCTTCCCTATGTGCACCACCAAGCCTATATCATAGTTAACAAAAAAACATCTAATTGCAGAAATGCAGGTAATCGGAAAAAATTCACGCACTGCATATTAGATCAAGCTCTTAAATGCTCTAGATTACCGACAATAAAGAATCCAGCCAAAAATATATGATGTACTCCATAAATTCCAAAACATTTTTCATCACCAACCAACGTTGTGCACCAAAAATTCACATGGTCATTTTTTTACTGTATTAAAATCTACACGAACCCCAACAACCAATAGTCTTAGAGAAAGACCAAAATCAGTCACATCAGATACCATATTCGTATGATAACTTCCTAAGATATATATTTGGTTGGTCCTGGAATAATTTGCTACTCACTATAACCTCAAGACAATACCCTTTAATCAAATTCTGGAGCGTAACTGCTGCAAAATTCAGCCGTCAACACCAGATCACAATATTCCCTAAACAACCGTAATTAAAATATCCACTGTGCAAAAATCGGATTATAAAAAATTTTATACCGGAGAAATTTCTACATTTTAAATCTCAATACAGAGCACTTACCCTACAATAAAATGCCGATGATAGAATTGACAGGTATAGCAGAAAGTGTGTTAGAGATTATGCATGCAAGGCAACAAAGGTAGGAAGGGTATTGTACCTCTCAAAATCCTCAAGTTAGAAGGAGAAATTGGAACAAAGCCCTAATTGAGATTAATTCCAGCAAGAACTTGGGCGGCAACAGGGCTTCTCAGCTGGAGTAATTGGAGAAAGTTTTTGGGAATTTTGAGGAAATTTGGGAAGAGGAACGAAAGGGGGGTTTGTAATAGGAAGAAAGGAAGATGGGAGGGAAGCTTCCTTTGTTCCCCCTTTTTATATATTTTTGTTACATCATTGGTGACATCACATGGTGACATCAACAAGATGATGTCATCAATGATGCCATCAAAAACTTGAAATATTTCTCTTCCCAATTGTATTTTTTTGAAAATCTCCAAAGTTCACCGCATTCGCGCCTCGAGTTTCCGATTTCGATGCGCAATATCTTGTTTTGACCATCTCTGGACGACGATCAATATGAGTATAATATTCATATACTTCAGATCGGGTATGAATGCATGGAATTCTCAAGATACAACTTTAGTTTTTATCTAATTTTTGCTGTTTTAAAATATCAAATGACCTCCGAGTGACGAACGATCAATTCTGTTTGTCTTATTTCGTCGAATCAGATTTTTAGGCGGTCCTGGTTTGTTTTCGCGGTTTCCGAATTTGTGTCGCTTTTTCGTGGCACGCATTACGATGCAATCGACTTTTGGTCGATTTCGCTCAAACGACTTTTGTTTCACGTTCAATTGATCGCTTTAAGTTATTTAATACTGCCTGATAGCTTTATTGGTTTAAACGGATCCTAATCGGGTCGGGTTCGGCTTTAATTGATTACAGATGTTATAAATACAAAAACCTCAAAGGGAGTCCCGTCCTCGAGACTCGAGTCAAGGTTCTTTTGTGTTTTGTTTGAATTTTATATGGCCATAAAACTTCAAAGGGTTTTAAACCCATAAAAACCTTAAAGCGAAAACAAGCCATATTCTTAACATGTATATAATTACAAAGGCTTGTTTTGATGATTACCTGAGAAAAGATATGTATATCGTGCCCGCATATTGGCTTTGGTCTCCCACGCAGCCTCTTCGACTCCGTATCGGTGCCACAACACCTTGTCCAATGGAATCTCCTTGTTGCGAAGCTCTTCACAGCACTGTCAAGAATTTGCACCCGCCTCTCCTCATATGTCAAGTCTGGCTCCACGTCAAGGTTCTTGTAACTGATGACATATCGAGGGTCGTACACATACTTCCTCAGATTTGATACATGAAAGACGTCATGATTGGTTGATAGGTGTGGAGGAAGGTTACTCGGTTGGCCACCTTCCCCACTCTAGCTAGAATTTCGAATGGTCCAACATATCGTGGCGCTAACCTACCATGAACGCCAAATCTCTGTATTCCCTTCATGGGAGATACTCGAAGGAATACCCAATCTCCCACCTGTAATTACAAGGATTTTATTAGTATGAAATTAAGTTATTTTTACAAATTGATTAAAAGAAGAGTATTGGATTACCTGAAACTCTAAGTCTTTTCTCCGATGATCTGCATAGCTCTTCTGATGACTTTGTGCCATCGTAAGCTTCCGTCTCACAAGATCAACAGTCCTCACAGTCTCCTCCAAGAGATCTACGGTGTAGAGAGGATGATCACCTACTTAACACCAACTGAGAGGTGTGAGGCATCTCCGCCCGTATAGGGCTTCGAATGGTGCCATGCTGATACTGGAATGATAGTTGTTGTTGTACGTGAATTCTACTAATGGCAGATGATCCTTCCAGGATCCTTTCCACTCCAAAGTACATGTGCGTAGTAAATCCTCAAGCGTTTGTATGGTGCTCTCCCTCTGTCCGTCAGTCTATTGATGGTATGTAGAACTCATCTTCATTTCTGTCTGTAGTGCTGACATGAACTGATGCCAATAGTGCGATGTGAACCTCGAGTCTTTGTCAGACTCCACCTGTCGTGGTATACCATGAAGTCTGATGATATTATGCACATATTGACTAGCCAATCTGGATGGAGTGTAAGTCATGCTGACAGGTACGAAGTGGGCTGACTTGGTCAACCTGTCAACAACAACCCAAATAAAATCATGGCCTCTTGGTGTCTTCGGTAATCCTATGATGAAATTCATAGAGATACTCTCCCATTTCCACTCGGGAATGGGGAGAGACTACAATAGCCCTGGTGGTCTCCTGTGCTTTGTTTTGACTGTTTGACATGTCATACATTTGCTGACATGCTATGCCACATCGCGCTTCATTCCGTCTCACCAGAAATGTCGACATAGATCACGATACATCTTTGTGCTGTCCGGATGAATAAATAATCGTGAACTGTGTGCCTCATCGAAAATATCACTGCATAACTGCTCATCAGTGGGTACAACGACCCTGACTGCCTTCCACAAAATAGACTCTGTCACTACAAAATCATAAATCTCGTCCTTGATGGCACGTATGTATCTATCTCGAATCCAAGGATCTGTCTTATGGCCTTCGATGATGCGATCCCACAAATTGTTGAATCGTGGAGGTACGACAATAGAAATGGATGCACTCTCTTGAGGATGCCAATCAGTCAAAGCTGCGTGCATGTCCCACTTGTATAGCCAGTTTGTGGTACCCTCTACATGAGCTCTCCTGCTAAGCGTGCCTGCCACCACGTTTCTCTTATCGGGATGGTAAGCGATCGTGCAATCATAATCCTTCAATAGCTCGAGCCACCTGCGCTGTCTCATGTTCAGCTCTTTCTGATCAAATATGTACTTCAGGTTCTTGTGATCAATGAAAATCTCGAAATTCACCCCATAAAGATAGTGGCGTCAGATCTTTAAAGCAAAGACAATTGCCGCCAACTCTAAGTCATGTGTGGGGTAGTTCCGCTCATGCGGTCTCAGCTGTTGTGGGCCTCTCTACATCAACACCGCTCCTAAACCTTCTCTTGAAATATCTGTATAAACTGCGTAATCCTGCGCGCCTGATGGAAGTGCAAGAATGGGCACTGTCGTCAACCTCTCCTTCAGCGTCCTAAAGGCCTACTCACATAAATCATCTCAAATGAATGGAATTCCCTCTGTGTCAATCGTGTCAGAGGACAAACTCGAGAAAATCTGCTGACAAAGCGTTTGTAATAGCCCGTTAATCGGAGGAAGCTCCGAATCTGAGTAACTGTCTTGGGCTGCTCCCACGACATAACTGCTTCAATATTCACAGGATCAACTGTGATACCTGCTTCAGAAATGACATGTCTAAGAAATGAGACCTGGGATAACCAGAAATCACACTTGCTCAACTTGGCATATAGCTTGTGCTCTCGTAAGGTATCAATGACAATATTCAGATCATTCGCATGATCCTATTCATTCCGTGAGTATATTAGTACATCATCGATGAATACCAGTACAAACCTGTCCAAGTATGAACGGAAAATCCAGTTCATCATATCTAATGAATGCTGCAGGTGCATTGGTGAGCCCAAACGGCATCACCACAAACTCGTAGTGTCCGTATCAAGTCCTGAAAGCTGTCTTCAGAATATTGGACTCTTGAATCCTCAGCTGATGATAGTGTGATCGAAGATCGATCTTTGAAAACACCGAAGATCCCTGAAGCTGGTTAAATAAATCATCGATACGTGACAAAGGATAATGAGTTTTCACCATTCTCTTGTTCAGTTCTCGATAATCAATGCATAATCTCATGGATCCATCCTTCCTCCTAACGAAAAGAACATGAGCACCCTAAGGTGAAGTGCTCGGCCTCACGAATCCCAAATTAAGTAACTCCTGCAACTGCACCTTCAACTCTCTCAACTCACTAGTGCAACACGGTATGGAGCCATCGAGATCGGTTGTGTGTCAGGTAGTAATGTGATATCGAACTCTCTCTCTCTCTCTCAGGAGGTAATCCGTGTAACTTATCAGGAAAAACATCTGGGTAGTCTGATACTACTCTGATGTCCTGTGCCATCGGCTCATGATCGGATTTCTCTCTACCGAATGCTAGATATGAATCACATCCCTGATCAACAAGTCTCTGGGCTCGCAAAACTGAGATGTACTCCATTTTGGAGTCATGTAAAGTACTCTTAAAGGTGAATCGGGTAAATCTGGAATCATGAAGACAACCATTTTCCTAAAGCAATCAACAAGAGCATGATGAGCGAACAACCAATCCATGCCTAAAATCAAATTAAACTCATCAAGATGAGACATCTGCAATTATCTCATGACCACCAATCAGCACCGGTAAGTCTCTGACTATCAGTGAGCTGACGAACAACTGGCCAGCTGGCCCACGGATGTGATATGGAGAAGATAGAGTCTCTATGACTCTTCCTAATGAAGTTAGCAATCTCGACGCAAGGAAGGAGCGTCGCTCCAGAATCAAACAAAACATGGAAAGGTCGACCAAAGACTGAGATCATACCTTTCACCACAGTAGCTGCTGAACGGGCTTGCTCTTGGTAACTGCATGTAACCGATCCTGTCTAGCCGATGCGGTACTAGAATCTGCAACACTCCGTATATGTCTCTGTGGCCTCATGAAGTTGGAGTTACTGCCACGAAAACTCCCAATATGCTGTGCATGTGGCAGTGGCTGCGGTTGAGGCTCTCAAGAAGCCCGTGGGCACTGAGCTCGGTAATGTCCCCACTCATGGCATATCTAACATTAGACTGACCGGGTAGATGGAATGGTTGTGTCTGTGCTCCGCGTCGGTCCTGCTGGGGGTCTATCTGCTTGCTGCGACTCAGATGGTCGAACGGAATCTGTGCTATGTTCGGCAAGTGCTTCTCCTAAGGTAGTCGTTGGAGACGAGCGAGCACTGCCAGAAAATGCTGAACATGTATGCCGAAATCGTCTGGCTAATCTCTGCTGCTGGAATGGTCGACGTATCGGCCTAAATGATCACTGTGATCTAGGTGCCGTTCCTGACGAACTCCCAAAGCATCTCTCTCGGATATCGTCGAACTTCTCTGCTGCATTCCTAGCCTCGAAGATGGAAGTGATGTGTAATCCGACCAGCTTCTCCTGTAACTCCTCTCACATATCTCTGATGATTTTTTCCAGATTCTCATCTTGAAATGTGGCGGCTGCTGGAGTGTGTCGAGACAACTCGGTGTATCGGACGAAGTAATCTCTGGCTGTCATCCGTCCCTATCGAAGCCCTGCAAACAAACGATGCTGGGACTCCTACTTCGTAGAAAAGAAGTGGGATATGAATCTCGTCTCGAAGTCATCCCATGTGGGCTTGCGTTCCAGCTTAGAAACTACCGCATCCCACCATATCTCTACGAAATTTGTCTACGAATACTCCATGAAAGATATCCACAAGTCTCGTGGCGCGTGAATCATCCTTATCACATTTATGACCCTCTTCAGCCATTGCTCGGCCTGGTCTGATATCCAGATGCCTTCGAACATGGGCACATTAGCATGCTGGTAGGAAGTGAAAACCGACTGGTGCCTGGGGATAGCTGAGTACTCGGGTGCGTCCTTGTTTGCAAAGTCTACAAGGTCTTGCTCCCTGTCATAGCCTCCATCATCTGCTCCGTGCTTGGGTCTCCTCATGTGGATCATGAAAATGAGGCTGTTGTACCTTAATAGACTGATGTTGGTCCTGTCGTGTTCCATCCTGAGATGGATGGTATGTGTAATATGATAGCTCCTCGAACCTCATCTCCATGTCTGTCTGCCAATTTGCTATCTCAGTCTGCTGCGCCAGAATCTGATCCTGCTGACCTCTTATAGCAGTCTGCTGCTGGTGGAGGTCGGTAAGAACGGTCATGATGCGCTTCAATCGCTCAACCATTTCTTAGTCTTCTCTGGTCGTCATGGCTCTGCATAAGAAACATTTTTAGTCATAAAATTTGCTGTTCGCGGCTACTATCATATAAGTTTTTCACTTCTTGGGATATAATTTGAAAATTAATGAAATTGGTGACACCCGTGGTTATGGAATTTGAATGTAATATTTCCCTCTCAGACTCACGGCAAGTTGGAGGGTCGTCACTATCTGAGAACCTAATGCGATCGGAATTGTAATACTGCGAGTGCGTGTAGCGGGGTACCACGAAGATACCAAACTGTGAAACCCCTCGGATTTGGGTAACCATTTAAAACACATTTGCGGTATTTTATTTATTAAATATTGCACAAGATACATAGAAGCATGGGGAAATTTTTCGCGTTTCTTCAATGACATTGATAATTCAAGTAACCACTACAGAACCAACAACAGGATGTGCCACCAAAATTTCATTAATTAATTTGTATATAAATATACAACATTTACAAAAGAGGCTAACAATATATACATGTATTCGCAAATATTACTGAAGAGAAAGAAAACATTTTACATCATAACTGAACAAAAACTATAACAACTACAACTGTACCGTCTGATGTAGCAATGAATGTCATGAATCATCAACCAGCTACTGGGCCGCAAGTTGCTTGCCTGCCAAGCATGAAAGGAACAAGAGATGTCAGCGAGCGCTAGTACATCCTGAAAATTTATAAAAACTAGCAGTCATTAAAAGTGATTGCAAAAGAAACAAGTAGTAAGGTATAAACAACAAAAAATTTATACCTACTTGCTACTCTGAAGGGATGCCCCCAAGTTTTACCCATTACCTTTCATTTGTCATATTTATATAGTGGTTAGGGACTCATATATATATGTTAATTTATTGTTATTAATAGATCTTAAATATGGATTTTGATAATGGGGAAGATGAGGTTTTGAACCGATTCTTGATTTTATCTAAATTTTCAAGTTTAGTTGATAGTCTGTGGTCTTGGTCTGTGTGTGACCTCACACTATAACTCTAAGGCGTGAAGAGTGCCTTAGGGTTGGGATGCCTCCGTAGTCATGCGTTGGGGTATAGTGCATCCTAACTAAGTTCCCAACACGTCCACTAACTTAGTATAATTCATGGATAGCAATACAAAGATCTGATAATTTACTGACGATTTATGGTTGATAATGAATAATTATTCTATACTGGGTTTGATTGTAGTCAACTCTAATCAATACCACCTTAACTGATTTCAACTCTTTGTCATACTCTACTGTAACCTTAGATGATTCAGATGTTGCCAAGTCTGTTGACGGAAAGTAACCAAATTTCAAGCGGTGAGGAAGTCTCCTAAGAGACTCTTCTATCTCGCCCTCTAATTGAAAATGCGGTCCAATAGAGGGATATGTGTACTCCAAAACTAAGTCACTAAGACGGGTCAGAGAGACTATCCGGAAAAGTCACTCTTGACAGACCCGACCGATACGGGTAGACGAGCTCGTACAAAAAAGTAAAACATGGGGGACCCCCAAACCAGGTACCCTAAAACAGAGGGTCAGCGTAATTGGTCAAAAATCAGGATCCCAATGAGGCGTAAAAACATTGCGAGCTCACGTAAAAATCGTGAAAAGACTGCGATCATAGACCTGCACAGTTGGCGGCTGCTTCCCTAACCGGGCTTCCTATCTCCCACCCAGTTGAGGGTCACCGTGCCCTCGCACAGTCAGGTGTATGGTTCACCATGACTGACACTCTGATTATAAGTCATCATTGATTCTGATTTATTATTAATAAGGTGTTCTTATCTACACAAATAGTCTGCCATTACTGATTCCGATTTACAATTAATAGAGCATTCTCTTCTACCTCACTTGGATATTAATCATCATAACATATAATCAATGAGATTCCTGTAATTAAGATGTAGTAATAAAAAGCAGTATTTTAATCGAAGCTCCTCATCTATATTGCGCTTGACCCAAGCACAAGTGTACTTTATGTATATCCACGCACATACATAAATTTAAGCGGGTTAAAAAAAATACTATCCCGCAAAGATATACATATACATATACATGTACATGTACATATACATATACATATACATATATATACATAATGCATATATATACGTTAAAAAAAATATTGGAATCCATCATAAAAATGCTCTAAGGGACGATTTAAGCATCTTCTAAGAAATGAAGTCTTGCCAGAACTAATATTGAAGAATCTGCAGATTACAACCATGTCCATTATAAAATGGGTTTTTATCAGTTGTGCCCCTCTGAGATATTACAATTTCAGTTATGCCCCTCCCTTTTTTGGAATATTAGTTATGCCCCAACCTTCTTGCGAAATTCACAGTTCTACCCTTCTATTAAGGTAAAGTAGGGGCATAACTGATATTACAAAAGGTCAGAACTGTGAATTTTACAAGAAAATAGGGGCACAACTGATATTTCAAAAAAGGGAGGGGTATAACTGAAATTGCAATATCTCAAAGGGGCACAACTAATAAAAACCCTTGTAAAATTGAATAATTCTTCCATCTCTTCAAGAGATCATTTAGAACCGTAATTCCTTTTCATGATGTAGCATCAGATCATTTAGAACTATAATTCCTTTTCATGTTGTAGCATCCAATAAAAAATTTCCCTTAAAGATAATAGAATGACCAGCCACATCTTGTGGCAATAATCCTACACATTCACCCTTCTGCGTATTCACCCTTCTGATAACTACTCCCCTAATTTGGTATGTATATATATATTGATGAAAGTGAAGGTTAAACAAAAATAACCCGATAAGGGAATACTTCATACTTAGCGTGCCCTTGTTTACGAATATAAAGTATCAGTCTAATCAAGTAATCTGTATCAATTCTAATACTTCAAGTAAACATAGTTGTTCTTTAAAATGAAGCGGGATCATTTTGAATATCTTTCCTATGTGCACCACCAAGCCCATATCATAGTTAACAGAAAAACATCTAATTGCACAAATGCAGGTAATAAAAAAAATCCCTATAAACTCTTCACACTGGTACAAAATTTTTATTTGCTTCAAGAGTACACCTAAGATAAATTTTGCACTGCATATTAGATCAAGCTCTTAAATGCTCTAATTTTTTCCCTTCCAAAGTATGAGATTACCGAAAATAAAGAATCCAACCAAAAATATATGATGAACTCCATAAATTCCAAAACATTTTTCATCACCAACCAACGTTGTGCACCTAGAATTCACATGGTCATTTTTTTACAACAACAACAAAGCCTTTTCCCACAATTAAGTAGGGTCGTCTACATGGATTCTTCGCCTCCATTCAGATCTATCTTGGGTCAATCTCGGGCTCATATCCAAAAAACTAAGATCCCTTCGTATAGTCTCTTTCCAACATTTCTTGGGCCGTCCTTGCCCTCTCTTATCCGGCTCAACATCCCAACACTCGCATCTCCTAACTGGTGCATCCGTTGATCTTCTTTGCAAATGACCAAACCATCTTAAGCGGTTTTCTCGCATCCTATCTGCGATGGCATGGCATTAGAACCAACGACGCTTACTATGGGGTATGGCATTAGAGCTAATGATAATTCTATGTTCCAACTTTGAACTGTCTATCTTAATTCAAGGATCCTTGTTTATCCCAACAACTCAAACCTCTATTTCGTCACTTTGAACCTTCTCAGTCATCTCTCCATCTTTGCACTAGCATAAGCATTGCAGTTGCTACCATGGGTGAATGTGAACCTACATAAAATTTGTTTGTTCAAACTGCTTCATGAATATGTTTTCGCTGATGTGACCAGGACTGAGAGGAGAAAGCTTGAAGAAGAACTAAGTGAGCTGAAAGCTGAAGTTGATGAAATGAGCGTTGAAAATCGGGCAGCTGCAATCCAGAAACTCCAAGATGAGATTAAAGAGTGCAAATCTATACTTAAATGTGGTGTATGCTTCGATCGTCCTAAGGAGGTATTTTTTTTACTTTCGCATTATAAAATCTGTAAAGCATTTTATATACCAAGTCCAACTCCAAGCATTTTCCCTACTACGTTTCATCCAAATATCAAAATAGATAACATAAACAACTATAATTCATAACCAAATGTCAAAATAGACAACATAAACAGTTACAATTCATGGCATGAATCTAAAAAGTCATGGGTAATAGTGATTCTTTGAAGAAAGTAGATACATGTTCTTAAAAAGTCATTTAAGGCCGTTTAAAAGACCGCTTAAGGTCATTTAAGGCCGTTTAAACGGCTGTTTAAGGCTGCTTATGCCGCCTACCCGTTTATAAACAACAATTTAGACCATTTTTTGCATCCGTGCTCCTAATGCTACCATCACTTTACCTAGCACTGTTGGATGTTTTTCCTTAATTTTATGTCTGGCAACATTCTTGGCCACCATTAATAGCAATACTTCTACGAGCAAAAGTTTCCATTATTCAACATGAAGTCATGCATGCCCTTGCAGTACATATTTTTGGTCTTCCTTGTCTGTGTTGATCACACAAACCATTCGCCCGCTTTTTTCTAAAAGGTGATCACATGTTTTTCTTCAAACTGGATGCCTTGGTTCCTTCTAAATATGACAATAGATGTACTCCCTGACTAAATCAATCTTGCATGGAAGGTGAAAGTGACTTAATGTCTTATGAAACATACGACAAAGGAAAATACTTTCTACCCATTTCAAGCTTGTCTTGGAAACTATGAACTCTGTCAAGTCCTCACTGTTTGGTTGCTGTGATTTTTAAGGCTTGTTGCTGATTAGAAAATTGGTAATGAACTTGTTGCCAGTTTGAATAGTTTATTGCCTTGTGTTAGTATAAATATGATCGTTCTATACCCTTTCGTATCAGTTAATTATCACAAGTCCATCTCGAAGTCGTATTACATATAACTTAAAATTTTCTCCTTGACTTTGAGTGGTTGACTCAGTGCATTGGCACTTGGTGCATTTACTTAATGAAGAATGTCTTAGGTGGGTAATTTGAGCTCTCCAAGTTCCAATTACCACATCGTCTTGTTTAGTCTCACATCATCTATTGGTGGGACTTTGGTGTGTGAGTGTGGCTATATGAAGAGTATGTACCCTTGTATTTATTGAGAAAAATTGAATAAAACAATCACCCATTTGAGGCATTCTCATGTGGTTTCATCCAACTCGTTAGGGAGTAGGGTTCCACGTAAAATCTGAGTATTCTTCTTTATTCTTATATTTATTTCTGTGTTATATTTTTACATGGTATTAGAGCATGCTGAATTTTTGGGATTCATTTGTGAGATTAGTTTCTTTTTTATTTTTGTTAGAAAATAAACATGCGGAAGCGAACATGGAAAAAGATAAAGAAATATAAAGAAGACGGGATTTTACGTGGAACCCTACTCCGTGAGGAGCGGGATGAAACCACGGCAGAAGCCCTCTAAGGGGCGGATATTCTATTGATCTTTCTCATCTGTTACAGGAGGCCTGGGGCTCCTTATATAGCTTCCACAGGGCCTCCAAGTCCCACCACTAGGCGGTATGGGACTAAACTCAGTGATGGGGTAAATGGACCCTGGAGGGATCCATTTACCCACCTATTACATAAGTGACGCATGCTCCAAATACTCTAACACTCCCCCTCAAGCTGGAGCATGCAATGCTCAGCTTGGACAAACAGGAAGAAACTCAACTCACAATACATGACACTATAGACAATATCAACCCAACGCGCACAGCTGCTGCAGTCGAGGACGTTGCTTCTCATGGCGTGCATGTGAGGAGGACGAACGGGGCTGGAGTGTCTATCTGGCTCAGAGAATGGTACTCTACTGTGGAGTCCCTATGATACCACATGAAAAACCCTTGCCCTTAATGGCATAGGGAATAGTCCTCTGCTATGGAGTCCCTATGGCTCACATGAAAACTCTGGCCGACCAACAAGAATGATAAATGATTGGCATGCGTCATCGTCGAGTCCGAATCTGAGATTTGTAGAGTCTGATCGTCTGACCGGTCTGGAAAATCTGACATCTGAATCTTGGAACAAGACCTGTGACTCTCTATATATACTCCCCCTTTCTCCCATACTGGTTGGAATGACATTATATGACCACGTTGGGAGAAGATAAAAATAATACATAAACATGGGGATGAATAAAACATCACTAGCCGATAATGATTTTTTTTTCCCGGCTTTTTCTCTAATTTTTTTTTGAACCACATTTTTTTTAAATTTCGTACGGCTTTTCTTTGTACGTGCCTCTTTCATTTTTTTTTCAATGCGCACGGCTTTTTTTTTTTCAAATGTACGCGCCTCTTCCTTTTTTTTTCTCTTTTCTCTCTCTCTCTCTCTCTCTCTCTCTCTTTTTTAAGAAAAATACAATAGCCCATTTGGGCTTACAATAATGTAGAGCTCTCTTCCTCTTTCACTCTTTTTTTTACGGCCCCCCTTTTTTTTTGTTTTACCATACAACCCCTCCCTTTTTTTTAATGGACCGTGTCCCCTCTCTTTCTTTTTTTTCACGGCCCATTTGGGCAACGTAACATAAAAAAGACCCATCGGGCCCCTTATGCGCCACTAGGGTTCCCACTACTGGGAACCCATCAAATAAAAGGAACCGCCGCCACTGGGGATTGAACTTTCGAGAAGAGGCGATGGGCATGGGCTGTTTGCGCGAGGGTAGAAGCGTCGCAGGGAGATCGTGATGTCGCCGCTGGTGCGGGCCTGCTGGTGCTGCCTCTGACGAGAGGGCTTCGCCTGGAGCTCTAGGGGCGGCACGAGTCGCCGCTCAAGGGATTGGAGAGGCGCGCGCGCTGGGGGGTTCGTCGCCTGGAGGAAACAACCGAGGGAGATGCGGCCTGCGCAGCGATGGATGTTGTCGCTGGAGCGCTCCTGGGTCACGCGCGCCGCCTACAGTCGCGAGGGAGGCAGAGAGATGGAGCCGCGGTTGGAATCGGGCTGAACTCCTCTCGCGTTGATGCCGCCTGGGATTTGGCGGGAGGGCTCGCGCGTGGATGCGCCTGGATGCCGCCTGGGAATGGCTAGGGCCCCGCCTGGGCTTGATATGCGTGGCTTCGCCGCCTGCGTATGAGTTGGATGCACGGTGAAGTCACTGGGCTGCGAGGAGGGACCTATGCAGCTTCTTTTCCTGGATCTGCTAGGGCTTCGATCGAAGCTCTGAATGACGTAAACAGACTCATGTTTCCAGGGAACCGTGGAACCGTGGTTTAGGGTTCGTGAAACCCTAAACAGATCTTCAGCATCATTTTAAAAAAAATCTTGCCTTGAGAATCAAATCTCGAACATAATACTCTTCAAGAATGAATAATCGAATCTCGGAAACAAAGAACATAAAAATAATCCGCGAGAATCGAACCCGCTTTGATACCATGTTAGAAAATCGGAAGCGGAAGCGGAATATCAGAGAAAAGATAAAACAAGAATAAACATCGGGATTTTACGTGGAACCCTACTCCGTGAGGAGCGGGATGAAACCACGGGAGAAGCCCTCAAAGGGGCGGATATTCTATTGAACTTTCTCATCTGTTACAGGAGGCCTGGGGCTCCTTATATAGCTTCCACAGGGCCTCCAAGTCCCACCACTAGGCGGTATGGGACTAAACTCAGTGGTGGGGTAAATGGACCCTGGAGGGATCCATTTACCCACCTATTACATAAGTGACGCATGCTCCAAATACTCTAACAATTTTCAATTGTTTTTCATGATCTCGATGGCAGTTCGGTTTGTTCTTGTTTCTTGAAGAAGCATCGCAAGTTATCAATCCTCAGTAAAACCCTAGATCCTTTAGTCTCGTGGATGTTTGGATGAGCAATCACAGATTCCATGTGGAAGAAGGGGCATCAATTGTCTAGTACTCAATAGGTTTTTAGTGGAACCCTATTTCATGTAGCATCCCAAGAAGAAGGCCAAGCAGCATTTTCTTTGGTGGGGATACGATCCATGACGATGGTAGCAACACCAATGGTAGCAACCTCAATGCCAACGCCAACCATCATTGTCGCTAGGCCCCATTAGCCCCTAACATGATCCCATCTCACGGGATCCCTCTCTCTAGATAATCAGATTCAGAGCACCACGAACCCTACTCCCGCCTTCCCAAAATGCAGTGGCTCTCTCCTGAAAGTAGATGTCATTCATGCTCCCCCGATGATGTCTCTCTCGCTGTCATCAACGAAGAAATGTGTTCCACCATGCTTCGAACCTTGGAGGAAGAATGCAAAAGTGGAGATGGATGCAACAACAATGTGGTTCCTGAGAACCCTATTGCTTCGTCTACGACGAAAAAGGGAGGGCTTGATACTCTCTGCTTGGTTTTATCTCTGTTCTTTTTTATTCAGGCATTATGGGCCTAGTTATTTAAAATTCCTTATTTTATATGTATAGCTGCTGATGTATATGAAAAAAGATGAGATAAAATTTGGGTGGGGAAGAATAGACCACACAAGAAAAGGGTCAGGGTCTGCTTGAATTTTCCCAAAAAAGAATGGGAGGGTTTAAATATGAATGGAGGATTGATGTTAAAAAAATAAGTGTAGTTAAACATGGAAAAAATATAAGAGAAGAAAGGAAAATGAGAAAAAAAGGAAGCTAATATGTTTCTTGATTGATTTCCCTCTTCATCTTTTCTCACAACTTGGTCAAGTATGGCAGAAATGGGGAGTATTGAGTAAAGGTTTCCAACCCTATAATTGTTTAAGACACTCTACATCGGAGTGACTCATTTTTCTCCGAGTTCTCCAGCGACATACTTATTGCAGGCTCCATCTTCTAGTGAACGTGAACTCCAATACGAGCTCCTCCCGAGGTTTCAATGAGACAGAATTGTCTTTGAGGTCCCTATGAGAGTAATCCATTTCTCAGATATATATATGGCTATTCCCGTAGTTTTCTTTGTTCGACCCTTCAGAAACGTAAACAAAGGGGTACTTCAAGTAGAAGATGAAACACCGACCATAAAGCTATCTCAATACTCTGTCAAGATGGATTGTAAATATTAAGCTTATGAAGATTTGAACACTGATTGATCAGATAGATTTCTAGTAGCGGTTCAGTGAGGATGTTTACATGATGTTCATAGATGACAAACTTTATATGCGAATTTCGGTCACTGCTCCACCGGTCTGTCCCTATCGTACTCCAGCTTGGTAGTTTCCATGGGTTGAGCCCTGGGATTTGACGGCTGACTTGAAAAGCCACGCTTGATGCCAAAAATTATGCCAATCCGTGACTCTAATTGACTTAGATACACTGTACATGAGCCTAAGAGTTCTCTACGGATTCTCATTCAAGCTCCAACGCTCCAGTTCTCTTGGCTAGCATGACATGAGAAACACTGTACTCAGCGGCATCCGACAGAGTATGCATTGAATCGATATTTGTCTGTACTCATGTATTTATTATGTGAGTAAATGCCTTCTTTCCATTTGTCCAAGCTGGGCATTGCATGCTCCAACTTGAGGGGAAGCATGTTAAAGAATGTCTTACATGCCATCTATTGATGGGACTTTGGTGTGTCAGTATGTCCATATAAAGAGCCCCGCACCCATGTATTAATTGAGAGAACTGAATAGAAAAGCCATCCCTTTAAGGCATTCTCCAATGATTTCATCCCGCTCCTTAGGGAGTAGGGTTCCATATAAAATCTTAGTGTTCGTCTTTATTCTTATATTTGCTTCCACGTTTTATTTTCACACATGTGATGTTTAAGTTTTGATTGTCGAGAAAACAATAAGAGGGAGGTTGGTATATGCGATAGGGAACTAAACAACGTAAACAAAGGGGTACTTGAAGTAGAAGATGAAACACCGACCATAAAGCTATCTCAATACTCTGTCAAGATGGATTGTAAATATTAAGCTTATGAAGATTTGAACACTGATTGATCAGATAGATTTCTAGTAGCGGTTCAGTGAGGATGTTTACATGATGTTCATAGATGACAAACTTTATATGCGAATTTCGGTCACTGCTCCACCGGTCTGTCCCTATCGTACTCCAGCTTGGTAGTTTCCATGGGTTGAGCCCTGGGATTTGACGGCTGACTTGAAAAGCCACGCTTGATGCCAAAAATTATGCCAAAACAGTGTAAAATCCCAGGGCCGTCAAATCAAGCGTGGGCCTTCTTAGGGAACAGTTGAAAAGCCACGCTTGAAAAGCCACGCTTGGGCTTTCTTAGGGAACGGTTCCCCAAGAAGAGCCTTAGCCTGCTCCCTACAACACAGTCTAAAAGAAAGTTGTATCGAGTAGTTGGATTGTAGTCTCTTACCATCAAAATAGCTGCGTGTGCAGCAACACCAACTATGAAATCCACATGTGATGCATGAAAAAGGAAAGTAGTGCACCATAGTCAATAGCTAAGTATGGATAAGGGGGTATGGAATACATATGGTGAGCTACCACAATGGTTAAAGAACCTAACATAGCCAGGTTAAGAGATAATTGTGAATGCCATGACGTTGTTAGTATTTCATAAAGGCCCTAATGAGCCTGACCTATAAACGGACCCTTATAAGCCCTCTTTCAGGCCATGACTAAGACTCCTATACATATGACCCACTATCAGGAAAGAACTGCAATAGCTAGATGATGGTGAGCAGTATCACTCAGCCATAGATCCCATGTTATTGGATCTAATCTTCCGCGAAAACTGAGAAAATCCGCGCGGTCAAAAATGGCCTCAACAAAACTAGGAGAAAGTTGAGCCAGATCTCGGAGAAATGAATGAGGAAGTGGTATCTCTTTAGGGTCCACTCCAGCATCGAGAAATTGGCTAATCGGCCCCGAAGAGTAACTAATACCAATTCAGTCACGTTTTCATGTTCCAATTGATCACTTTCCATTTTGGATTATGATCAAAAGAGAATTAGCTTCTGGATCAAATCACGGTCTTTGAATAAGAACAAGAGATCTTTCTCGATCAATGCCCTTGCCCCTCATTCTTCGAGAATCTGAATGATCCTTTTCGAGTTTGAATTTCATGATTTGGAATCAGGGTTCTTCTACTTATTTCTTTCTTTTTTCTTCTTCCTCTATCCATATCTCATAGGTATAGCGTATGAATCAATAGAGAACCTTTTCCTCTGTATGAATCGAGATTACAACATTCCAATTTCTTCCCGAGACCTCCCAAGGAAAATCCTGAATTGGATTCAAAATGAACGGTTGGTGTGAGTGCGGTTATGCACTCTTCAAATAGGAATCCATTTCTTCAATCTCCTGGCTTTCGTGCTTTGGTGAGTCGTCCGAGATCCTTTCGATAGCCCATTTCCCATTGGTCTGACCGTGATTTGAGATTGATTATATATCTACTTTCTTGTACTAGAACTTGAAGTAGGCTCTCACTTTCCCCATAGTCTAGTATTGGGTTCGCAGTGATGTCAGGAGTGTTCGACGAAAGGAGACGGGAGAGGAAGCAACCTTAGATATTAAACTTTCAAGGGCATTTTTGAGAGGCTTGAAGAATCCATGATTACAACATTATCATCCATATACACAAATAACATGATATTCCCGCTAAAGATGCGTAACACAAATAAAGAGTGATCAATCCTACATTCAATAAACTTTATATGTTCCTTTACTTGGAAAAGCTTGTGAAACCAGTTTTGGAACTCTTGCTTAATGATGCAAATTAAAATTTGCAACGGTGAAAAATAGTTGTTTGGTGGAGAAATTTAGAGAGGGGAGGAAGAAGGAGAAGAAGCACGCCGGTTGCGCGAGATTCAAGGAAGAAGAAGCGCGTAGATCGTCGAGAGAGGGAGAGGCAAAGAGAGATAAAGAGAGATAAACTCAATTTTTCATATATCAACTGGACTTGTCTCTTACAATAGGCTATCAACCTCTTTATATAGTAGAGGTGGAATTACAAAAATAGAAAGTGAATCGAAAATAAAGTCTGATTCGATCCTAATTGATTTGAATCGAGATTCAAATCTACATTATCCTAATTTGACTCTAATTCAAAATTCAAAATTCGAATTTAAAACTAACTAACTAATTTCGAGATCACAGACGATCTCTTTATTTAAATAAATATTGCGACGACTCAAATAAACATAAATAAAATTAACGAATAAAAATCGGCCCTATTTATTAATTTTGTGCTGCATCAATTCTCCTCCGCTTGAAAAATTCGTCTCCTGACGAATTGCTTGTTTTTCGTTCCGTCGGTGGAAAATTCGATAGGGAATAGACTCCCTAATTTCGCTCTTTTTCCATGTTACGCTTGAAGTTTCTTTCCACCAAGGGGCATGGCTGCAAATGTTCTACCCCTTCAATTAAAATAACTCCCGCCCATATGTTAACTTCAACTCCTCCCTTTTGGTAAAGTAGTTTTGGAGGAGGGGCCTCCTTGAAAATGTTTCCAATCAGCCTTCTATCCCTATCCTTATGGGATTCTGAACTCCTTTTTGAGAGACGCCCAACTTTTGCTAGGGCTTGTCTTTTCTCCCACCAACGATGGCGGCGGCGGTTTGGAGAGGGAGCCCTTAGATGGTGTCGGCGGCGGGGGTCTCTACTGGTGTAGCCCTCTCGCGCATGAGGAAGGTGGGAGACAGCCTGGTTGTAGCGGCGGCGACGGTGCATCGGTGGCGCGCGAGCCGTGCGCGGCTCCTGGCCTCCATGGTGTTTGCGCGGTTGACGGGGTTGCACGGTTGGCGGGGTTGCTGCTACCAGGGGTTGCTGTGTTGGGGCTGTCCGAGCTTTATTTTGCGCCAACAGTGAAGGTATTGATGCGGTTGACGCGACAACCATATATGCCAACGTTATGGTTGAAGCAGGAGCCTCTAGAACGACTATTTTAGAAGGGACCGGATCCAGATGTTCGAATTTATCATCATAGACAACCTCCTTTTCTTCCTGGACAGCAGCCTTGGTTGAGGAGAAATCAAGCATTTCGAACTCTTCATCCGTGGGATCTTCATCGAATATTGGCCCTGTGTCTTTTTGGCTTTGTTGTACAATAGTTGTGGAAATAAAATCCTCTTCCGAACAAAAAATACCTTCGTTTTCTGGGCTGAAATCAGATTGAACAGCAAGTGCCTCGTTCCGAGTTTTGTCGTTGACGGACGAATCTTCATTGATTAGTGTGTCCAACCATGCTTGGACTTTGAAACTTGATAGGAGTCGGTGCCTGAACTTCCTCGAACGCAAACGTGAATGCGAATAATGAGATATACGTCTCAAATCGAATTGCAAACACCAGTAGTTGATCGGATCGTCGAATCGTAAGAAGATTCAGTTTCCATGCTCTGATACCAATTGATGCAAATTAAAATTTGCAACGGTGAAAAATAGTTGTTTGGTGGAGAAATTTAGAGAGGGGAGGAAGAAGGAGAAGAAGCACGCCGGTTGCGCGAGATTCAAGGAAGAAGAAGCGCGTAGATCGCCGAGAGAGAGGGAGAGGCAAAGAGAGATAAAGAGAGATAAACTCAATTTTTCATATATCAACTGGACTTGTCTCTTACAATAGGCTATCAACCTCTTTATATAGTAGAGGTGGAATTACAAAAATAGAAAGTCAATCGAAAATAAAATCTGACTCGATCCTAATTGATTTGAATCGAGATTCAAATCTACATTATCCTAATTTGACTCTAATTCAAAATTCAAAATTCAAAATTCAAATTTAAAACCAACTAACTAATTTCGAGATCACAGACGATCTCTTTATTTAAATAAATATTGCGACGACTCGAATAAACATAAATAAAATTAACGAATAAAAAACGGCCCTATTTATTAATTTTGTGCTGCATCACTTAAGCTCGCAAATTAACTTATAATGATGAAAATCCTTACGATACTACCCCCTTAACCATAAAATCATGAGATTGCTCTATGCAAAACTTATTTTTAAGGTTTCCATGTCGAAAAGCATTCTCTACGTCAAGATGATGAAAATGCCAGTCCTTTTAAAATGCAGTGGATAGTTACATCCACATGGTTGCCAAACAAGTAACTAGAAAGAATGTGCCATAGTAGTCAACATTGCAGGTTTAGTTGTAACTCTTGGCTATAAGACAAGCCTTGTATTGCTCTACTTGACCTACAACCTTATGGACCCATTTGTAGTAAAAAACATCAGTAAGAGCTTTAGGCAAAGTCCACTTTCCTATGAAAACCAATGCATCCATCTCTGCCTACATAAGTTCCTGACAATAAGTATCGTAAAAAGCCTTAATGTTTGTAGTGATGGCAGAAAGGACACTAGCGAACTACCTAATGCCGATGATAGATGCTCAAGTGTGACACATCCTGAAATAGGCTGCTAACTTGTCATTTCCCCTAAATATGACAAGTATAAAGATAATAATCATCTTACCTTTTTTTCAAGGCGATAACTTGATTGAGATTCAAAAACATCATCTGTATCACATAAAATATAATCATTATTAGAAGCATCACTAATTTCTAAATGTGCTTTGCCCATTTTAACTGCATTTATCTTATCATATCAACAAGGATATGTCTCTTTTAGAATATGAAGAGGCACGTAAACACTCACATCAAACTCATGAATGTGAAACCCAAGATCCTATTAATGAGAAATGTGGATTAAGACTTGAGAAGGTAACTTTAGCTGACACAATCTAGAATCGCCGAGAAGGACCAAGATATCTATAAGAGTTGTGGAGTTACTTGTTATACTTGGTCGCTCTAGGTGCTTACATATCCTCATCATGCTTGATATTGTTAACAAAATGCAACATATATAAGGATATGCAGAGGAATTAAAAGATATCGTTGTTGGACTTGGATAATCAAGGAAGACATTCAATTAATAAGATAATCAACATCCC
This sequence comes from Ottelia alismoides, assembly GCA_037367405.1. Classification (NCBI taxonomy): domain Eukaryota; kingdom Viridiplantae; phylum Streptophyta; class Magnoliopsida; order Alismatales; family Hydrocharitaceae; genus Ottelia; species Ottelia alismoides. The sequence goes on along the minus strand of JAZKJV010011894.1, from coordinate 348,588 downwards.
CAACCTCATATTTTAAAAGGTCATAGAAATATTTCTATGCACAATGAGTGTGCGGGCAACATTAAGAACATGTTCGTTTTACCTCTCAGTCCTTCCATTCTATTGAGAGGTATATGGGCACATGGTACGATCAATGATGCCAAGACCCTGAAAAAGGTACACAAAGAACCAATACATAGTTCAATGGCTTTTCAGAGCAGTTAATTTTAATGGAAAGTGCTATTTGACTTGTAATTTCTTCGAGAAAAATATGTAAAGCATGCTTAACTTTAGACTTAGCTTTCAAAACATAAAAATTTAAAAAAATAAGAAAAATCATAATAATAAATAAATAAATAAAAACAATGCCCATAATGGTCAGAAACATGATGAGGGCCCCCAAACATCTAAATTCAGATGCTCAAAGACTTGCTTGAATCGATGGGATCACGATTTGAGAAGGATATGTGATGGCGCTTCCATAAACTTGCAAGCATGTATCAAAACTAATATTTTTGAACTTAGACTAGAGACTAAATCGAAAATCTTTCTAGAAAGATCAAATTAATTGGACCGTGGAATCAAAAGTTCAATGACGATGCCATCAATCTAACCTGAATCTGATTAAGCCAAGCTGATGAGGTAAAAGTGGTTGAATTGGATGATTAAACCAGATTGAATTAAAGGCTGTCTAAAATATGCAGATAAATATTGTTGATGTTATGTGTTATTTGATTATTTTCCTTTGTCATTTGTTTCCTATTTTTATTATGTGACCCTTGGGGTCTCTTATGTAATTACCACCTTTTGAGATGTAGGCTTTCCCATTAAATACTTCATTCAATTTATTCTCAACTTTTCTCCATATAGTATCATAGCGACGATCTTAGACCGAACTTTGACAATTTGTACCCGATTTCCCCGCCGCAACCTCCAGCCTACTTAGATCTCGCCACCTCTCAAGCGGTACTCGATGGCCTCTGCAAGGCACTCCTATCACTGTCTGTCTCTGTGCGACATCCCCTACTACTGCAAGCCCCTGAACGACATTCTTAATTGCCACCTTGCTCGTGCAACATCCCCTGCCGCCATCCCTCGAGTGACATCCCTCAGTGCCTCCAGCCTCGTATATGCACTCTCGAACATTGCAAGCAGTATGTTTAGGCACCCCTACTATCGTTAGAGCCCATGCATGCTGGTCTCATTCACCGCATGGATCCCTTTGCCATTGCTATGTTGAGCGCAACAATCTAGCATGGCTTCCACATATTTTGTCTGTGACATACTTGTCTTAACAACTGCCTTAACCATTTCCCATGATGCATGATTAGATGAATTCTGGACTCTATCCTCTCCTCTCTTTATTCGTGATAGTTGCGACTCCAACCAAGACCAAATCATGTTTCCAATTCTTTTGTGATGGCTTAGGGGACCTTTAACAAACTCAAGGGTGCTGATAACTATGTTCTCTGGTTGCGAGCCTTCAAGGTGTTCATCACCGGCCAGAGGAAGCTATCTATCTTGAGAAAAGAGCCTACAAATGAGACGGATAAAGACTATGGGTCTTGTCTTGGGGAGAACTATTAGGTCATGACATGGATGGCCAATAATGCTGAGTCTCATATTGTGGTGAATCTCCTGTACAAGGACATAGGACATGTGTGACGGACTGGCACAAACACACTCTCAGCAAATTACCAAGTCACGTCTTGTTACATGCAGATTTAATCCGCTTCTCAATGAGAGTCTATCCTTGTGTAGTACTATCGACACCTCAGCGGGCCCTACGAAGAACTTGCCATCTTTCAGTAAGCTTGTTGTCCCAAACATTTGGCAGAGAGATATGAGTGGCAATTCTACAGATTTCTTACTAACATTCACTCTCTATCAAACTGTGAAGGGCCAACTCCTCTGATCTGACACTGTGTCATCCATTTAGGTCATTTTTGGATGACCACAACAGTTCAGATCTCTACTGGTCATACTCCTTTCTCCACAACATTGGAGAACTCTTCCTTTCTTATATCCTTTGGAAGAGGCGGTTGCTACAACTCTCGAGGAGGCTGAGGCTGTGAATCTGGTTGTGGTCGTGGTTGTACGTCATGCATTCACTGTCAATAATCCAATCACCCATCTGAGAGGTGTTGGACGAAGTTTGGTATGCCACTACAGGCCAACATTGCCCCTGCATCTGACTTTTATGCGATTGTGACAGAGATAACCTCAGATCAGGATTTCAATGTATGGATGGTACTACTCTCCGCCATATACTACTTTGGATTGTTGCAACTGCCGATGAATTCTCTTGCTAATGAGAACCTCCATATTACGAATATGATTGCCATCTCAGATATTAAGCCAACTCCGCCTCTACCACATAACAATCTCTTGCTAATGAGAACCTCCATATTACGAATATGGTTGCCATCTCAGATATTGAGCCAACTCCGCCTCTACCACATAACCGGCATGGATAATTAACTCCGTACATCTATTCACATGACTGGAGGACATCTTCTGTTGATCTTTTCATAACCTTCTTCTGTTGTGAAATCGGTTCGTCTAGCCAATGATGCACGATCTTCTAGTACCATTGTTTGGACCATGGAGTTCTCCTCCAAACTCATGCTCTCTAGCGTGTAATGTACCCATGACTTCCTTTGAGCCTTCTATCTATTCATAAATGTGTTGAACTGGAGTGTAGAGTGATTTTTAACGAGTTTTATTATTACCTTCATAACATCTGGATGATGCAGATTTTTGGTGGGGGGGGGTATGAGAAGAACGGTTTATATTATCTTGACATCCTTGTTGATTACATTTTTATTGTTATTTTCTTTGTGTCTGCTGACCCATTCCGTTGGGGCGTTCCCTACTTGCGGCGCGTTACATCGCCCGAATGCAATGAAAAATTGGCAAGGGCCGCTACATCGCAGCCTGGATGTAGTTCAAAATTTGCAAGGGTTCTCGCATGAGGAACGCATGTGGGTAAATAAACTAGTTCCGCTGCATCACCGCCCGGATGCAGTCCAAAATTTGCAAGGGTTCTCGCATAATGGATGCATGCGAGTAAAGAAGTTAGTCCAAAAGAGATTGCAAAGGAAGTTACGGAATGGTAGTTGGAATATCGGTACTTTAACTGGAAAATTGATGGAGATAGTGGATACAATGGAAAGAAGGAAGATTCATATATTATGTCTACAAGAGACTAAATGGGTTGGAGAGAAAGCAAGGGAGATCGAGAAGACAGGCTTTAAACTTTGGTATTCAGGTAAAGATAAGGGCAGAAACGGTGTTGGAGTGGTTGTTCATAAAGATTTGAAGGATTGTGTGGTTGAGGTGCAAAGATTTGGGGATTGGATTATTTTGCTAAAGTTGGTGCTTGAAGAAGAAATTCTGAATATCATCTCAGTTTATGCACCGCAAATTGGTTTAGATGATAGGACTAAACAAGCTTTTTGGGAGGATCTGGATAAGATTTTACAAGGAATCCCACAAAGAGAGATGGTTTGCATAGGTGGAGATCTTAATGGACATGTGGGAAAAGATGTTTCAGGGTATGCAAGTGCGCATGGAGGACATGGTTTTGGGGATAGAAACGAAGAGGGAAAAGTCATTCTGGATTTTGTAACTGCATATGATCTTTTCATAGCAAACACTCTTTTTAAGAAGAGGGAGGAGCATTTAATTACTTTTAAGAGTGGCTCAACTAGAACACAGATAGATTACTTTGCGTTGAGTTGAAGAGATCGATTGTGTTGCAAAGATTGCAAAGTAATCCCTGGAGAGAGTTTGACAACCCAACATTGCTTGTTAGTCTTGGATTTACAAATAAAAGGGCTGGTAAAGAAAAGGAAGGTTCCTAAGATCACTAGATCTAGGTGGTGGAATCTTCCGCTGAAGCAATCACGCTTCAGGGAGAAGGTTTTAGAAGACTTATCTTGGAATTGTAGCGGTAGTGCAAACGAGATGTGGGAGGCAGTAGCATCTTGTATCCGAAAGGTAGCCAAAGAGATGCTAGGCGAGTCAAAAGGAGGAGCTCCGGGTCAAAAGGAGGCTTGGTGGTGGAGTGAAGGGGTGCAAGAGAAGCTAAAAATTAAAAGAGCTTGCTTTAAAGCTATGTCTAAGGATAGAACAGAGGATTTCTGTCACAGACTATAAAATAGCGAAGAAGGAAGCAAAGAAGGCTGTAAGTGAAGCTAAGTCAAAAGCTTATGAGGTTTTGTATAAAAATCTCAACTCTAAGGAGGGCCAGAAGGATATATTCAGGTTGGCCAAAGCAAGAGAAAGAAGGACCAAAGACCTTTCTCAAGTGAGATGTATTAAGGACGAGGAAGGTCACGTGCTTGTTACTCAGAAGGATATAGAGACTAGATGGGAGCAGTACTTCCATAAACTTTTCATTGGAGAAGGAAATAGAGAGATCACTTTGGGTGATCTAGCTAGTAGTGAAAGTTACTTGAATCGTGCATGCTATAGACGAATACAAAGAAAAGAAGTAGAGGAGGCTTTGAAGGTTATGAGACATGGGAAAGGTGTTGGACCGGATGACATCCCTGTAGAAGTATGGAAAGTTTTAGGTGAGCGTGGTTTGACTTGGCTTACGAATCTATTCAATGTTATTTGGCGAAGCAAGAAAATGCCTGAAGATTGGAGGAGTATCGTGGTGCCTCTTTATAAGAACAAAGGAGACATTCAAAATTGTTCAAATTACAGAGGTATCAAGCTGATGAGTCACACTATGAAAATTTGGGAACGTGTAATCGAAAGAAGGTTAAGGCAAGTTTCCCAAGTAAAAGAAAACCAATTCGGATTCATGCCAGGTCGCTCAACTATTGAAGCCATCCATTTGCTGAGGAGAACAATGGAGATTTATAGAGCTAAAAGGAAGAATCTCCATATGATCTTTATTGATTTGGAGAAGGCTTATGATTCCGTCCCACGAGAGATACTGTGGAGAGTTTTAGAGAAGAGACAAGTACCTGTCCTATACATTAATCTCATAAAGGATATGTATGATAGGGCTTTATCTTGTGTAAGGACCCCGACGGGGAAGACTGACTATTTTGATATCAACATTGGTTTACATCAAGGTTCAACTTTGAGTCCATTTCTTTTTACTTTGATTTTGGACGAGTTGACAAGTCACATTCAAGATGAGTTACCTTGGTGTATGTTATTTGCTGATGATATTGTGTTGATTGACGAGACTAGAGATGGAGTAAATGAGAAGCTTGAGGTTTGGAGACATGCATTGGAGACTAAAGGTTTTCGTATAAGTAGGGCTAAGACGGAATATATGGAATGCACCTTTGATGGAAGCAATGGTGAAGGAATCGAGGTGAAGATTGGTGACGATAACATTCAGAAGAGATTCTTTTAGATATCTGGGATCTATTTTGCAACATGATGGGGAAATTGATGGAGATGTTACTAATAGAATAAATGCAGGATGGCTAAAGTGGAGAGGAGCCTCTGCTGTTCTCTGTGATAAGAAAATTCCTTTAAAAATTAAAGGAAAGTTTTACAAAACAGCCGTGAGACCTGCTATGCTTTATGGTTCTGAATGTTGGCCTGTGAACCATAGACATGTGCAGAGAATGGTTGTAGCAGAAATGAAAATGCTAAGATGGATGTGTGGACATACACGTAAAGATCGGATTCGGAATGATGCAATCCGAAAGAAAGTTGGTGTAGCTCCGATCGAGGATAAGATGCGAGAAAACCGTTTAAGATGGTTTGGTCATTTGCAAAGAAGGTCAACTGATGCACCGGTTAGGAGATGCGAGTGTTGGGATGTTGAGCCGGCCAAGAGAGGACGAGGACGGCCCAAGAAGTGTTGGAAAGAGACTATACGAAGGGATCTTAGTTTTTTGGATATAAGTCCGATATTGACCCAAGGCAGATCTGAATGGAGGCGAAGAATCCATGTAGCCGACCCTACTTAATTGTGGGAAAAGGCTTTGTTGTTGGTGTTGTCTGCTGAGCCATTCCTATGGCATCTGTACCTTGGTCATTCCTCCTCTAGAGCCCTTAATAAATGTTTCTCGAACTGCCATCACTAAAGTCCTTTGAGTGTAAATTTTGCTAATTCAGTAATCATCGAACATCCTTTCCCCAGAGGACCATGCCTCATCATTCATTGTCATTTTTAGTTTGTTGTGACATTTAGGGACCTTTCCCGATCCATACTATAGAAGACCGTGAGTATTTTTGCTATTTTTGTTGATGATTATAATATATCTTATTGGTCTATTTAATAAAAGAAAGGACATCAAAAAAATGGTCAAATCCTTTTAATTTATAAAGATTTCTTTATATGCTTGTATTTAGACTTTCCGAACTCTTAATGCTCTCGAGTTCACTCAGCATGACTTGATCACATTCTTTACTACTTAGGGAACTCTTCACCAAACCTCTTTTTTGTACACTGACGAATCCGAAATATGCAGCGTTAAAAATGTGTATTTATCGTCGTGCGTAAAAATGATTTGTCGTGCGTTGTAGGCGGCAATCGGAATCGGTCAAGAAAATAACCACAAATAATTATTCAATTTTCAATCTCGTGGTTTTATGTTTATTTTACTTGGACAAGTCCCAAGGTCGAATACAAGGAGGCAAAGGAACAACCTAGAATTAAGTCTATCAAAATCGTGCACAGTTTTCGAAGCGGTCTTTTTTTGTAATTTTTAATGCGATAAAGGATGCAAAATGCAATTTTGGCCTATGTTAGGGACTAAAATGTAAATTATGTTCAAACGATGTCCGAAAAATATAGAACTTGGCCACTATGCAAAATATAATGAGATGAATGCACTGTAATTTTTTTAGAATTTTTGTATGCAATATGAATTTTTTATGGATTTTTAAATGTACACAGGATGAATTTCAATATTTAATTATGATAATTACTAAACCTACTTATTTTCAAGGATCAAAATTATCTAAGGTCTATCACTAGGTGATGGGCCTCAGAAAAATCATAAACCTAGAAAATGTGAGATCTAATATCTATTAAAAATTAAACAATAAAATATGCAAAATGATTTTTACAGGGCAAACTATGCATGCAAATGCAATTCTTTTTGGGCACAATGTCAAGCACAATTAATTCTACACTATGTGATTTTTCAAGAATTTTTAGAACAATGGTTAATCAAATACAAAATTAAGAGCACAAACTGGGAAACATATGCTAATTTCCACAAAATTAAATAATTACTAATTAACCAACGATCACAAAAATGTCCACAATATGTTAAAATGTAGAGGATTAAGGGTAGAACAAAATGCCAATTTTTCCTAAATAAAATAATGCAATAAAGACGTCCAAAACAAAGGGGGAACACAGGGGTATAACTGTAAAAATAATATAAATAAAATGTGCAGGAGGGCCTACGTTTGATTACCGTGAACTCCGGGGGTATTCTTGCAAAATTCCCAGAGGTCACGTGCTATGCACGTGCCTCTGGCAGGCGGGGGTCTCTGCGCAAAAAGGGGATTCCTCGAGGGGCTGTGTGTAAATAACCCAACGGCTCACGTGCTCTGCACGTGACCCCTGGTGACGTTGGAGTTGACGTTCCCCCCGGAACGCACTTGCCTCGCACGTGCGCGGGGGGCCTCGGGACAAGCGCCCGGCCGTGCGCGGTTAGAGAGAGGCGGAGGGGCGGAAGGCCACGGCGGAGGGAGCTGCCGATGATGGTGATCGGCGTTGGAGCAGCGTCGTCGGTGAAGATGCGAGCGGCTGGTGGAAGGCTGGGGGATCTCCCGGCTGTGTGTGACGACCGTGGTGGAGGAGCACCACCTCTTGCGGCGTTTGAAGGCAGGGTGAGTAGATGAAGGTGGCTGATGGTGGTCGGAGTCGAAGCTGAAGATGTTGACTGCGGTGGCTAACGTCGTGAAGATAGTTGTCGATGACGAACGATGGAGCTCGTTAGCTCGGTAAGTCGGTGGCTGTGGTCGGAGTTGGATCCAATGGCCGACACACGGCGGCGGACTTCGGGGAAGAAGAGGGTCGGCGACGAAATATCGAAGGTGAAATGTCGGAGAGAGAAAGAGAGAGAGGGAGAGAGAGAGGGAGAGAGAGAGAAAGAGAGAAAGGGAGAGAGAGTACCTGGGAGAGGTGGTAGGGCTCGACGGCGTGGATGCCTGAGCGAAGCAGCGGCGGATGGCTGGGCTGCGACGAGGAGCGGGGAGCTTCTCGGATCACGCCGATCCTTGGTTGTCATGATCAGAGGGAGACGCACGGCGGATGAAGGTTTCTAGAGGGCGGCGACGCTCTTTTTATAGATCGAGGGATAGGTCGCCGGAGATGGAAATGTAGCAGGTTGATTGGGATCGACGAAGGGTTGGGGATTTGATTGAGATATGCGGGACGAGGTTTGATTGAAGGTGAAGGTGATTGATTGCGAGGATCGGAGAATGAAGGAGATCGACACGGGATCTAGTGATGGAGGAGAGGTGGCGCCGGCAAGATACGCGGGGCGACGCGGCGAAATCCGCGGGGGAGAATAGGGAAAGTGGCGAAGGCAGACGACGCACAGGCACCGTCCGATCGAGCGCGATCGGATGGCACCTGTCGCGCCACGTTGCAGGCAAGGGGGGCAAAGGCGAGCGCACGTGCAGTGCGCGTGCGAGTGCGGCACGTGCGCTGCACGTGAGCAGCTTATATTTATTTTTATTATTTTTATTATTTTTTTAAAACGAGTTTATAATATAGCCAAAAAAGGCTGACACGTGGCGGCTCCAGGAGCTACCACGTGTCAGCACCAGAAAATTCAGAAATTAAAGATTTTATAAAATCACAAATAAATAGTAAACGACATCGGATCGAAAAAGTTTCTTCATGAAAATTGCTCGTCTCGATGAGATCTACAACTTTCATGAAGACATCAAAACCAAAATCGCTCAAATGCACAAAGTGATATTTTCGGGGTATCCCATGTACATAGAATACCTTGATTTTTGGGTTTTGTAATTTTGTCATTTTTAAAACAGATAAAAATTCAGAAAAAATATGATAAAATCAAAGATAAGTAATTACACATTAATCTATTTTTTTGGATTTTTATTAATTAAGAATGAGGAAAAATAAAATAAAATGTGAAAAAGACTCATTTTGTACTCAATTTGTTTCTTTAATTTCAAGCTCAATTTGGATTTGTATTTTTGCGCATTTTAATTAAACTTTTATCAAAGAAGACAACTCAAAAAGAAAAGTTTAAAATAGGTTAAATACAACAACAACAACAAAGCCTTTTCCCACAATTTGGTAGGGTCGGCTACATGGATTCTTCGCCTCTATTCAGATCTATCTTGGGTCAATCTCGGACTTATATCCAAAAAACCAAGATCCCTTCGTATAGTCTCTTTCCAACATTTTTTGGACCGTCCTCGCCCTCTCTTAGCCGGCTCAACATCCCAACACTCGCATCTCCTAACCGGTGCATCAGTTGACCTTCTTTGCAAATGACCAAACCATCTTAAGCGGTTTTCTCGCATCTTATTCTCGATCGGAGCTACACCAACTTTCTTTCTGATTGCATCATTCCGAATCCGATCTTTACGTGTATGTCCACACATCCATCTTAGCATTTTCATTTCTGCTACAGCCATTCTCTGCACATGTCTATGGTTCACAGGCCAACATTCAGAACCATAAAGCATAGCAGGTCTCACGGCTGCTTTGTAAAACTTTCCTTTAATTTTTAAAGGAATTTTCTTATCACAGAGAACAGCGGAGGCTCCTCTCCACTTTAGCCAGCCTGCATTTATTCTATTAGTAACATCTCCATCAATTTCCCCATCATGTTGCAAAATAGATCCCAGATATCTAAAAGAATATCTCTTCTGAATGTTATCGTCACCAATCTTCACCTCGATTCCTTCACCATGCTTCAATAAAGGTGCATTCCATATATTCCGTCTTAGCCCTACTTATGCAGAATAGATGCCTATATGCTGTTGATTTTGAGGGATTTGAGCTTAATAAATGAGATTTAGAGTGATGAATCCGAGATTCATCATACACCTCACAACAGAATGGGGTGGTTGAATCTTCTTATGGATATTGCCGGTACACTTCTTACTCACATAATGGTTCCCAAGCCTACTTGGGTAATGATGTTATCATGGAAGGACATATCGATGTCGGTATCGATATCGGTACCATGTCAATACCGATATATCGCTGAGATATCGGCGATATATCGACGCCATATCGCCGACATCGGACTGAGATTGTGCATTTTGGCCTGTCGATACCCGATATTGACCATATCGGCGATATATCGGTGACCTGTCGATACCGATATATCGCCGATATATCGTGATATGGCCGTCCATGGCTGTTATTATTGTTGCATACCTTATTAATCGGGTTCCCTCTTCGATTCTCAGTAGGCTAGCTTCTTTTTTCCCATTATATAAAGATGCAGAATTATGTCCTCTCCCCTTGAGAATCTATGGTTGCATTGCTTTTGTTCACAACTTTCATACTACAGATAAACTTGTCTATGGTTGCATTGCTTTTGTTCACAACTTTCATACTACAGATAAACTATCTCATGCAATTAAGTGTTATTCCTTAGCTACTCTTGAACCCAAAAGGAGTACAGATGCTAGGACCCCACTAGTCATCGCTACAACATATATGTTGATATCACATTCTTTCAACATACCATCTATTTTACTCTGTTTGTTAGTGCTATTCCATTGGAGCTTCCACCACCTCCTATTATCTACAAAAGGAAATACACAGTTCAGCCTGAGTTGGTTCTTTACCCGTTCATTGATGGATGTTATACCTTCTTCAAGTGGCCCCGCAATCGCAAATCCGAACGCTCCCTCGAAACTTCCTATTGTCTTACTTTACTTTGATTAGTAGTCTAACCAGTTGTGACAGAATATTTACTATCATGTCACTCTATGTTCCTCGTGATCATCATAATACACTTCAGAGCTATGGTTAGAACATGCTATGGATGAGCGAATGGATGCACTTACCTTCAAGGGCACGTGGGTTGTTTTGTCGTGTTCTCCAGGCGTAAAGCTTGTTTCCTGCAGATGGATCTTTATGACCATACAATCTCCACATGGCTCCATTGATAGATTAAAGGCCAAACTTGTGGCCAAAGGCTTTACTCAGGCGTACGAAGTTGACTACTTTAAGACCTTCTCTAGGATGGGGGCTTTACTCTAATACCATGTTAGAAAATGAACTATACGGAAGCAAAATAATAAACAGAGCAAGAAGATAAAGGAATATGAACTTGGAACACAAGGATTTTTACGTGGAACCCTACTCCCTAAGGAGTGGGTTGAAACCACAGGAGTAGGCCTCAAAGAGCCATATGTTGCATTGCACTTTCTCAACTGATACATAGGATGAGGGGCTTTTGATATAGCCCTCGTCGAGTCTCCACATCCCACAGACAATCGATGCGGGACTAAACACCTGGATGTGGTAAATGGATCCTGGAGTGATCCATTTACCCATCTACATGGCGCATATACTCCAACAAGGTCAATCCACACGATTGTCTCTGTTGCTGCGCAAGAATTGAACTATCGTTTAGCTTGATGTAAAGAATGCCTTCCTCTATGGTGACCTTGAAGAGAAGGTTTGCATGACACAATCACCAGGTTACTCCGTTGAGGGGGAATATGTAGTCCAACTTCGCAAGGTCATTTATGGTGTAAAGCAGAGTTCACGAGCACGGTTTTACATGCTTACTTCTAAGATCAGCTCTCTGATTTTTCATAGGATGTCATCAAAATATTCTAAATGAAGGTCTTTTGGTAGTGTGATACGTGTTGTTTGTGTTGATGATGTATTATCACTACTGATGCAAAAGCAAGCATTCTAAAGACTAGGCCTTCATCCAGAATGTGTTTGTCGCCAAAGATCTTGGCCAACTCAAATACTTCTTAAGCATTGAGGTAGTAGACACTTCATATGGATTACTTTTATCACGATGCCAATATTGCTTCGGCATCCTTACAGAAGCTAGCTCATTTGAATGCAAACCATCATGCATCACAATAGAATTGCAAATGTATGCTACATTTGCAGATCCCATGTTTGAAGATACTATATGGTATAAAAGCCCAGTGGGCAATGTGCTTTACCTTATTGTACATAAAGGATATCCAGGAAAAGACCTCTTCTATAGGGCTAACGACCATGCTGACAACATCGTTTACACAGTTGTTGATTATAGCAGTTCTCATGAAGACAGACTATGTACCAATGGTTACACCATGCTTATTAGAGGCAACCTTATTATATGGTGAAGTAAGAAACAAACAATTATCTCCAAATCAAGTGTAGAAATCAAATACATGGTAATGGCTCAATCTACATGCGAGATTACCTATCTAATCTCCTTTCTATAGGAACTTAAACTCCATGCTACCACTCTTGTTCCTCTTTAATGTGACAACAAGTCTTGCCATACTTGTTATTAATCATGTTTTCCATGAGCCGACCGAGCATATTATAGAAGATTGCCACTTTATCCTAGATGCAGCACGAGGATGAAAGATCACCACTCCTCACATCTTCACGGGATTATAGCTTTTGGATATATTGACCACGACACTTCCATAGAAAATGTATATTGCAATTGACTTCTGTTGGGAAAAATGAGCAAGTTGTTTATTCCATAAGCCCTAGGCTCTCTTATATAGGAGAGTAGCCTATGGGTAAATTACATAAAGCATACAACTGAAAATGAAAATAACAAAGAGATACATGTACTACTACTATATGCGTCAACACTCCCCCTCAAGACGGAGCATAGATATCAATCATGCTCAGCTTGGACGCACACTTCTGGAATGGGCCTCGAAGTAATGCCTTGGTAAATATATCAGCAATTTGATTCTCTGAGGTAACATGAGATGTAGCAATGAACCCCTTCTGAATCATGTCACGGATGTAGTGACAGTCAACCTCAATATGCTTGGTCCTTTCATGGAATGCTGGATTGTTTGCAATAAACAAGGCTGCCTGATTATCACATTCCAATTTCATAGGAAGCAGTATATCAAGACATAGATTTGTAAGAAGAGCTTTCACCCACATCATCTCTGTGCTAGCCTGGGCCATAGCCCTGTATTCAGATTCAGCACTTGATCTAGCTACCACTGTCTGTTTCTTGCTCCTCCATAAGACTAGAGCATCTCCAACATAGACTGCAAATCCTGAGGTGGACTTCCTGTCCTTGGGATATCCTGCATAGTCTGCATCCGCAGACGCTGAGATAGAGATCTCCTTTCCCTTCTTAAATAGCAAACCTGCACCTGGAGATGATTTTAGATATCTAAGAATCATGTGTATTGCATCCATATGGATCTGACGTGGTTGCTCCATGAACTGGCTCACGCGACTCACTGCAAATGATATATCAGGCCTAGTGATCTTGACATACAATAGTCTGCCTACCAGTTCTCTGTATCTTCTCCTGTCCACCTCCTCTGTGTCATCATCATAGAGCTTCATGCTAGGATCCATTGGTGTCGTAGCAGTCCGACACCCAAGCATACCTGTTTCACTCAACAAATCTGTAACATATTTCCTCTGCGACATTACTAGTCCATATGGATTTCTAGCAAATTCTAGCCCCAGAAAATATCTAAGGACTCCCAGGTCCTTGGTGACAAATTCGGTTCCCAGTATTCTTTCGCCTCCTTTATGCCCTGCTCATCATCTCCTGTAATCAAGATATCATCTACATATACCATGATTACAATAATACCTCTAGCAGTCTTCTGTACAAACAAGGAATGGTCAGCATTGGAGCGTTTGTATCCTTGTTTCTCGAAGAGGTCTGAAAGCTTCTAAAACCATGCTCTGGGGCTCTGCTTAAGGCCATAGATAGCCTTATGTATTCTGCATACCTTGGAACACTCCCCCTCAACAGCAAAACCGGGTGGCTGTTGCATATAGACTTCCTCCTGCAAATCTCCATATAAGAATGCATTCTTCACGTCTAGCTGATCGAGCGGCCAGTCTCTAGCAACTGCAACTGACAACAAGATCCGGAGAGTGGAATGACGGGCCACATGCGAGAATGTGTCAAGGTAATCCACCCCCGTATGTTTGTGTAAAGCCGCATGCAACAAGACGTGCCTTGTACCGATCAATAGAGCCGTCTGCATTGTGCTTCACTGTAAACACCCACTTACAGCTCACGGGGTTCACATCTGGTGGTATAGGAACCAAACTCCAGGTTCCTCTGGACTGAAGTGCCGCCATTTCTTCCTCCATTGCTAGCCGCCATCTGCTATCCTGCATAGCATCTTGATAACTCCGCGGAATATCTACAGCTGACAGTGCCACCACAAATGTCCTGAAGTCTCCAGATAGTCTCTCAAAAGACACAGATGCTGACGATGGATATGTAGCACAACTCCTCTTTGATTTGCGTAGAGCAATGGGAACATCTAAATCTGCTGTAGTCTCATCTGGCCCCTGCAACATATCCTGCTCAGAAGTGTCGTCAGATCCATCAATCGAAATATTTTCATTACATACCATAGGCGAGCTAGGAGACGAGTCATGACCATGAGCGGGAGGAGGCCTGCGGGTATAATGGAACGGTAGCGGTGAGACATGTATATGTGGTGGTGGTGGTGGTGGTGGTGTCATGTATATGGCATCAGTAGATGGAGGTGGTAGCTGCTTGTCTCCCGAGGCTGGAAAAATACATAACAGATTCAAAAAATGTAACATCTGCACTGACCATATACCGCCGACGCAAAGGATCAAAACACTTGTACCCCTTTTGAGTTCTGGAGTACCCAACGAAAACACATTTGACAGGTCTAGGAGAGAGCTTGTCAGTACCAGGCGACAACTGATGGACAAATGCAACCGACCCAAACACACGAGGAGTAAGGTTGAACAAATCCTTCCCGGGATAGATAATGGAAAACGGAATCTGTTCATTCAAGACAGAGGAAGGCATACGATTGATTAGGTAACATGCAGTGAGAACTGCATCACCCCAGTAGGAGTAGGGAACATGACTCTGTATAAGAAGTGATCTTGTGACATCAAGAAGGTGACGGTGTTTCCTTTCAGCAATTCCGTTTTGTTGAGATGTATGAGCACAAGATGTTTGGTAAACAATCCCTTTTGAGGAGTAGTACTTGGCAAGAACATTGGTGCACAATTCTAAAGCATTATCACTTCTCACAAACTTCACAGATGTGGAGAAAACATTTTGTATTTCATTCAGAAAATGGATAATGATATTTCCTGCTTCAGACTTATTTTTCATCAAAAACACCCATGACACTCTAGAAAAATCATCCACAAATACTATATAAAATCTGTGTCCCTGATGATCAGGTACACGACTCGGACCCCAGACATCAATATGAAATAACTCGAACTTGGAGGTAGTACTCCGACCTGGACGACTGGGAAAGTACGACCTGTGATGCTTTCCCAACTGACACGCCTCACATTGAATAGGGGTGTGAGGAAGATCATAAGGTAACACGTGACGCAACTTCTGAAGCGGTAAATGTCCAAATCGCAGATGCCACAATAAAGTAGATACTTGTCCAGTGGGAATGGATGAGGTTCCAGCGAAAGAGGTCTGATTCAGGCGGTAGAGGCCTCCTTGCTCATAGCCATGGCCAATCACGTTGCCCGTATGGATGTCCTGAAAAATCAAAGAAGATGGATCAAAAATAGCCCGACAATGTAGGTCCTTCGTAATCTGACTAATTGACAATAAATTCATTGAAAAGTCAGGTGCATGTAGCACATTCTTGAGCTGCATAGAAGATGTCAATCGAATCTCCCCCTGACCAGTAATGGGGGAATGTGTACCATTGGCGATCACCAAGGCCTTAAAAGTCGGATTTCGGTTTCGTTTCGGTGAGGGACCGAAACGAAATTTTGGCCGAATTTCGGTCGAAATTCGACCGAAATTTCGGTCATTTCGGTGGCTTTTTGAACTAGACCCCCCCAAATTTCGACCGATATAGCCATTTCGGCCGAATTTCGGTCACCTGCCGAAACCGAAATTCGACCGAAATTCGGCCGAATTTCGGCGAAATTTAAGGCCATGGCGATCACCACTGTTCGGCCTGGAGGAATCTGAGTGTATCCTGTAAGTAGATTCTGGTCGCCACAAAGATGATGTGTAGCGCCCGAGTCCATAATCCATGGTAATATATCTGATCTACTACTGGTGAATGCAAGTATGCTACCTGAAGCACTGGTCGACGCAGAGGCGGCAGCATCAGATTGACTCTCAGTAGTCGGTGCTGGACTAGATGTGGGGATAATGCCCCTCAGACGGGCAACTAGATCGTCGAATCGCTGATCCAAAGTAGCAGCAGATGGAGGCTCTATCTGCTCAGCGACTCATGCAGATGCAGGAAATCCATGCTTCGAATAGCATGTGTCTTCATTGTGTCCTACACGATGACAGTAGGTGCATGTTGGCCTAGTACGGCCACCTCGTCCATGGGGTCCACGTCCACGTCCCTGATGATGAAATCTGCGATCCCTTTTGGCTGCCATGGCTGAAGTGTTCTGATTCGCAGCCGTGGAAGGAACTGTGATCCGACTCAATCTATGAAAAGCTTCCTCCATGGGAGGAATAGTAGAGTCAGCTAAAATCTGTGATCGTGCCGCCTCATACTCTGGATCGAGTGCAGCCAGGAACACACCCACCATAGTCGCGTTCCTGTATGTCTTCTGCTGTTCTGGCGTGGCTGTAAGGGGCATGAAGCTATAGAGCTTCTTGAACATCCCTCTCAGTGATGTATAGATAGAATGTAAAGGGCGACCATTCTGCTTTATTGTGAAAATATCATGCTGAAGTTGCAGAATCTTTGTCTCGTTCTTCGCCTGCGAGTATGTAGCCGCCAGAATGTCCCACATGTCCTTGGCTGTGGGTTGATGTAGAATGTCATTGGCAATTTCAATAGCCAACGTACCAGATAGCCAAACCTTGGCATATGCATCATCAGCTTCCCAAGAGGCATTGGCTCCAGTCTTCTCAGCAAGCTCTGGTTCGGTAAGGATGTGCTTCTTGCCTGTTGACTTCATCATGATCATGAACTACATTGCCCACAGTTCATAATTTGTACCATCCATCTTTACTATAGGCGTTGGACCACGAAAGGCGCCAATAGATGGGATATCTGACTTGTTTTCTGACATCCTGGAGACTGGAGCGATTGACCAATAATGAACTTCGTCTACAATGACATTGACAGGTTTAGTTGCACGTGTAGACCTCAAGCAACTAAACCCATGAAGATGATTTTGTGCGCTTTAGGGCTGGGCACGCGCACGCGTACAGGAGGCACACGCGCACGCGCAAACTCGAACGCGAGAACGCACGGTCACTCGCGCACTGGTGCGCGATGCACGCACTGGTAGTGCGCTGTAGTGCGCACTGGTCGCACTCTGGATTGGTGCAGTTCACGCGCACCGTGGAGATGCTACAGCGCAACCGCACAGGGAGATGAGAGGAGCACCGTGGGGGGTGCTACGGCGCTATAGCAGGAGATGGGAGGCGCGCACGGAGGAACATCCGATTGGAGGTGCAGGGGCTCGCGCAGGCGAGGGGAGCGCCGCCGCACGTGTTGCGGAAGGGAGGGCGGCACGCGCTGCACTTGCTGTGGAAGAGAGAGCAGCGCCGATCAGGAAGAGAGAGAGAGGCCGACGGGTGGGGTGGGGTAGGGTTAGGGTTTCGAGAACTCCGGTCTAGGACCGTCGCTCTGATACCATGTTGGGAAAAATGAGCAAGTTGTTTATTCCATAAGCCCTAGGCTCTCTTATATAGGAGAGTAGCCTATGGGTAAATTACATAAAGCATACAACTGAAAATGAAAATAACAAAGAGATACATGTACTACTCTATGCGTCAACAACTTCCAAGTCGGGCATGATCGATAGATGTGCTCTACCTTGATGGGGAGTATCAATATTATTTGTTACTTGGTTATTTCCTTTTGTTATTTGTTTCCTATTTTGATTATATAACCCCTGCAATGTCTTATGTAATTACCACCTTTTGGGCTCTAGGATTTCATGATATATAAGAAGCCCTGTGCCCATTCAATAATTCATTTAGTTCATTCTCAACTTTTCTCCACAACCAAATTCGGATGCTTGAAGGCTTGCTTGAATTAATGGCATCACACTTTGAGAAGGATATGCGATGGTGCTTCCAAAACTGACAAGGCATGTATCAGAGCCAATGTTTTAAAAATCGTTCTAGAGACTAAATTGAAAATCTTATTAGAAAGGTCGAATCGATTGGATCGTGGAATTCAAATTGGTTGTACTGAATGATGATGCTATCAATCTTTCAAACATGATTAATTTAAACCAAACCAATGAGGTAAAAGTGGTTGAAATGTCTGATCAAATCAGATTGGATTAAATCATGTGTAAAATATGCATATAAATATGATTGAGATAGTTGACCTATATATATATATATTCATTTTTAGGTTTTTATAATACACCTATTTACATGCATACACATAACAAATATAGAAACACATATGGATGAACGTAATTAATTTATATAGATATAGATATTTACAATGCGATAGATACACACTTCTACATGTAGCTATTAAAATGCATATTATATATACATATGTAATTGAATATACAAGGCAAATTTGCATATAATGTCAAATATTATACAAATATATACATATATATATATATATCACATTAACTAAATATATCTATGGTTTTATAATATATTGTCAAAAACAAACCAACGGTTGAAGTCTGGTAATATAATTATAAGCTAGTAAGTTGAGCAGAAAATTAGAGTCTAAAAGAACCCGTTAAAGCTTGGGATGGGGAGATAAGTCTCTATATGACCAGTAATGGGGAGAGTAATGTTTGTCAGTGCGTTTAATCGTCTATCCCTCAGGAACAAAGTGAAATATGGTAACCAATCAAACTCATCGTAAAAATAGTTGAAACCTATCTGCAACAATATCAATAGGGACATGTATGGGCAGATGATGCGCCTGTAGATGCCTAGTGAGATTATTGTAAGGTTTTAATAATCAAATTGAACCAGCCGGTTCAACCGTTGAAACCAAGAACTAGAAGAAAAGTGCTCCAACCACCTGGTTTTTACTTGGAAGGTAAAAGTAGTCAAAACCGATCAAAACTCAGTTGGACTGCTTGACACGGTTGAACCAAATGAACCAAACCATCAGTTCAACCATCCAATTTTGAACAAAAATAATTTCTAATTATTCAATAAAATGTACATACTCCAATGCTCTGGTGGTAGTGCAGTGTGTCTACCACCCAAAAGACCAGGGTTCAAATCCCCCCTTGGGTTGCATTAGGTAGCTGGCAACCAATGTAAAAAACAGTCGGATCTTTCAACAAGGATTTGAGTAAGAATCCATGTAGCCGACCCTACTTAATGTGGGAGAAGGCTATGCAAAACTTTAAAACTATTCATAATTTAGTTTCATTCTAACCCACAATATGGTACTCCTTTATCTCTTCTCATTTTATGCATGCCAATAACCTAATATGGGCATTGCCTCTCGCTTCCCACATTGTGCATGAGGTTGTCCTTTTAACAATCACCACCACCGATTTCTCCATGTAAAAATGTTGTCTTAGTCACACTATGAGAAGCAATAGATTAACAACAATTGTCATCAATTAGAATTTGAATAGTTTTAAAATCATTAATTTTATACATCACATATATGTATTTATATGATTGATAACATATATTTATTACATCATTTTGAGTTTTTCTAATAACATTTATATTCCCAACTATTTAGCAATTACACTCGTCCCTCTAATATTCCTAAAAAAGTCACAATATTGTCCTTATGTTGGTATCTTATAGGAGCATAAGTGTACTAATAAAAGGGCACTATAATGTGTTTTGAAAATTGTAGGGCATACATGTAAATGTAAAAAAGTAGAGGTATAAGTGTTATTGGAAAAACTTAGAAGGATACAAGTGTAAAAATCCTTTAAATATATGAAAAATCCTTTCCATGGAGATAGCCAATGACATTTTGAGTCAGCCCACAACAAAGGCTATGTGGGACATTCTCGCCGCTACGTATTCTTCAGCGAAGAACAAGTCGAAGATCCTGCAACTTCAGCACGACATCTTCTCTTCAAAGCAGTATAGTCGTCATCTCCATAACCTTTACACTTCTCTAAGGGGTATGCTTGAGAAGTTACATGGTTACATTAACTTGACTGCCACACCAGAGCAACTTAAGGCATATAGCGATTCAGTAACGACAGGAGTTTTTCTAGCAGCGCTTGATCCTGGGTATGATGCAGCTAGAGCACAGATTCTTACCGATGCCACCATACCTCCGATAGGGGAGGCATATCACATGTTGAGTAGGCTTTCCATATCTTCTGGTGGTACTCAGTTGTCTCAGACATCCTCAGCCATGGCAACATCTCGTGGTGGTGGTGGGGGGACTATACAGTTTCATGGTCGAGGTGGTCGTGGCAGGGGAGGGGGTAGTCGACCCCCTCGTCAGCCTTGTACTTACTGTCACGGGCCAGGTCACTCTGAGGAAACATGCTATTCCAAGCATGGGTTCCCAGCTTCAGCACGTGTGGCAGAGCTGATCCAACAGGTTGACAGTTCTTCACATGCATCTGATCAGAGATTTGATGAACTTGTGGCGAGGATTAGGGAGATTATGCCTACTCCTCTATCAACCATCTCTCCTTCAGAATCCTCAGAGGTAGCTGCCTCTGCATCAACATCTACATCAGGTACAACATATGCCTCTTCTAGTTGTTACATGGCCGATTTGTCAGAATAGATCATAGACTTAGGAGCATCCTCTCATCTCTGTGGTGACATAGATCAATTTAGTGCCTTCAGTCCAACCCAACCGGGACGATCTGTTGTGATAGCAGATGTGACACACTCCTCATTACTGGTTAGAGGGAGGTGCAATGAACTCCTGCAATGCGGATTTAGAATGTTCTTTACGCAGATGAGTTTTCTATGAATTTACTATCTATTAGTCAAATCACTAATGATTTACATTGTTGTGTCATATTTGATCCATCTGCTCTTGTATTTCAGGACATTCTCATGGGCAGAGTGATTGGATCTGGCTGTGAGTAAGGAGGTCTTTACAGACTGGTGCAATCTCCTTATGCTGGTGCCTCTTCTCTTCGCATAGGGTTTGCACCTCTGCAAAAGCTGTATCACGTTCTTCCATAGATTTCTCCTTGCTCTACTTTTCACTGTGAGGCCTGCCAGCTTGGGAAGCATCATCGGTCCACTTTTCAGAGTCGTCAGGGTTGGAGTAGTCATAGTTTGTTTGAGTTCATTCATTTTGATATTTTTGGTCCCGGTCGTGTCCCGGATCATCAGGAGCATAGATTTTATCTTGTTGTAGTTGATGAGTTTTCAAGATTGTCTTGGGTCTTTCTTCTTAAAAACAAGTCTGATGATGGTCCTGTTATTCAGTCCTTTATTAATGAAATAATGAACATTTTTTCAGCACAAGTCAAATTTATACGTTCAACAATGCTCTAGAGTTTTGCAGTACTCTGCTTTCTCTGTTTCTTGCGTCCTATGGAATTGTTCATCAAACATCTTGTGCAAATACTTCTCAATAGAATGAGGTTGCTGAACGAAAACATTGCCATCTTCTGGATGTTACCAGGACTCTTTTGATTCAGAGTCGTGCTCCTCATTCGTACTGGGGGGATGCGGTTTTAACTGCTTGTTACTTGGTAAATCGTATGCCCTCTTCAGTTCTGGGGAAAAAGATTCCTTTTTTGGTTGCATTTCCCGAGACAGATCTTTTCTCACTTATGCCTCGTGTCTTTGGTTCTGTGGCTTTTGTTCATCAGATGTCTCCTGGTCTTGACAAGCTCTCTCCTAGAGCTGTCAGATGTGTGTTTGTTGGGTACTCCAAGACCCAAAAGGGATATCGTTACTTCGACCCTGTTCGACGAAGGTACTACATTAGTGTTGATGTCACCTTTTTTGAGTCGATTATGTATTTCTCTCCTATAGGTGACAATCTCATTTCTTCAGACGATAGGGAAGAGGTCTATATGCCTCTTTCTCCGATCTCTACTTTACCATCATCATCTCCACCACCGCCACCACCTTCTCCACCACCATCTCCACCACTATCTACCGCACCTACTTTCTTTCCTCAGATTTATCAGTGCCAACCTCGTGCTCATGTGCCTCCATCATCCAGCACGCCCAAGGTATGTTCTGAGCATTTGAGTTCTTCTAATGGCACTAGTGATTTGCATGTACAACTTGCGGTGCAGGATGTCCCATATGATACACCTTCTGCGAGTACTGAGGATCTGGATGTACCTATTGCTCTACAGAAGCAAAAGCATGCATGCACTATGCATCCTCTTGCTTCCCATGTTTCCTTGGATCGTCTATCCGAGGATTTTCAGGGGTTTGTTGTGGGCCTGTCTGTCGTGGAGATACCATGGTCCTATCAGGAGGCGTTGCAGAATAGTCAGTGGCGTCTGGCGATGGAGGAGGAGATGGCAACTTTACAGTCTCTGAGTACGTGGAGTATGGTACAGGCTCCTCCAGGTGCGTCTGTTGTTGGCAGCAAGTGGGTGTTTACTGTAAAACATTGTGCTGATGGTACCGTGGACAGATATAAGACCGAATTGGTTGCTCGTGGGTTCACCCAGACTTATGGGGTGGATTATCACGATACTTTTTCTCCTGTTGCACGTCACTCTATACTGTGGATTCTAATTGTTGTTGTTGTGGTATGTGAGTGGCCACTTTTCCAATTAGATTTCAAGAATATGTTTTTGTATGAGATATGTAGGAGGAAGTTTACATGCAGCAGCCACCAGGTTTGCTGCTGAGTGGGAGTCTAGGATGGTATGCCGTCTCCACAAGGCCATATATGGCCTTAAGCAGAGTCCGAGTGCTTGGTTTCAGAAGCTCTCAGAGTTGATTGAATAAAATAGGTTTGTTAGATCTACTGCATATCATTTTGCCTTTGTTAAGAGAACACGACGAGGTACAATTGTTATTCTAGTTTATGTTGATGTCATCATTTTTACAGGCAGCGATGAAAAGGGCATTCGGGAAGCTAAGGATTTCCTTGGATGACAGTTTGTGACCAAGGATCTTGGCAAGCTATGTTACTTCCTTGGCTTGAAGTTTGCACGAAATCAACAGGGCATGGTTATGACACAAAGAAAGTATGTTACTGACCTTCTATCTGAGACAAGCATGACATGATGTTGACCTGCCACTATACCAAAGGATCCCAATGCTAGTCTCTATGATGATGACTCTGAGGAGGTGGATTAGAGACGATACATAGAGCTAGTGAGGAAGCTACTATATGTTACTATTTCCATGCCTGATATATCATTTGTTGTGAGTAGACTCAGTCAGTTTATGGAGCAACCTAGACATGCCCACATGATGCTGTTTGCATGATCTTACGATATCTGAAGTCTTCTCCAGGTACAGACCTTCTTTTCAGAAGAGACACGTCTCTTACAGTCACTGGATGTGCAGATGCAGATTATGTTGGGTGTCCCAAGGACAGGAAATCCACTTCTGACGTTACTGTGTTTATTGGTAGCTCGCTGGTTTCATGGAGGAGTAAGAAACAAATAGTTGTTGCTCGATCCAGTGCTGAATCCGAATATACGGCTATGGCCCTAGGGGGCACAGAAATGATGTGGGTCAAATCAGTCTTGACTGACCTAACTATTGAGGTGCCTATTCCTATGCATCTTAAATGTGATAATCAAGCAGCCCCGTTCATTGCTAATAATCCAGCCTTCCATGAGAGAACAGAGCACATCGAAGTAGATTGTCATTACACATGTGATTTGATCCAAAAGAGGTTATTTCCACTTCTCGTCTTACATCGGGCATTCAGATTGCAAGCATGTTTAACAAAGCGCTTGCGAGTGGTCCTTTTCACCATTGTTGTTCCAACCTGAGCATGATAGACATATATCCTCCAGCTTGAGGGGAAGTGTTGAGATATTCATATCTCTACGTCTTTATTTATGTTTTTCTATTTCTTCAGTCTATTTTATGTAATTTTTCCTCTGATCTTTTCTCCTATATTAGGGAGCTCTAGGGCTATGAAGAATATAACTTTTCATCTTTCACATTTCCATAGTATACAAAGATTGGACGTACATATCTCTACCATCAAGTGACCTCATTAAAAATCGACTTGCCAAAATATGTGCATTATCTCGTAGATCCAAGTTCATTAGTCAATCCTTTTGAACCATGATTATGACCATGTCTTTAGTCATCGCAAAGGTTCGTATTTGGCATAAGTGTCTCATTTATGATAGGCCTCTTCCATTGTCGATATATCATGCGGAGTGAACATTTGACCTCGAGCAACCTCATGTGCATTGTTGATGCTTGAACGAAAATATTTAACCATATTTTATGCTTGGAACTGGATCAAGGAAGACATATGTTGATATGAGCATATATATGAACACTTTTAGAAACTCCACCGAGGAATAGTATTCTAAAAGCATGTAACCATTTTATGTCATATATCGTATCGAGATTTGAAGCTATAATATTTTTGACTTAATCCTTCCGAAGAAATATATAGTTCTCAAGGAGTTCCTCATTCCTTGGCAGTTTGATTATGTAGCACCCCATTGGCGATCCAAAGACAAGAGTAGATTAGGTCTATGGCTTTGCAAGTGTGTTATTACCAAGTTTCGGAAATGCGACATGTGGTATGCGTTCAGCTAGGCAATCTTGAGAGATTAAACGGTTATACAGAGTACACAGGTGCATATCCAGATTATGCACTTTGTAATATTTTAGTTAAAAATATTAAAAAATACTAAAAATGTGATAATATGAAAATAATTGATAATTTAAACTATTCTAAATTTAAAATTAAATAATATGTAATAGGGATTTATTTTTCTGTCCCCACTTAATGGTCTAGTGGTAGTACAGTGTGTCTACCACACAAAAGACCAGGGTTCAAATCCCACTCTTGCAGCGGTTGCGTTAGGTAGTTGACGACCAGCGTAAAAAATAGTCGAATCTTTCAACATGGATTTGAGCAAGAATCCATGTAGCCTACCCTACTTATAGTGGGAGAAGGCTTAGTACATTTAGGGATTTATTTTTCTATGTATATATCTAAATGCATATTTGACTGGTCACATTCAGGATGATACATCTTGGTGTATGTTGTTCGTCGATGATATTGTGTTGATTGATGAGACAAGAGATGTAGTAAATCCGGGTGAGAAGCGAGCATGATGGAGCGCTGGTGGCGAGTGAAGGGCAGTGGGATGGCGGGCTCGTCAAGGGCGAAGGCGGCTGGGAAGCGAGTCGTCAGCCGGGGGGTGGTGCTGGGCCTTCTTCGTGCGGTGAGGGTGGTGAGAAGCGAGGAGAAGCGTCGGAAGACAAGTGGACGAATGGGGAAGTGGTGTTGGTGAAGGTTTCGCATGCAAAGCCCGGGAAGAGGTGCTTTCGCTGCGGGATGGATGGCCATCTTGCTTCTGCTTGCCGCCTTCCTCCTCGATGCTTTCCATGCGGCAAGGTGGGGCATCGCATGTCGTCGTGCTGGGTCAGTGGTGTTTCTCGTGGCTTCGCCGGCATCAGGCACCGCTCTGGGTCGCGTGGGCCGGGTCAGCGTGGTCGTCTTGAAGGCTCTTTGGGTGTCAGGGGTTCTCGTTCGTTCGC
Source organism: Ottelia alismoides (assembly GCA_037367405.1). NCBI lineage: Eukaryota > Viridiplantae > Streptophyta > Magnoliopsida > Alismatales > Hydrocharitaceae > Ottelia > Ottelia alismoides. The sequence goes on along the minus strand of JAZKJV010011894.1, from coordinate 322,876 downwards.
GGAGGTGGTGAGTGGAGGTGGCGAGTCTTGATGCTGGTCTTGCACCTGGGGGGGGGGGGGGGCACCGCTCTCTATCGTGATGGTCCCGCGACGGGGTGCGGCTCGGGGGATGCTTCGTTTTCGTCGCTGGCTTTGCATGGGGAGTTGGTGGATGGGAGGCGCGGCGTGGGGAGCTGATGCATGGGATGGCGGTTAAGGCGGGGAGGCAACGTGCCGGTGCGGGCCTCCTGGCGGCGGTGGGGTTCCTGCAAAGGCCTGGCGTGGGATGGGAGTCGATCCGCTCCACCACCCTGGATTTCTTGGGTCCCCAATTCAGCGGGGACTTCATCATTTTGGACTCTTCTAGATGCTGCGTTCGTGGCCTTTCCCCGGAGCAACGGGAAAGGCTTCTACGTAATATTGATGCCGGCGACGTGGTGTGGCGGCGATTGAGGGTCGCGGATGGTGCCTACTCCGACTCGGAGGTCTGTGTGGCGGAGGTGCGGGGAGTGCCCTTTCTTTCTCGCACGGTTCCCGCCCTTTCCAAGGTGGTGCGTGACTGGGGGGAAGTTCTGGTTGTTCTCGACGATGGCCTCGTGCCGGGCGCGGATTGGACGTGCGCTCGTCTTCTGATCGAGTGCTCTCGGTCATTTCTCGCCAATGCTGTTGAGAAGGTATTATTTGAAAGCTTGAAGATTGGTCGATGGACTTTCAAGCTGGAGTTCTCTATTCTCTTGCCGGCGGCGGCGCCGGGGACTCCGCCGCCCTCTCCGGTTGTCCGCGGGGGTGCCTCTGACCTGGGACTTGGGGTCGACGCTTCATCTTCTTATTGCCAAGTGTCGACCCTTGGGGGTGTTTCCAAAGAGACGCCTGGAGAGTGTATCTTCTCTGGCCCACTTTTTCGGCCTTCTCGAGAGTCGTGCTCGGATTCTGACAGGCGCGGTTTGGTGAAACTGGGCTCAATCGAGGTCGATCCGCATTCTCTTATTCCGTTTGTTCTGTCGGCTGACTCCTTGCAATTGTCGTTATCGGGCAATGTGACAAGTTTTTCGTTGTGTCCTGTTATCGGATCTGTACATTTCGGATCGTGGTCTACCACGTAGGCTCCATCCGATCCGCTTCTATTGGCGGACCCTCATTCTATGGCATCCGATTATTCTCTTCGGCAGCCCGATGTTTCGTTGGCTTCGCCATCGCGGATCCGTCTGGAGGAAATTGATCCATCTGCCGTCATGGCTCCGGTTCTATCCCCTTCGTCCTCTGTGGCTCCTTCGGCTATTTCTCCGCCAGATGCTGGAGGGGTTGCGCGCGATTGCGGTGTTCTGATTGGATCCTCGGGGATGGCTGACGGTCCCCTTGCGGCGGGGAGCTCATCCGCCTCCCGCTTTGGGAAGAGCTACAGTAGGCGTATTCACTCCCGCCTTGGAGACCCCATGGTTTCTACCTGCCATACGTTGCGCGACTCGGTGGCGGAGGCGGCAGGCCTCTCTCTAATCGGGGGACGTTCACTTGGTTTTTAATGAAGATTTTATCCTAGAATGTTAGAGGACTCGGGGACTCTGACAAGCGGCGCGCTTTGGGGATGCGTCTCTCTGAGTGGGATTGTGACATTGCATTTATCCAAGAATCGAAACTGTCGGGGGTGGATGAACCCCTCTGGAGGTCTTTCGGTGCTGGGGCTATGGATGACTTTCGATCGGTGGATGCGGTTGGGGCGTCGGGTGGCATTTTATTGGCTTGGCGCTCGGCGATTTTTTCATTCTCCTCTATGCGCGTTGGGAGACACTCTTTGTCTGTGGTATTGTCTCGGGCCGACTCTAATACATCTATTGCACTCACATATATTTACGCGCCTACGTGCCACATGATCCGGCGGGAGATCTGGGAAGATTTACGTGAGGAGGCCTCTGCCTTTGCGGGCATTCCTTGGTTGCTGGGGGGAGACTTTAACGTCACTGTGCTATCTGATGATCGACCTCGCGGTCGCGGCGGGCAGGACCCGGGCTCCAATGACTTTATTGATTTCATTCGTGATTTGGCCTTGGAGGGGCTGGTGCCCCATGACATTTCTTATACTTGGAGGAACAATATTTCTAGATCGAGGATTGATAGATTTTTGGCGAATATCAAACGTATGGAGGCTTTTCCTTTATGCGCGGTGTCATCTCGACTGCTCTCGTTCTCTGATCATAGTCCAATTGTGTGGGATTCTGGGGAAAAGCTCCGTCCTCGGGGTCTGTTCCGGTACGAAAGGTGTTGGCTTTTGGAGCCAAATTTCAAAGAATTGGTGAAGAACTACTGGAATCAGACTACGTTTGTGTGTTCCGCTGCACGTCGATTCGATCACAAACTTGCGTCTCTGAGGAGATTTTTGGCGTCGTTCAAAAAAGATTCGCGTCTGGCCCGCGTGGCGGCACGGAAGGCGGCGGATGATGTTATTCTGCGGCTGGATCGATTGGAGAGTGTTAGAGAATTGCTTTCGGAGGAGCTGGTGGAGCGTGCTGCTGCCGTTGATTTGATCAAGGCGGAGGACATGAAGAGGAGCATTGAATGGCGTCAGCGCTCGCGTTTGCGGTGGATCAACGAAGGTGATGCGAATACTGCGTTCTTTCACCGGGTGGCCAGCGGAAGAAGACGTTTCAATTCTATCCATTCACTCATGGTCAATGGTTCCCTCATCCATGGGGATAAGGATTTGGGCGAGGCTTTGGGGGCACACTTCAAGAACGCTTTTGGGTGCCAAATGCAGCATATGTGGCGATGGTCGGGTCGGGGGGCTCCCTCAATCTTATCCTCGGATGCGGTGGCCCTGATTAGTCCGTTCTCTTTGGCTGAGCTCAAGGAGGCTGTTTGGGACCTCAACGCAGACGCTTCCCTGGGCCCTGACGGGTTCCCGGTGGCCTTTTACCGTGATTTCTGGGATGTGGTTGCTGATGACGTTCTGGAGGTTGCTCGTGAATTTTGTGAAGGTAACCGTGGGTTTGACAAGATTAATAGGGCCCTTATTGTTTTGATTCCAAACTCCCCTGCGGCCAATCACATCGAGGATTTTCGTCCTATCTCTATCTCCAATGGGTTCTATTTGATCATTGCTAAGGTCTTGGCCAAGAGGCTGGATCCCCTTCTTGATTCGCTGATGTCGCCCTCGCAGGCCGCCTTTATTCGTGGGCGGCAAATATCCGATTGCTTCGCGATGGCCTTCGAGATGGTGGCGGCTTGGAGGAAGTCTTCTACGAAGGGTATTCTATGGAAGATCGATTTCGCTAAGGCATATGACTGCCTTGATTGGCGTTTCCTGTGGTCAGTGTTGAGGCAGAGGGGCTTCCCGGAGGCTTGGATCTCGTGGGTGTGGCGCTGTGTGTCCACGACCTCCCTTTCCGTTCTACTTAATGGTTGCCCGGTTGGGGGATTCTTCCAGCCAAGGAGGGGGGTGCGTCAGGGATGTCCTCTTGCTCCCCTCCTATTTGTGTTGGCAGTTGGCATGTTGCCTCGTATGATTGATGGCGTGGCTGCGGCGGGTCTTACCTGTGGTTGCACTATTGGGGACTTTCATGTCCCGCTTATTCAGTTTGCTGACGACACTATTTGCTTCATCGAGGGTGGTCCCTCCGAGGTATCCGGTATGGCTACTACTCTTCAGCTTTTCAGCGAGGTCTCGGGCTTCTCGATTAATGGGACTAAGTCTAAGGTGGTCCCATTCGGTATGTCGCAGGCGGATGTATTGGATTGTGACCGGTTGTTGGGCTTCTCCCCCGGTGGACTCCCCTTTGATTATATCGGCTTGCCTCTGGCTGTGGGTCGCGTTCGGCTCCGTGATTGGAAGGTGGTGGTGGAGAAGGTGGAGGCTCGTTTGGCCGGGTGGTGAGCGGCTCTTTTATCCAGGGGCGGCCGGTTGGTTCTTCTCAAAGCAGTGCTATCATCTATTCCGATATACTTCTTCTCGGTTCGTGGTATGCCTAAGTGGATTCGGGTGCGTTTGGAGAAATGTATGCGGGGTTTCTTGTGGGGAAGGAAGGGAGAGGGGAGAAGGGAGGTTCATTTGGTGGGGTGGGGTGATGTTACGAGACCCAAGCGGGTGGGGGGCTTGGGAGTGAGGCGGATGGACGCGGTTAATGACACCCTTTTGCTTAAGTGGGCTTCTCAGATTTGGGGAAATAAGGAGAACTTCATGCTGAATATTCTGCAGGAGATGTTGGGCGAGGAGATGATGGCCGTTACTCAGGGGAGCTCCTTCGATCACCTTTCCACTTTTTGGCGAGGGGTGTTGAATGTGTTTAATCGTAATCGCTCCCTTTTTAAACCGACGTTGGGCAAGGGGAATTCATTTCGCTTTTGGACCGATGATTGGTCTGGAAGGGGTGCTTTCAAGGATGTGTTTCCGCGCTTGTATGCTTTGGTGGAAGACAAGGAGGCTTCGTTGGCCTCGTGCTGGGATGATGGTTGCTGGTGCCCTAGGATTATAGCGAATCTATCAGATCAGCGACTGGAAGATTTCCTATCGTTGATGGGACTGCTTGCGGATGTTATCAAACCCACTGAGGGCCGGGACCACTGGGCGTGGAAGGATGGCTCTTTTTCTACGAGGAAGGCGTACTTTGCTCTCGTTCCTACCAATCTTGGGGACGACGCTCTTCTTGTGCGCGACTGCAGATTCTTTTGGGGGCTCAAGCTTCTAGAGCGCATTGGCATCTTCATGTGGCTTCTGCGCAGGGGGAGACTCTTAACTCGTGACCGATGTGCAACTGTGTTCCCCAATGTTGGGCCGAACTGCGGGCTGTGTGGCACGGAGCGGGAAACCATCAATCACCTTTTCTTCGAGTGCAGGCAAGTTCGTGATCTTTGGGCTGACCTTGACTGGCTCAATCCCGTGTCCACTGCTGCTTTCTGCGAGAGCTTGGCGACCTCCAGGAGCAGGGCTAGGAGGGAACTGCTGGATCTGATTGCGCGGTTATGGAGCATTTGGCTGGGAAGGAATGAGGCCCTCTTTGCGGGCCAGCGTTTCTACAGGGAAAATATTTATATCCTTGCTTCGCGTCTTGTGGTTGATTGGTCTAATGGGTAGACCAGGATTAGGTTCTTGCGGGGGGTGTTTGAATTCGGGTACCCCCTCGGGTCTTATTGTTGGCTTGAGCATTTCATTTCTTATGTAAAAACTCTTTACGTTTTCTTTTAATATATTGGGGTGAACACCGTCGAGTGTATCCCCCTTTCTTGAGCGTCAAAAAAAAAGAGATGTAGTAAATGAGAAGTTGGAAGTTTGGAGACATGCCTCAGAGATTAAAAGATTTGTATAAGTAGGGTTATGATTGAATATATGGAATGCACATTTGATGGAAACAACAGTGAAGGACTCGAGGTGAAGATTGGAGACGATAACATTTAGAAGAAAGATTCATTTAGATACTTAGGATCTATTTTGTCATAGGATGGGGAATTGATGGAGATGTTACTCATAAAATAAATGCAGGTTGGGTAAAGTGGAGAGGAGCCTCTATTGTTCTTTGTGATAATTAAATCCCTTTGAAAGTCAGAGGAAAGTATTACAAAGCAACCGTGAGATGTGCTACACTCTATGGATCAGAATCTCGGCCTGTGAATCATAGACATGTGGAGAGAATGACAGTAGCAGAAATGAGAATTCTAAGGTGGATGATCGTATTCAGAATGATGCTATCGGAAGGAAAGTTAGTGTAGCTCCGATAAATGATAAAATAAGAGAAAATCGCTTAAGATGGTTTGGTCGTTTGCTAAGGGTTGTTGCACCCGTTAGAAGATGCGAGATTTTGGATATTGAATCGATTAAAAGAGGGTGAGAAAGGCCTAAGAAGTGTTGGAACTAGACTATCCGAAGGGATCTTAGTTTTTTATTTAAGACTGAGAATGACCCAAAATAGATCTGAATTGAGGCTGAAAATCTATATCGCCGATCCTACTTAATTGTGGGAAAAGGCTTTGTTGTTGTATATATTTAATTCAAGGCACATATATATGGATCATACAAGAAAACATTCAATGCATATAACATCCTATAGAAAACAAAACTGGAAAAACGTAGACCCAAACATATATGTACATATGGATCTTAAATAAATATGCATATATGGATCATCTGTAAGGAAAAATTGTAGATATAATATATAGGGGGAAATGTATTTGCATATAAAATTATTAGAAGCATAAAATTTTAAAATTATCGGTTATTTTCAGTGTAATCAATAATTTTGTGGAGAAAAACAACGGATTGAATGAAATGAGTTTTATTTATATGGTAAGGTTTCTTATATAGCATGAAATACTAGGGCCCAATAATTGGAAATTACATAATAATCTACGAAGGGTTATAAATAGGAATAGAAAACATAGAAATAAACAAAAATAGAAAACTAAGTCATTAGTCATATTTCTCAATAATACTCCCCAAGTTGAAGCATATCTATTCATCATTGTCCAAATTGGAAGTCAACAATATTATGCATTTCCTTGGAATTGCTTTGTTAAATATACCCGCAAATTGAAATTATATGGAAATATGCAGAGTAGTGATCTTCCTTCCTTGCATGTCTTAAATAAAGTGGCAATCCACTTCATTATGATTCGTCCGTTCATGGATAGTATAATTAGTTGCAATGTATGTTGCAGTCTTGTTGTCATAATAGAGAAGAACAAGAGCAGTAGCAGGAAGTCCAAATTCATTTTGAAAGGGGTCTGTATGTCGCAGTCTTGTATGTCGCAATACTTTGTGATAAGTGTAATCCTTCTGTCGCATGTATCTTCTTAATATCTATATAGTATCAAAGTTGACCAAGATCTTTCAAGATAAATACGTTTTGGAGGAAGACATTGGTTTTAAGAATGCCTACGTTGTCATTACTAGTGATAACTATGTCATCAATATAGACAACACGTATTGCGATACATGAGGCCTCCGTCTAATAAACACTTAATAGTCAGATGTTATCCTGTGGAAACTAGAGATATGATCTCAGAAGTAAGTTCGTTTAACCATGCCTTAATAGTTGCTATACATACTCCTCCAGGCCACCATAGAGGAAGGCATTCTTCACATATAGTTGAAATATATAGACCAATTCTTGTTGGTTGCGATGGATAGAATTGTATGAATAGATCCCATCCTTGCGACATGATAGAAGTTCTCAAAGCAGTCGATGTCAAAGGTCTGAGTGAAGTGTTTCGCTACAAGTCTTGATTTCGATCTGGCAATGGAGCCATCCGAAGAGTGTTTTGTTGTAAAGACCTATCTGTTGGCAACATGGGTCACTCCTAAGAGACATGGTACAAGGTCCTACGTGCCCCTAGAAGTAAGTGCATCCATTTCCTCATCCATGTCATGTTTCCAACCATAGTCCTAGGGAAACTATGATGATCACAAGGAACAATGATCGTCATAAGAGCATATGTAAAATTCCTGTAACAATTAGATAGACAAAGAACAAAAGTAAAGTGTGATCGGGGGTGTAGCATACATTGCATTTTGGACTTCTGTAGTTGTTGGAGTATTTGTTATGTACGCCTATTGTGTTGTAGGAGAGTAAATGGATCCCTCCATTACCCCATCCAGTTGTTTAGTCCCACATCTACCAGTGGTGGGATTTGGAGGCTCTGTGGAGGCTATATAAAGAGCCCCAGACCTCCTGTATCAGATGAGAAAAGTGCAATAGACACACCAACCCTTTGAGGCATTCTCCAGTGGTTTCTGTTAGAGCAAATGAAACTCTAATCTATATTCCATAGAGCCCTCGGGTCTCTTATATAGAGAGAAAACCCTTGGGTAAATTACATAGACATACATTATATAAATAGGAAATGCGGAACAGTCATAACATAATATAAACACTCCCCCTCAAGATGGAGCATAGATATCAATCATGCTCAGCTTGGAAGAACATCTCTGGAAAGGTTCTCTGAGCAATGGCTTGGTAGATATATCAGCAGTCTGGTCCTCTGAACTGACATGAGAAGTAGAAATGAAGCCCTTCTGGATCATGTCTCTAGTATAATGACAATCCACCTCGATGTGCTTTGTTCTCTCATGAAAAGCTGGATTATTGGTGTGTGGTATATGGGCGTGAAATCTAGTAAATGGCACCCTAAGTACAAAGAAAGTGATCAAGTCACGTTGAACAAACTCAAGAGCATTGCCAGTTGTGATGTCTTTGAGGAACCAGGGTACTTGGCTAAAACTACAAGGTGCTAAGAAAATAAGCAAAAGAAAACAGTTGGATAAACCGTCCTCACAATGAAGACCTCACTCAGGCAATCCTCAATTACACAAGCATCGTGGACAAGCTTGCAAAAGTCGGCCAACTCCCGACTAGTCGAGTCGAGGGGTGGGGGGGTAGCCGACTTGACTAGGCCTAGTCGGCCGACTTTTACATCAAGGTTTTATATTTTTTAGTTTTTTGCTTTTTTTAAAAGCAAACTTATTCTAATATGCTTCATGTTATATTTAAAGTCAATTGTTTCTTTTGTTTCATTATGAATGTATAGAAAATGTACAAATCTATGTTAATATATAAGCAAACTTATTCTAATATGCAATAATGTTATATTTAAAGTCAATTACTTCTTTTGTTTAGTTATGAAAGTACAGAAAATGTACAAATCTATGTATAAAAATGATTTATATATTTAAAATAATAAAAAAATTCAAAACTGACAATGACCGACTAAATCCGATTAGTCGTCCGACTGCCGATCAATCCTTAGTCAGTGACCCATAGATCGAGTACCGACTACCGCTTTCTGCAACCTTGATCGTTGATAATCTGTGATTTTGGTCTACGTGGGACCTTACACTATGACTCTAAGGTAATAAGAAAACCTTAGAGTTGGGGTGCCTCCGCAGACATGTAGTGGAGTACAATACATCCTATTGAGATATTTCCTATATTTTTTAATGTTTTCTTATTAACTTTTTGTTTTATCTTCATGTAATTTACCCAATAGGATCCTCTCCTATATAAGAGAACCCAAGGGCCTCTCATTAATGCAATCAATTCATTTCCTTCTACATGGTATCAGAGCAACGGTCCTAGACCGGAAGAGTTCCCTTATCCCACAAAATCATATCCCTACCTGCGTCCCAGCCGGCCGCCCCCTCCCCTCGGTCCGTCATCGCACGTACCCAGGCTGCCTCGGCCTTCCAGCCTGTCGCCCAGTCCCTCGGTTGCCGCCCGGGGCACAGCCTGACCCCATCGGCCTTCGTCCAGGCTGCTACCAAGCCAGCCAGGCCGCCCAGCCCTTTCGGTCGCCGTCCAGGGCACAACTCGACCCCTTAGACCACTGACCAGACTGTACCCAGGCCCTCTCATGCCCCTCCCCAAGCTGTCGTCGACCCTCCTATGCGCATCCGTGCACCTCTGCGGCTTGAATTGCAGTCTGAATCGGTCTGATTTTGACCGGAAACCGTGATTTCAACCCATAAATCGTGTTTCCTGCCCTAGCAAGCAGCGGAGATTGATGAGGATGGTTGTATGAGTCTACATGTACAACCGGTCCTCTGTATGATCGTGTAGACTCGTTCATATCGGTCTACTCCCCCAGTTCATTGTTCGATTGTTTTTCCATCATGTCAGAGAACAAGGGAGGTATGTTTTCGTCTGGTGCCTTCAAGGGCCCGACTCCTATCATTAAGATGGATGGGACCAACTATGAGTTGTGGTCCATGCAATTTCTCAGCCTCATGCAGTGCAACAATAAGGAGCACATCCTGACAGATCCAGAGCCAATAGATAAGACTAGGGATAACACTTCTTGGAAACAAGATGACGTGTGTGCGCGTATTTGGCTATGTGGGACCCTCACCACACAGATAGCCAATGATATTCTGAACCAGCCCATCGCCAAGGTGATATCGGACATTTGGCTTCCACCTATGCTCTAGCAAAGAATGAGGTCAAGATTCTTTAGCTGCAATTTGACATCTATAAGGCCAAATAGAATGATCATTATCTTAAGGCCAAGGTGATATCCATGATGGTTTACATGCGTATTTTGCTACTGAGGGGGAGTGTTAGAAGGTTTACATGCTTCACAAGGTTATCTATGGCCTTAAGCAGAGTCCAAGAGCATGGTTTCAGAAGCTCTCGGACTTTATAGAGCAGCATGGGTTTGTGTGATCGACTGTAGATCACTCTTTGTTTGTGCACATGACCCAAAGAGGTACTATTGTCATTCTTGTTTACGTTGATGATATTATTGTTACAGGGGATAACGATTAACGAGTAGGGTATTCAGAGTGCCAGTGACTTCCTTGGTCAGCTGTTTGTGACCAAGGACCTTGGTATTTTACATTACTTCCTTGGACTGGAGTTTGTCAATAGCCAGCGAGGTCTTGTGATGACCTAGAGGAAGTATTTTACATACCTTCTTTCAGAGACAAGCATGGCAGATTGCATAACTACCACTACTCCTATTGATCCAAGCATGAATCTATATGATGTGACACTGAGGAGGTCGACAAGAGGAGGTAAATGGAGCTTGTTGGTTATGTGACTATTTCCAGGCCAAATATATCCTTTGCCGTGAGAAAAGTGAGTCAGTTTATGGAGCAGCCCAAACATGCACATATGATGTAGTTCATATGATTTTAAGGTATTTGAAGACTTCACCAGGTACGAGACTTTTGTTCAGCAGAGATACATCTTCAGTTACAGCATTTGCAATGCAGATTATGCTGGGTGTCCAAAGGATAGGAAGTCTACTTCAGGTTTCGCTATGTTCATAAGGAATTCCTTGGTTTCTTGGAAGAGAAAGAAGCAAACCGTGGTTGTCAGATCGAGTGCTGAGTCAGAATACTGGGCCATGACACAGGCTAGGATGGAGATGATATGGGTCAGATCAGTTCTTACTAACCTGACTATAGAAGTGCTTCTTCCCATGCACCTCCAATGTGACAAGCATGTTGCTCTTTTCATTGCCAACAACCCATCTTTTCATGAGAGGACCAAACACATAGAGGAGGTGGATTGTCAATACACTCGTGACATGATACGGAAGGGTCTTATTGCCACTACTCATGCCAGCTCTGGAGATCAGACATCAGATTTTTTACTTAGGCCATAGCCAGATGGCCTTATCAAAGATGTTGTTCCAAGCTGAGCCTAATCGATATCTACGCTCTAACTTGAGTGGGATTGTTGAGACATTTCCTATCTTAATGTTTTCTTATTATCTATTTATTTTAACTTCTTCATGTAATATGCCCAATAGGTTCCTCTCCTATATTAGAGAACCCGAGGGACTCTTATTAGTGCAATCGAATCATTTCCTTCTACACATCCTAACTAAGTTTCCAACACGTCCATTAGTTCTGCATCCCATTGTGTAACTCCATGTAGAACCTCCAAGTATTCCACTTGATTCGTCGTAACCCCAAGAACTTAACAATGTTCAACCCGAATCATCACGAATCGTCCAAGTCCACTACCCACATGTAAGAAGCCACGGTTACGTTGGACTTGAGTCAGGGCACCGATCACTTAGATCATTCATACCTTAGTCCGAATCCTTACGAATATAGCACATTCCTCCTTATACACATGAGATTTGTTTCATTTCCAACTTCGATACCCATCATTTCATGGAACTCCTCTCTTAATGCTCCCTCCCGGAGTACCAACCAATGTGGCATACACCAGCCAGTACACGAGTGTTAATTCTAAGTGAAAAGTAATGCGATAGACCACCAACCATGACTACTTGGCTCGCTCTCTAAGTATTGAGCTGAAGGCTGTTAGAAAATCGGAAGCGGAAGCGATAACATGGAACAAAATAAAGAACAGAAAAGAATAACGGGATTTACGTGGAACCCTACTCCGTGAGGAGCGGGATGAAACCACGGGAGAAGCCCTCAAAGGGGTGTGTTATGCATTGCACTTTCTCAATGGATACAGGAGGTCTGGGGCTCCTTATATAGCCTCTCCAGAGCCTCTAAGTCCCATCGTTGGACGATGTGGGACTAAACACTAGATGGGGTAAATGGATCTCCTCCAGGATCCATTGACCCTGCTACAACACAATGGACGCATACAACGAATGCTCCAACATTCCCCCTCAAGCTGGAGCATGCAATGCTCAGCTTGGACAAACAGAAAGAAACTCAACTCAACGCTACAGGACACTACGAGCAATATCAACCCAACGCGCACATTGCTGCAGTCGAGGACGTTGCTTCTCATGCCGTGCAGGTGAGGAGGATGAATGGGCTGGAGTGTGAGTCAACTGAAGACTCGGAATCTGACCATCGAGTCTGAAACTGCGCCTGAAGTCTCCTCGTCGGAGAACTGGGTCTCTCCCATATGGCACAGAGAATGGTGCACTGCTCTGGTGTACCTATGATACCACATGAAAACCCTTGCCCTCAAGGGAATGGTCCTCTGCTCTGGAGTCCCTATGGCTCACATGAAAACTCTGGCCGAACAACAACAAGAATGATGGGGCCTCGAACTGATGATGGCAACATATGCTCATCTGAAAATGACCGCACATTCATGCGTGTCTGAAACTGGAGACTCGGAAACAATGATCGTCGAGTCTGAAACCGAAATGTAGAGTCTGAAATCTGAATGGTTTGGAGAATCTGCAATCTGGAACATCTGAATAGACCCGTGACTCTACACCATACTCCCCCTTTCTTCATACTTATTGGAAAATGAACATCGACTAAGTTGGGAGAAGACAAGATAAATAGGGGGTACAAAACATCAATTAGCCGATTTCATCATTCATTTTTTTTCGGCTTCTCAAAACATGGATATTCAAAATCATTGCGGCTTTTCTTTTCTCTTTTTTTTTCTATTTTTAACCGTCTCTCTTTTTTTTGAATTTTTTTAAGACGTTCCACTTTTTTTTACGGCTTTTGCAAATCTTATTTTTTTAATTACGTGCGGCTTTTTTTTAATGCACGCGCCTTTTCTCCCAACAATTTACCTCTTTTTTTTGTAAAGCCCGCGGCTCACTTTGGCCAGATTTTTGTTTTTTTTAACAGGCCCTCACAATAAACAGAACCTCCATTTCTTAGGGTTCCCGAAAAAGAAAAGACCCCTTCCCCCTTTTTTTGTTTTCACGTCGCCGCCCCCTTTCTTAGGGTTTTGGATACCCTCCTACACAAATAGAAGCCGCCCCCATTGGGAGGACTTGTCATTCACGCGGATGCGCCTAGGTTGGACGTGGCACGCGACGACCGATGGAGAAGACCTGCTTCGCCGATGCGCCACTGGAGGAAGGGTCGCGCAAGATCGCTAATGGGGAGCCCACGCAGATGCGCCTGGGCTGACTGTGCTCCGTCGCTTGCAGACTGGAGGGGGCACGCGAGCGAACGTCGCCTTGAGTGCGGCTAGGGCTTGCTCGAGCCCCATCTGGAATCGCGTGCCAGGAGAGAAGGGGCTCGCGCATGTGCTTCATCACTTGTTCTGGAGTTGTGCGCGTTCGATGCGCAGCCGCCTGCTGCTTCGCGATGGAGTATGCGGGTATGTATCACACCTTTGATCGGGTTGCATGCGGGGTTGGAGCGCATAGCACGGGGGCCTGGGGGAGGGGTGGGCTCGAGGGCGAGGGGGGGCCTGAACGTAGGGGCGCCTGGGCGCAGGAGGCCTGGGCACTGGGGCATGACCTCCGCCTGGAGCTCTGCAGCTCGCGAGGAGGAAGAAGTGGCACGGAGTAGAGATGCAATGCTGGATGTGTTGGAACTTCGTCAACTGGGGTTCGCCATGCCGCTGGACATCGGGCTGCCTGCGCACGCTGGACTTCGGGATCGTCGTCTTGATGCTTTCGTCATTCAGAGGATGCGTGCAGGGGGTTTCCGCATCTGTACGTGTATGCGGGCGGAGAGGAGATGCTGCACGTGTGACTTGGTCGCTTGGAGATATGGCGCTTGCTCTTCTGGGACTTGGAGATAGCCGTGATCGCACAACAGATCTAAGGATGAGGACGATCTAGGGTTCTGTAGAACCCTAAAATCAAAAATTGTGGAACAGAACATGAACTTGAACAAAACAATAGTCTTGACTAAATCTTTGAGAACATGAACTCCAAAAACGAATCTCGAATAAAAAAAATAACGAACCAAAACTCCTCGAGAATCGACCTGCTCTGATACCATGTTAGAAAATCGGAAGCGGAAGCGATAACATGGAACAAATCAAAGAACAAGAAAAGAACAGCGGGATTTACGTGGAACCCTACTCCGTGAGGAACGGGATGAAACCACGGGAGAAGCCCTCAAAGGGGCGTGTTATGCATTGCACTTTCTCAATGGATACAGGAGGTCTGGGGCTCCTTATATAGCCTCTCCAGAGCCTCCAAGTCCCACCGTTGGACGATGTGGGACTAAACACTAGATGGGGTAAATGGATCTCCTCCAGGATCCATTGACCCTGCTACAACATATTGTGCGCATACAACGAATGCTCCAACAAAGGCATGTAAGTATTGAGACTGAATTCCGCGTGGTTCTCCTCGGTGTGCCAAGCAACATGTCGCTCAACCAATGTTTGTTGGGATCATAGCATCCAAGCTTCTACCCGAGGCCCCAAAGGTGTATGACCTTGCCTTGGCGGCAACTACTCCGCCACTCGTATGCCACTTACGACGATTCGTTGCGGCGATGACCATAACACATAGGGAAAGGCGTCTGTTAAACACTGATGTAGATATACATATCTGGATATTCCCCTTGATTATCTGATTCGATGCTCAACATGCTCTTAACTCGCCGAGGATCACCACATCAAGTTTTAGCCTAATTCACTCACAATAGACTCATTTCCATTATTTAGTGACTTATGTCCATTATTCCACATGTTTAACATATATTGTAATGGCGTAGATGATTATGCATCTTTTTAGTGTCAGACTAATCAAATTTTAAGTCCATTGGTCCACAATCCTAGAATTATCGACCATCTAGCATTGATGATCGATTAGTACTAATCAATCAAGAAAGGAACTATGATCTATCATGTTGGTGACAAATGATCGATCATCTATTTGGCATGATCGATCATCTAATTGGCATGACGATCATACCTGGATAGTGGCTGGATTTTTCTCTGGCAACATTCATGAAGTTGCTCTGATCGTAAAATGAATTACACCACGTTGTTCATGTTGTTACTCATATCACGAATATGTATTTATCCTCCCCATGCACCTAGCCATTTAATGGAAAATCGCGAAAAGGTGATGGGATACGAAATGGGTTTCGGCACAAAACTCATCAAAATGTGTTTCGACGATGTACAAGGTTTTATTCATTCACCACTACTCATGATATGAAATATGCATGGATCCGATAGCTAACGAAGGGGAAAATCGTACCTACAAGAACATTCTCCCATGAGCTTCCTTCATCAGGAACGAGAATTCCATGGCATTCCGTGGAATACGGACGTGTCCACGATGATCCTCCATCGAGCTCTTTGAAATGGTGTACTTGGACATCCAATCAGTGGCCAGAAAATCGCTCCAACGATGGAGCTTCGGCGAGAGGAGAGGAGCTCATGCATAGTGGCTAAGTGGTCTGACCATTTGGCTCAACCCCCCTCTTATGTAGGGGTTCAGCCTTAAAGGGATTCGATTCAAATCCAGATCCAAATAGTCGTAGCCCACCCGTATTTTACATGTAAGTCTCTTATACGGACTCCAATTTCGATGTTCTTGGACTTGTTGGAAAGGTCTCGATGAGCACTACAGGATGGGTATTCATTTGCCGATGAGCACTATTTGTTCTGTAGCGTGCGACGTTCTTGGACTTTTGCAGTGTCCTGTAGCGTGGGTATTCATTTGCCGGATTTGGTTATTAACTCAATGCGCACAACTGTTGCTGT
Source organism: Ottelia alismoides (assembly GCA_037367405.1). NCBI lineage: Eukaryota > Viridiplantae > Streptophyta > Magnoliopsida > Alismatales > Hydrocharitaceae > Ottelia > Ottelia alismoides. The sequence continues at coordinate 307,049 of JAZKJV010011894.1, read as the reverse complement.
CAAGGACGTTGCTTCACATGCTGTGCAGGTGAGGAGGACGAACGGGCTGGAGTGTGTCTGCTGAATCTCCTCGTCGGAGAGCATGTGCTATGAACTGCGCTTGTCAGAGTCACTGCAACTGGAAATGAGTCTCCTCGTCAGAGTACACTGGCCCGCCACAATAATGTAGACAATTGCTCCATCTCTGAAAAGGGCCGAACTGAAAAGGTCGTGGAAGTGCAATCGTCGTTGTAGTCCACGGTCGCTAGAGAATGGAGTCTGAAGAAGTCTCCTCGTCGGAGAATTGGGTCTCTCCCATCTGGCTCAGAGAATGGTACTCTACTTTAGAGTCCTTATGATACCACATGAAACCCTTTGCTAACATGACATAGGGAATGGTTCTCTACTCTAGAGTCCCTATGGCTCACATGAAAACTCTGGCCGGCAAAACAAGAAGAATGATGGGGACCACGACAAAAGATGGCATACATGTGCACATCTGAAAAGACCGCATCCATGTGCGTGTCTTAAACTGGAGAAGACTAGGAAATTCTAACGTTGAGTCAGAATAATCTGAATATCTGTAGAGTCTGAAAAATGAATGGCCTCTGGAATCTGACATCTGAATCTGCAATAGGACCTGTGACTCTACATATACTCTCCCTTTCTCCCATACTTGTCGGACAATGAACATCGACAAAGTTGGGAGAAGACAATAAAACGGGGAAAGAAAACATGTGTGGGAGAAGACAATAAAATGGGGGTACAAAACAAAATAAGCCGTCACATTTCGGCTTTTCTTCTCAATAAAAATTCCCTTCTCGGCTATTCATCATTTTTTATAGCCGTCCAGTCTTTTTAATAAGCCTTTCGATCATCATTTTTTTGCTATTCATTTCATTTTTTTTGCAAATATCTTACGCACAACTTTTTATTGTACGCACCTTTTTTTACCAAATGTTTCTCTTCTTTTTTTTCTCGGTCCACAATGGGCCGTTATAATAGACACCCCCATTTTTTTGTTTAACTACAACAGTAGGGCCGAATTATGCCCTCAAAATAAAAAGCCCCAGCCCAAACGTGGGCTTTCTCTTTTTTTATTATAAAGAAGGGCCATCTGACAAGGGTTCCCCTCCTCGTCGAAAGGTGCTGCCACGAAGGAGAACCAGATCGCCGCCTTCTTGGAGCAGCTCCGCCAGTGGAGCATCGCATGCCTGGGGTGGGGGAATCGAACAGGAGATTACCGCCTAGGGCGAGAGCTGCAGGTCCATCTGGGATTCGCCGCCGAGGAGTTGTGCGGTGAGTCGCGCAAGGGAGAGCTCGACGCTCACGAGATGAAGCTCTCTACCGCCGCCTACGCATGGGATACCAAGATGGGAGGAGCTTCGCATCGGCGACAAGGGCGGTATCTCCGCTTGGAGTTGCTTTGCGCGCCTGCGCACGATGGAGGGAGGAACCACGCCTGAGTTGTTGGAGGGACTGTCGCCGTCCCGGAGAAGCGACTCTTGCCTCTAGAAGAAGATGACAAAGCCTTGATCGCCACCTAGGGGATGTGCAGGGGACGCTGCTGCGTGGATCTGGGAATTGCACACCGTCATATGAGTTGCTGCATCATGAGAAGAGGTGCCGCCATATCGCCTTCACGATGGAAGCCTGGGTCTGGATGAGACCTCTGCATGGAGGAAAAGGCGCAAGGATCTGGAGGGTTTCGCGCCTGGGGCATGCTTGAAAGATGCAGCTGTACTGCGAGCCAGGAATCTAGGGTTTCATCAACTGGAGTTGCGTTGAAGGGATAACGCCGCCCTAGAATTTTGGACAGCACTTGAACAACTCCAAACTCAATCGTCGTCAACAAATCTTCAAGAATATGAACTCGAAAAACGAATCTCGAAATAAAATACATAAAAATCCACGAGAATCAACCCGCTTTGATACCATGTTAGAAAATAGGAAGCGGAATCGGAAATAAAGATAAAGAACTTGAAACACGAGATTTTTAACGTGGAACCCTACTCCCTAAGGAGCGGGATGAAACCACGTGAGAAGCCCTCAAAGGGGCGGATATTGCATTCCTTTTTCTCGATGGTTACAGGAGGTCTGGAGCTCCTTATATAGCCTCCACAGAGCCTCCAAGTCCCACCACTGGTAGATGTGGTACTAAACATATGGAAGGGGTAAATGGATCCTGGAGGGATCCATTTACCCATCTCCCTCATATATGACCCATACAATGAATACTCCAACAGTCTGCAAGGATATCAAGATAGTACATGTCGTTCTTCTCATGGCCCGGCCAAAGATTTGTACCGTCCGGATACTCTGAAATAACAATATCACTCGTTAAAAATCACTATTTATTTTAGTTCCATACATAACCTATGAACAAGCAATAAGCTCAAAGAAAAGTCAGGAACTCATAAAACTCCAGAAAGCCTAAATTTGGAGGAAAACTTCATTACCCCATTGGCAGTAATGGGTAAATGTGCATAATTAGTTGAACAACCCGACTTCATAGTGAAAGAAGGTTCTGAAGTAGTCATAAGACTAGCTTCTCTACTCAAGTGAGTAGATGCGGCAGAGTCAATAATCCATGCTGGTGCCAAGGCAGAAACACTGTTGGCTACGATTCCTAACATTGTAGCCATATTCTAAGTAGGAGGATTCTTACAGGTAGGATAATTCTGTAGCAGTTGCATGAATTTGGAGTTCTTTGTAGTAGAAAGTTGGACTATTTGTCCAGTTGAATCTCATCTCTGTCATAGTTGCATTATAATCATATAATGATGCCGAATTGGCATGTGGTGGTTTGCCAAACATTACCCAAGACCTCTCAGATGGATGATTGGATCTGTGAGTATTGAATATACAGAGACTAGGTGTGCTCATGACCATGCCAGAGTTATTGCCTCGCCCTCTTCTGGATGCTCCCAGGGGCCAGAAAAGCATAGTTCTTCACAACCTGCGAAGAATATGTATGATCAGTGGAGGTTTCGAGTTGCTACAATGGACCAAAGATGACCTTGATGGGGGAAGAGTATCAGATGTGAGGAACTGGTCTTTCGCGATTTTATAACGAGGATGATTGGTAAAAAATTGTAAATTTGCCGATAGTACTTCACGAGAGGATTCTGCCTGAGAAGCGGACCAAATCCACATATAGATATTCATAACTTGTGACTTAGTAGTCTGCTGCGAATATCTTTGAGTCGGTCCGTCCCACATGTCTTTCTTAGTGTCCCTTTATAGAAGATTGGAGCAACGTGGACTCGACGATATTTTGGCAATGTGCCATGACTTGATAATTATCCCAAGTCAGGAATGATAGTCTTTGTTTCTTTCTTGAGAGGTTCTATCGTTAGAATATATACTTCCTCGAACTGTCGAATGAACACCTTCAAGGCTCAAAACCAGAGCACATAGTTATCCGTACTTTAGAGTTTAATAGAGGTCCCTTGAACCATCATGGATGATGTGGATACCATAGGTGTGGTTTCGGTTGGAGTTGTGGCTATCACAATCATGGAAAGAGAATAACTGAGTGTTGAAGTAATTTATTCATGCATATGCAAAGGATGGTTAGGGCAGCAATTCTCAACCAAGGAGTTCGACGCGAAATAAAGGATCGACAATGGGTTTGTTAGGGTAAGAACTCGCTATGTATCGGCAAGCCGCATGATGGGAGGAGAGGTGTCTCTTACAAAGTGGTCATGCGGCTGAGGAGGTCTCGTATAGGGAGTCACAATGCCAGTTCGGCCTGCACGGAAGGACTGTGGCCTGCTGGAGCTCATGAGGGGGGAAGGGTGAAGGCAAGGCCTTAAATGTCGGTTTCGGTCACCATTTCGGTATCGACCAAAACAGAATTTCGATGGAATTTAGGTGGAATTTCGATCGAAATTTCGGTCATTTCGATCATTTTTTGTACTAGGACCCCCATATTTCGGTCATTTTGGTCGTTTCGGTCGAATTTCGATTTCGACTGGATATCGATATTCGACAGAAATTCGACCGAATTTCGCTGAAATTTGAGGCCATGGGTGAAGGATATGAAGAGATCCTCAAGCGCATCATGGAAGCGTGATGATCGCATCGTATGCGATCAGGAGCGACTAGTCGCACTAGTTGCTCGATGCAGCGGAATTTAAAAATTTTAATGTGATGAAACCACATTATCTAAGAACATTGCTCGGATCGTTTCATCTAAACCACAATAGGTATTAAGGTTACCTCTTCAAGCATGGTTGCGATTGAGTCACTAACCGAAGAGACCTCTTGTCTCAAGTCCGATCCGACAGAGGAGACACTTGCGAGCGCGTTGATGAGATGCGTCCTTCTCGCAATCCATGTTGATGATTCAAGCGACGAATCTCCTGATCTCGTCACACGAGATCCGAAGTCTTCTTCACAAGCGAATACTCCGGCAGCATAACGACGATGCTGCGGCGATGGAGACTCTCTCTATGGCTCCATGGTGGACGGCCACAATGAGAGAGAGGGAGAGAACTCTTGGCGCGTAGAGAGAGAGAGAGAGCAATTGATTTTATGTTAATGTAACTTGAAGAGCAAGGGGTGCCTCTTCTTATATAGGGTTTTGGGATCCATGGATCTCAATCCATGGACAACCCTAAATCAATGGATGAGATTGATTTGTGTTTCTTTCAATGACCATGATCTTGTTGGGAAAACACAACAATAATTTCAATTAATATATATCAATAAATCAATAAATTTAAATTCGAATTAAATCAATTAATTATCCTTGGAGATAATTTGGAGATAAACCTCATCGCCTAAAAAAGAGGGGACAACCACTCTTCTCATGAGATCTCACTATCTCATTAGATCTCATTATCTCATGAGATCTCATAGTCTCATGATATCTCCAAGATTTACAACACCAATTGTTGTAAATTATTTCACAAAAATAATTCATAATTATCTTGTGAACCTTGCAATCATGCCATTTGAAAATTAAGAATCACATTCATATCCCAAAATAAAATGTAAATTATATTTTCAATTACTCATCCAATGTGAATCCAATTCACATCAATAATTAATTAACAAATATAAATCACAATATGCTGTCTCTAATATATTATAAATCACATTTATAGTAAACCTGAATAATATAGATAATCACTGTTGTAAAAGTCGGCCGACTAGGCCGACTAGTCGGTCCGACTAGTCGAGTCGGGGGGGTATCCGACTCGACTAGGCCAAATCGGCCTATAGTCGGGTCGACCCGATTAGTCGCCCGAGTAATCGGCCTAGTCGGCCGACTAGTCGGCCGACTTTTGCATAGAAGTTTTAAACTGTTTGTATACTGTTTTGTATACTTTTTTATATACTTTTAATTGTTTGTGTTGTTATTACTTAGTCATTATTACTATAAATTCAAATATATATGAAGTGGTTTTATACTTAAAATAATACAAAAATATACCTCCTTTTGCCTTAACATCCTTGTGGACACATGAAAGTACGGTGTAAACTAACAACGTTCTAACAAACATTTAGCATCCTTGACTACAACAGATATGTATATGAATTCTTTTACATTATCAAATTATGTCAATAACTATAAGGTTATATAATTTTTAAATCTTTTTATTTATCTTTTGTGATTTGTTAATTAACTTCGTGATTCTTAATTACAATGATTAGTAACATGTGAGTTTGTTGATTAGTAACTTGTGAATATGGTTAGCTTTGTGTTTGTATGTACTAAATTGCTAAATTTGTGTATATATATGAGAGTGTATGTATTAAAAATCGATTTATATATTTAAAATAATTAAAAAAATCAAAACCGACTAATGCCCGACTAAATCCGATTACTCTCCCGACTGCCGATTAATCCTTAGTCAGTGACCCCGCCGACCGAGTACCGACTACCGCTTTCTGCAACCATGTAGATAATGCTATCCACATTTTTCATATCCATGATATTTAAATCGTATTTAATCATCTTCGATCTCTATTCTCATGTGCCCAAATAATATGAATCACATTCACATTATTCACATCTTTGGTAACTAAATCACATTTAATTATTTCAGATAACTCTCCTAATAATATGAATCAAATTCATATTATTCTTGATAATCAAATCACATTTAATTATCTATTTTCTTAATGCTCGGATACATATATCAATAATGAAATTATCCGTGAACTCTTTCAAGGATAATGCGCTTTCTCCACGGATATTTGGAGATAAGGACAGGGTGATTATATTGTTCCACGTATAATGACTTGGATATTGAGATCACATCTCAAATCCAAATCTTGCAGACCTCCTATAGATGCTTGATTAAATCAAGACCGTAAATCTAATCTTCTCATCACATGTGAATCACATTCAGATCAATGTACATCAGTTGGACTAAGATCAGATTACTTCTCTATGAGATGAGTCACTAAAATCCGGACATGTTTCATCACTCCTTCGGAATGGAAGCTGTAGAGATAGTTTCTACTATTAGTATATGTTTATGTACCTTGTTTCTATTTCTCTCTTCTATTTAGACATCCATGTAATTTACCCTTACGGTCTCTCCCTATATAAGAGAGCCTAGGGTTTTCTTATTATCATAACGAAGACTCCTTTCTTCTAACATGGTATCAGAGCCGCCTTAGGGCTCTCCTCCCTTCCCCACCCGCCGCCCCTCCTCTTCTCTCGTCTAGCCGCTCTCCTCCCAACGGCGGCTCCCAGCCGCTGCACCTCCGAGCGGCCCCCTCCGCTGCCGTTGCACCACCCAGCGGCTCCCAGCCGCACAAGTCAGCGGCCCCGCCGCCCTAGCGGGCCCCCCGAGCGGCCCCTTCTGCCGCCTCCAGCCGCCCCTGTTACCCTTGGCGCCCCAGCGGCACCCCCCTCTGCCGCCGTAGGGCTTCCATAGCCTCCAGCAGTCCATAGGCGTCGTTTTCGAGGCGATGCAAGGGCTGTAAGCTTCCTTCGAGGCGTGCCCTAGACCCCTCTTCCTCCGGTTTATGGATTTGAGTGCGTAAAAGTCTACACACGTACTCAAATCCAATGCAGTTGGTGTAGACATTCATCACAGTGTCTATTATCCCCTCGTCTTCTTCGAGCAGCAGTATGTCAGAATCGAAAGTCGATTTGCCCTCCACCGGCGCATTCAAAGGTCCGGCGCCAATAGTGAAGATGGACGGGTCTAACTATGAGCTATGGGCTATGCAGTTCATGAGTCTCATGAAATCAAATGGTAAGAAACACATTCTTACCGAGGATGAGCCTGCGGAGAAGACATGGATCTATGCCTCATGGGAGGCTGATGATGCTTACGCAAAAGTATGGTTGTCTGGTACGTTGACGATGGAGATAGCTAATGATGTCCTCCATCAGCCCACTGCTAAGGCGATGTGGGACATCCTTGCCGCTACATATTCGCAGGTGCGAAATGAGACGAAGATGTTGCAGCTTCAACACGACATCTTTACGATGAAGCAGGCCGGCAGACCTCTCCATTCTCTATACACATCCCTAAGAGGGATGTTCGAGAAGCTTTACAGTACTATTCCTCTGACTGCTACTCCGGAGCAGCAGAAGACGTTTCGGAACGCCACCATGGTGGGCGTTCTACTTGCTGCCCTCGATCCTGAGTATGATGCTGCACGGTCACAGATTTTAGCAGATGCAGTCATTCCTCCAGTGGAGGATGTCTACAGGAGGCTCAGTCGTATTCCAGTTTCATCCAGCTCTTCTACTCCACCCCCATCTGCGATGGCAGCTTCACAGGGGAGAGGTGGACCACCTTCTGGGCGTGGTCGTGGACGTGGCCGTAGACCTCCAGGAAGAGGCGGCCGAGTCAGTCAGATGTGCTCGTATTGTCACAGAACTGGACACTCAGAGGAGACATGCTACTCAAAGCATGGGTTCCCAGCATCGGCACGGATTGCAGAGCATTCACAGTCTCCTTTACCATCTACGGCAGATCATAGATTTGACGAACTCGTGGCCCGTCTCCGTGATATTATGCCACATTCTTCTGGTGATTCATCTGGTGGCTCTTCTGATATTGCTGCCACAGCCTCTGCCAGTTCATCCGCCGCAGCCAGTTCTTCAGGTAGATCATCAGCCCTCATACCTTCACATGATATATCTGACTGGGTTATAGATTCCGGAGCTACACATCATCTCTGTCGAGATAGAGGAAGACTACATGCCTACAGGGCTATTCCTCCAGGTCGCTCAGTACAGATAGCAGATGGTTCCCACTCACCCCTTGTTGGCCAGGGGGAGGTTTTCTTATCCTCCACTATGCAGCTACAGAATGTTTTACATGCCCCTGAGTTCTCACTGAATTTGCTGTCTATTAGTCAGATTACAAAGGATTTGAATTGTCGTGCTATATTTGACCCGTCTTCTCTCATTTTTCAGGACATACTCACGGGCAAGGTGATTGGCTGTGGCTCTGAGCAGAACGGTCTATATCGGCTGGTTCGGGAATCCTATGCTGGCATCTCCACTCACTCAGCTGGACCAGTCTCACCTTACATTTGGCATCTTCGTTTTGGTCACCTTCCGCTCCAGAAGATGCGCCATCTTCTGCCCCAGATCTCTCCAAGTTCGTCGTTTCGTTGTGAAACATGTCAGTTAGGAAAGCATCACAGGTCGAGCTTTCCAGGTCGTCAGAGTCGGAGCAGTAGCTCCCCTTTTGAGTTGTTACATATAGATATATGGGGTCCGAGTCGTGTTCCCGATCACCAGGGGCACAGGTTTTATCTTGTGGTAGTAGATGACTTTTCTCGTGTCTCTTGGGTTTTTCTTCTGAAGAATAAGTCTGAAGCAGGAGATGTTATCAAAAATTTGATTAATGAAGTGCAGAATGTTTTCTCTTCATCTGTCAAATATGTTCGGACTGATAATGCCCTGGAATTTTGTACGCGTTCTCTTTCTCAATTTCTGTCATTGAAGGATATTATTCATCAAACCACCTGTGCATATACGTCCCAACAAAATGGTGTGGCGGAAAGAAAGCATCGCCATCTCTTGGATATCACTCGTACCTTGTTGATTCAAAGTTGTGCTCCTATTTCTTTCTGGGGGGATGCTGTCCTTACTGCATGCTATCTGGTCAATAGAATGCCGTCCTCTGTCCTTGGAGAGAAGATACCCATTTCACTTATTTTTCCGGACAAGGAGCTATTCTCACTGCCACCACGTGTCTTTGGCGCTGTGGCGTTTGTCCATCGTCTATCTCCTGGACTTGACAAGCTCTCTCCAAGAGCAGTCAAGTGCGTCTTTGTTGGGTATTCCAGAACCCAGAAGGGATACCGGTGTTATGATCCTACAACCAACAGGTACTTTGTTAGTGCGGATGTCACTTTCTTCGAGTCGGTTATGTATTTCTCACCACCTGGGGACAGAATGGAACCATCCACCACCACTGATGATATTTTGGTTCCACCACCACCTACTTGTTTGTCACCTGACTCGTCTCCTGTGTCAGTTCCCATGCCAGCACCACCTCCACCTCCACCCATTCCACGGCGAATCATATCACCATTTCCTATCCACTATACGCGTCGATCAGGTCCCGCTCAGGCAGCTCATGAGCCAATCACTACGCCTCAGGTATGTTCAGATGATGTTACTAATGACGGGTCAGGTTTGGTACATATGCAGGATGACTCCTCACAGGCGGACCCAGATGATGATCTTGATGTTCCGATTGCTATTCGGAAACAGAGGCGACAATGTGCATCCTATCCACTTGCTTCACAAGTTTCCTTTCACCGACTCACATGTGATTTCCAGAAGTTTGCCACAGCTTTGTCTTCCGTGGACATACTACGGACATACCAGGAAGCCTTGAAGAGTGAATGCTGGAGGTTAGCTATGGAAGAAGAAATGGGGGCCTTGCAGTCCCGTGGCACATGGTCTTTGGTCCCTGCACCTCCTGATGCATCCGTTGTGAGCTGCAAATGGGTCTTCACAGTCAAATATCGCGCAGATGGCACATTGGATAGGTACAAAGCACGCTTGGTCGCCCGTGGATTTACGCAGACATATGGCGTTGATTACATGGATACATTCTCTCCAGTGGCGAGACACTCGACTCTCCGTATCCTCCTGTCTGTTGCAGTGGTTCGTGACTGGAGCATTTCTCAGCTAGATGTCAAGAATGCATTCCTGTACGGGGACTTACAGGAGGAAGTCTACATGCAGCAGTCACCCGGGTTTACTGCTGAGGGGGAGAAGCATATGGTCTGTAGACTTCACAAGGCTATATATGGCCTTAAACAGAGTCCACGAGCGTGGTTTCAGAAGCTGTCCAACCTAATTGAACACCAGGGATTCAAGAGGTCCAATGCTGATCATTCGTTGTTCGTCCAGAAGTCCTCGGGAGGTACGGTTGTCATAATGGTCTATGTGGATGATATTCTAGTTACAGGAGACGATATTCAGGGCATAGCGAGGGCGAAGGCATTCCTAGGTCGTCAGTTTGTTACAAAGGATCTTGGAACCCTAAGATATTTTCTGGGGTTGGAATTTGCAAGGAATGCACATGGTTTGGTGATGACACAAAGGAAGTACATTACAGACTTCCTGGTTGAGACTGGTATGGATGGTTGCAAACCATCAAGCATCCCCATGGACCCCAGCATGAAGTTATATGATGGTGATACTGATGAAGTGGATAAGAGGAGATATAGAGAGATGGTGGGAAAACTCCTCTACATTACTATAACCCGTCCAGACATTGCATTTGCAGTTAGCCGGGTGAGTCAGTTTATGGAGCAGCCCAGACAGGTTCACATGGATGCTATACACATGATACTGAGGTATCTGAAGTCTACTCCTGGATTAGGGCTACTATTCAGAAAGGGTGCAGACTTATCCATCTCAGCGTGTACAGACGCAGATTATGCAGGATGCCCTAAGGATAGAAAATCAACCTCAGGGTTTGCAGTCTTTGTTGGAGGCTCTCTGGTTTCTTGGAAAAGCAAGAAACAAACGGTGGTGGCAAGATCCAGTGCGGAATCCGAATACAGGGCAATGGCCCAAGCCAGCACGGAAATGATGTGGGTTCGCTCCGTATTAGAAGATCTACATGTAGCAGTACCTCTACCTAGAAGCTTCAGTGTGACAATCAGGCAACATTGTTCATTGGCAACAATCCAGCTTTTCATGAGAGGACCAAGCATATTGAAGTAGACTGCCATTACACTAGAGACCTGATCCAGAGAGGATTGATATCCACGGCCCATGTTAGCTCAGGAGATTAGACTGCCGATGTATTCACCAAGCCATTGCTCAGAGGACCTTTCCAGAGATGTTCATCCAAGCTGAGCATGATCGACATCTATGCTCCACCTTGAGGGGGAGTGTAGAGATAGTTTCTACTATTAGTATATGTTTATGTACCTTGTTTCTATTTCTCTCTTCTATTTAGACATCCATGTAATTTACCCTTACGGTCTCTCCCTATATAAGAGAGCCTAGGGTTTTCTTATTATCATAACGAAGACTCCTTTCTTCTAACAGAAGCGTCATGGTTATACAATCGTTTATGATCACATCACCCTCAGGCATTCCTAATACCTGTACATCCTCCATACTAGAAGGCCCAGAACAAATCCGAAGTTTTAGATCTCTTTTAAACTGTCTCCTTCAGGATTTTATCATTAAGGTTCTCATTCGATCATTGGTAGTCGGTATCGATCATATACTTTCCAAAAGTATATATCATACCTAGGTGTTTATCATATACTTTCCAAAAGCATAAATCAAACCTTACAAATTCAGTCAAGCTTCCAAAGTGAGACGACCACGCGTGGAATTGATTCTTCCCAATGTCTCATGAGTGAGCTCATGTCTTCCGGTTCAACAATGAACCTGTATGATCCCTTTTAGAGATTGCATTATTCATATGCCCTTGCATGCAAACCAGCGCGTCGGTGTATAGACCTTGGTTAGGTCATCAACCTATTGGTCTGCCAAATGTACATACTCAAACATATAGTTACACATCTGTCTTCGGTCAGAGGATGTGTGCCTATGTTGTGACAGCATACGACATAGGTCTTTGGTTATCTCGATCTCGTTAAGTCAACTCTATGACCTAACTAATCCAACACCTCCGAATCTCTATTCCCATGCAGAGGACCTGCATCAAGAGGCCAGTCAGATATTAGCCAAATGAGAAGGGAGTGTCATCTCCTACTCAGGTTGGAGATCATCTCTTAACAATCATTTGATGGTGCTTGATGAGTCCTCAATCTAACTCTTTAGATATTCATCTAAGCATCAACCTTCAATAATTGAATCAACAGCTGTATGATCATTAAGATGACCATGATACATAACCCTAATTGTCTTAAGGGACCTATTTTGCAAATTAATTATTCTTCATTTCAGATTAGGGAATGATATTCACAATAACATTTATTGCATAATGGCTCGCCGTGGGCTCGCATATCCAACAATCTCCCACTAGTCCAAAGAGCCATTAATGAGCTAATCATTTAAACCCTCACTATGTGACAATCATAGGCTATTTAGGGAAATAAGTAGTTACGTTGATCAGTCACTCTGTTTCGGAGAGACTATGCCAAGTCCTTTTACGGCACTTGCATATCACCCAGTAACAGTGCTCGCATCCTGTTGACGCATATAAGAGAATTGTATCTTTTTGTTATTTTATTTTCTTGTTATTCTCTTTATGTAATTTACCCATAGGCTACTCTCCTATATAAGAGAGCCTAGGGCTATGGAATAGAGTATCTCATTCACGTTTCCCAACATGGTATCAGACCGACGGTCCTAGGCCGAAGTTCTCGAAACCCTAACCCTAACACCCCACCCGCCGGCCTCTCTTCTCCCTCTCTCTCTCGAATCGGCGCCGCCTAACCGATCGGCGATCGTCTCCGATCTTCTCCGCGCCGCACATCGCATCGCGCCTGTGCGCGCATCGCCTCGCGCCTGTGCGCGCATCTCGCGCATCTCCTCGCGCCTGTGCGCGCATCGCCGCCTGTGCGCGCATCTCGCGCATCGCCTCGCGCCTGTGCGCGCATCTCGCGCATCGCCTCGCGCGTGTGTGCGCATCGCCGTGCCTGCGGTGTCCCTGTTCGCGCATCACCGTGTGCATCGCTTCTGTGCGACTGTGCGCACTACTACGCGCACTGTTGCGTGCACAGTTGCGTGCGCCAGTGCGCGCGTGATCCTCCATTTGCGTGCTCGAGTGCGCGCGTGATCCTCCAGGTGCGTGCGCGCGTGCTCCTTGCACGTGCCTACGTGCCCTAAGCCCCAAAACCCTAGGGCACACATCCTGATCTACATGGGATTAGTTTCTTGAAGTCTACACACGCAACTAATCCCGTCTATGTCATTGTAGACAAAGATTATCTTCTCTCAGTCCCTCCAGTCTTCCGTCTCCAGTATGTCAGACAGCAAGGCAGATATCCCGTCTATTGGCGCATTTCGTGGTCCAGCGCCCATTGTCAAGATGGATGGTACGAACTATGAACTGTGGGCAATGCAGTTCATGAGTATGATGAAGTCTACAGGTAAGAAGCACATTCTTACCGAGCCCGAGCCTGCAGAGAAGACTGGAGTCCATGCGTCATGGGAGGCCGATGATGCATATGCCAAGGTGTGGCTATCCGGCACATTGGCTATTGAAATCGCCAATGACATTCTACATCAACCCACAGCTAAAGACATGTGGGATATCCTGGCAGCGACATATTCTCAGGCGAAGAACGAGATGAAGATCCTGCAACTACAACATGATATATTCACAATAAAGCAGAACGGCCGTCCTTTACATTCTCTCTATACATCATTGAGAGGGATGTTTGAGAAGCTCTATAGCTTCATGCCTCTTACCGCCACGCCAGAACAGCAGAAGACATACAGGAATGCGACGATGGTGGGTGTGTTTCTCGCTGCACTTGATCCAGAATATAAGGCATCACGTTCACAGATTTTGGCGGACTCGACTATTCCTCCCATGGAGGAGGCTTTTCACAGATTGAGTAGGATCACAGTGCCTTCAGCAGCTGCGAGTCAGAATCCCTCAGCCATGGCGGCCAACAGAGGCCGTGGTTTTCATCACCAGGGCCGTGGACGTACTCCCCGTGGAAGGGGTGGCCGCACTAGGCCAACATGCTCATATTGTCACCGAGTCGGACATACTGAAGATACATGCTACTCAAAGCATGGATTTCCTGCATCTGCACGAGCCGCTGAGCAGATAGAGCCCCCGTCTGCTGCCACATTGGATCAACGATTTGATGATCTAGTTGCCCGCCTCAGGGGCATTATCCCACCATCTGGTCCAGCACCGACTACAGAGAGTCATACTGATGCTGCTGCTTCTGCCTCGGCCTCTACTAGTACTTCAGGTAGTACACTTGCACTCCACAGTAGTAGATCTGATACATTGCCATGGATCATGGACTCGGGCGCTACACATCATCTGTGGCGACCAGAGTCTACTTACAGGATACACTCAGACTCCTCCAGGACGGACAGTAGTTATTGCCAATGGCACGCATTCTCCTATCACAGGTCAGGGGGAGATGAGATTGACGTCTTCTATGCAGCTCAAGAATGTTTTACATGCACCGCATTTTTCTATGAATCTGTTGTCAATAAGTCAGATCACGAAGGATCTCCATTGTCGAGCTATTTTTTATTCATCTTCCTTGATTTTTCAGGACATCCGTACGAGCAATGTGATTGGTCATGGCTATGAGCAAGGAGGCCTTTATCGTCTGAACCAGACCCCGTTTGCCGGAATCACATCTTCTCCCGCTGAACAAGTATCTCCTCTCCCGTGGCATCTGCGTTTTGGTCATTTACCGCTTCAGAAGTTGCGTCTTGTTCTACCCTATGGTCTCTCTCACACACCTATCCAGTGTGAGGCGTGTCAGTTGGGAAAGCATCAGAGGTCGTCTTTTCCCAGTAGTCAAGGTCGGAGTAGTAACTCCAAGTTTGAGTTGTTTCATGTCGATGTCTGGGGTCCGAGTCGTGTTCCCGATCATCAGGGGCACAGGTTTTATATTGTTTTTGTGGATGATTTCTCTAGAGCATCATGGGTATTTCTAATGAAAAATAAGTCTGAAGCAGGAAATATTATTATCCACTTTCTTAATGAGATTCAAAATGTTTTTTCCACATCTGTCAAAATTGTGAGAAGTGATAATGCCTTAGAATTGTGCACCAACATTCTAGCCAATTACTACTCCTCAAAAGGAATTATTCACCAAACATCTTGCGCTCATACGTCTCAACAGAATGGGGTTGCAGAAAGAAAACACCGTCACCTACTTGATGTCACAAGGTCACTTCTTATTCAGAGTCATGTTCCGTACTCCTACTGGGGTGATGCAGTCCTTACTGCATGTTACCTTATCAATCGTATGCCTTCGTCTGTCTTGAATGAACAAATTCCTTTTTCACTCATTTATCCTGACAAGGATCTGTTCATTCTTACCCCTCGTGTGTTTGGGTCAGTCGCATTTGTCCACCAGTTGTCACCTGGTACTGACAAGCTCTCTCCTAGGGTTGTCAAGTGTATCTTTGTGGGGTACCCCAGGACACAAAAGGGGTACAAGTGTTTTGATCCTGTGCGTCGGCGATATATGATCAGTGCAGATGTTACATTTTTTGAACCCGTTATGTTTTTCTCAGAATCCGGAAACATGCAGCCACCACATATACCTCCTGATGCCGTATTCATGGAACCACCACCACCGCCACCACCACCACCATCACTAGTATCCCCGCTACCATTCCATTACACCCACAGGCTTCCTCCAGCTCATGGTCTTGATCCGTCAACTAGCTCGCCTATGGTATGTAATGAAAATATTAATGTTGATGTATCTGACGACATTTCTCAGCAGGATGCATTACAGGAGCATGGTGATAACACAGATGATCTAGATCTTCCAATTGCTTTACGCAAGCCGAAACGAAGCTGTGCCAAATATCCATTGTCAGCAGTTGTGTCTTTTGAGAGGCTATCTGGAGACTTCAGAACGTTTGCTTTGGCACTTTCAGCTACAGACATTCCACGGAACCATCAGGATGCTATGTAGGATGCTAGATGGCGGCTAGCAATGGAAGAGGAGATGGCGGCACTTCAGTCTAGAGGAACCTGGAGTTTGGTACCTATACCTCCAGATGTTAGCCTGGTGAGTTGCAAATGGTGTTTACAGTTAAGCACAATGCAGATGGTTCCATTGACAGGTACAAGGCACGCCTAGTTGCACGGGGATTCACACAGACATATGGGGTAGATTATCTGGACACATTCTCCCCTGTGGCGCGTCATTCCACTCTACGGATCCTGTTATCAGTTGCAGTTGCTAGAGACTGACCACTCTATCAACTAGACGTGAAGAATGCATTTCTGTATGGAGACCTGCAGGAGGAAGTCTATATGCAACAACCACCTGGTTTTGCTGTTGAGGGGGAGTGTTCCAAGGTTTGCAGATTAAATAAGGCCATCTATGGCCTTAAGCAGAGCCCCAGAGCATGGTTTCAGAAGCTTTCAGACCTTTTTGAGAAACAAGGATATAAACGATCCAATGCTGATCATTCCTTGTTTGTACAGAAGACGGCGAGAGGTATCATTGTAATCATGGTTTATGTTGATGATATCTTGATTACAGGTGATGATGACCAGGGCATTAAGCAGGCAAAAGAAAGGCTAGGGACCGAGTTCGTCACCAAGGACTTGGGAGTCCTTAGATATTTTCTGGGGCTGGAGTTTGCTAGAAATCCATATGGATTAGTCATGTCACAGAGGAAGTATGTCACAGATCTACTGAGTGAGACAGGTATGCTAGGGTGTCGACCTGCTACGACACCAATGGATCCTAGCATGAAGCTGTATGATGATGACACAGAAGAGGTGGATAAGAGAAGGTACAGAGAACTGGTAGGTAAACTACTGTATGTCACGATCACTAGACCTGATATATCATTTGCAGTGAGTCGTGTGAGCCAGTTCATGGAACAACCACGTCAGGCCCATATGGATGCAATACACATGATCTTGAGATATTTAAAATCATCTCCAGGTGCAGGCTTGCTATTTAAGAAAGGAAAGGGGATCTCTGTCACAGCATGTGCGGATGCAGATTATGCAGGATGCCCCAAGGACAGGAAGTCAACATCAGGATTTGCAGTCTATGTTGGAGATGCTATAGTTTCATGGAAGAGCAAGAAGCAGACAGTAGTAGCTAGATCCAGTGCTGAATCCGAATACAGAGCTATGGCCCAGGCTAGCACAGAAATGATGTGGGTGAAATCCCTACTTGCAGATCTATATCTTGATATACCTCTTCCTATGATGTTAGAATGTGACAATCAGGCCGCCTTGTTCATTGCAAATAACCCAGCCTTTCATGAGAGGACCAAGCACATTGAGGTCGACTGTCACTACATACGTGACATGGTTCAGAAGGGGTTCATTGCTACGTCTCATGTCACATCAGAGAATCAGACCGCTGATATTTTCACCAAGGCCTTACTTAAAGGCCCATTTCAGAAGTGTGCGTCCAAGCTGAGCATGATTGATATCTATGCTCCATCTTGAGGGGGAGTGTTGACGCATATAAGAGAATTGTATCTTTTTGTTATTTTATTTTCTTGTTATTCTCTTTATGTAATTTACCCATAGGCTACTCTCCTATATAAGAGAGCCTAGGGCTATGGAATAGAGTATCTCATTCACGTTTCCCAACACATCCAATGCAAATGTTACCTTTTATGCTACCAATACTCAATTTTGTTAGTTATAGTTTCCTTGATACTATAGCTCGATAATTATTATAACCAGTATGTAATTTCTATTATCCTTATCCGATTACCCTTACTCCCGGAGATCTCTATATCCTAAGGTATCCGTAGTTAAGACCTTTTAGATCTCCATCTATAAAGTCTTAAGCTCTTGAAGATAAGACTTGGACATCACTATCTCTAAAGTCTTGTCATCTATGAAGATATTATTATTACTGCAGTCAAGTGTTTTATTTCCATAATAGGATTAATAACATATACGGAATGCACCTTTGATGATATATGGAATGCACCTTTGATGGAAGCAATGGTGAAGGAATCGAGGTTAAGATTGGTGACGATAACATTCAGAAGAGAGATTCTTTTAGATATCTGGGATCTATTTTGCAACATGATGGGGAAATTGATGGAGATATTACTAATAGAATAAATGCAGGCTGGCTAAAGTGGAGAGGAGCCTCCGCTGTTCTCTGTGATAAGAAAATTCCTTTAAAAATTAAAGGAAAGTTTTACAAAGCAGCTGTGAGACCTGCTATGCTTTATGGTTCTGAATGTTGGCCTGTGAACCATAGACATGTGCAGAGAATGGCTGTAGCAGAAATGAAAATGCTAAGATGGATGTGTGGACATACACGTAAAGATCGGATTCGGAATGATGCAATCAGAAAGAAAGTTGGTGTAGCTCCGATCGAGGATAAGATGCGAGAAAACCGCTTAAGATGGTTTGGTCATTTGCAAAGAAGGTCAACTGATGCACCGGTTAGGAGATACGAGTGTTGGGATGTTGAGCCGGCTAAGAGAGGGCGAGGACGGCCCAAGAAGTGTTGGAAAGAGACTATACAAAGGGATCTTAGTTTTTTGGATATAAGTCCGAGATTGACCCAAGATAGATCTGAATGGAGGCGAAAAATCCATGTAGCCGACCCTACTTAATTGTGGGAAAAGGCTTTGTTGTTGTTGTTGTTGAATAGGATTAATAACAGTTTACTACTCCCACTGCATGGCAGACGTCTGGCTTTTGTACACATCCAGCATACATGTGGCTTCTCATAACTGATGCATAAGGGCACGCAGTTCTAGGATTCACTTCCTCAGCTCTTTGTGGTGCTATCCCTTTAGATAGGTCAGTACCACATCTTAAAGAAAAAGAAGCCTTTTTTGGAATTTTCCAGAAAATGGAATATGTCCAAGGTGTACCACTAATGTGACGGTTCCAATACCCTCTTCTCTTTGCTTCTGAATACTTTCAGAACTAAGATCTTAAGAGGTTTCCTTGAGATTATATCTCAAGGTATGGAATAGCCAGTCTATAAAACACTTATTATTATCCTTATCAATCCAAATGATTAGGATATCATCTACATTTAGCACGATGAACACAATGGCACTCCCACTAAGCTTCACATGGTTCATCAAGATTCTATCCGAAATCTTAACCTTTATAATTTCATCAAATCTTATGTTCCAACAACAAGAAGCTTATTTGAGTCCACAGATGGAGTTATTCAGCTTACACAGCTTGCTTTCCACAACTATGAAGCCATGGGGCTACTTCATATGAATATCCTCGGAGAGGTATTCATAAAGTAATGCAATATTGACTTCCATCTTGAAGATGTCAAAGTCAAGTTGTGTAGCGATAGTTAGCAATATTCTGATGGGTTTAAGAAAGGTCACATGAGAGCAAGTCTCATCGCAAGCAATGTCTTCTCTTCGGTGTGAAGCTCATGGCAACGAGCCGTGCTTTGAAGGTCCCTACCTTCTCATCAGGTTCCCTCTTTCTCTTGAAGATCCATTTTTACCTTAACGGGTCCTACCCTTATAGGTAGATCCTCGAGGGTCCATATACAACACTTGTATACGAAGTCTACTTTAGACTTAATTGCTAACATCCATCTTTCCATGACATGATCTTCAGAAGCTTCATCACACGAAGTTCGTTCATTGTCAGATTTCTCTGACACATGGAATCCATCCTAAAACTCATTTGAAGAGATATTAGTGTTTCATATTTAATTGTCCTTTTCGTTTTCGATTTCATGAGCCTCATTATTTTCTCAAGATTAAATGAGTTCCTTTACTTCATTTTCATGTTGATTCTCAAGAGAGTCATCCTCTAGGATCATATCCTTAGATATGAGATCTTTTAAGAATCTCAAGGTCATAAAATAGGTATCCATTACCATCCTTTATTTTCCTAATGAAGTAACACTCTCTGGTGCTAGATTCCAGTTTACCAGCATGGTTACTTATTAATGATATATATTGTAGTCTCTACTACATATATATACCTTGGAAACTAAGAGGTAATTATGCTTAATATTCATCATTGATCAAATCATGTCAAACATGATCCAACTGTATCTCCCTACAACTCTCTTGAGTTTAGGTATATTAGGAGGAGCGAGATAGGAATGACATTCCATTCTCCATAAGGTATTCTTTGAATTCATCTAATAGATATAATCTACCTTGATATGATAAAATTTATTTCATCTTCCTTCAAACTTTGGTCCTAAACCAAAATTGTGAAATCTTTGAACATTTCAAAGGTTTCTAAAGTGAAGAGAGAAAACTCATCATAATTAATCATCAAATGATATCACATATCATCTATGTTTATTATGATATAGGTGATCCACATACATCAATATGTTTGAGATCTTGAATACCTTGGCATCTAACACCATTCCCAAAGAATGGTGCATTGGACATTTTCACTTTTGAATACAATATTCACAAGTATGTAAGATTTCAAATTTCAGACATTCTAAAATTTCATCTCTTACTAGTTAATTGATCTCATCAGCTGACTAATGTCCAAGACTTGATGCCAAGTCATTGTCAAATGATCTTCATCCTCCTATTGATCTTTTAAAGTTTAATTTTCAGTATTAGAAATGCTAATGAACCATTCATTAATTTCTAATTTAGCAGAGTCCTCCAGATATCAAAATACTATCTG
Organism: Ottelia alismoides; assembly: GCA_037367405.1. Taxonomy (NCBI): domain Eukaryota; kingdom Viridiplantae; phylum Streptophyta; class Magnoliopsida; order Alismatales; family Hydrocharitaceae; genus Ottelia; species Ottelia alismoides. The sequence goes on along the minus strand of JAZKJV010011894.1, from coordinate 286,326 downwards.
AAATATATCTATCATAACTCTTTATGATAGGTCTATTCCAGAATTCATGTCTATTTCCAACATTTAGAAATAAGCTATGAGTGTTTTTTAATATCTAGGTAGTAGAGACATTCTCTAAGACTAAGGGCTCTGTTACTGAAAATATGATCTCTATTTATCCAATAGAGATTGTTGCAACAATTGCATAAACATGCATGTGGATAACTATTAAACCTTAAGATCAAATTCTCGAATTTTCTAAAACATATGCAACCAATTGCAAGTGTTACTAGAAAAACGAGATATAATTATTGGACTTTTAATCTTATCCAATAAGAAAGTCAATTTCAATGATTAAATGTAGATTATTTTGATGCACTATCCGAATCCTTCTCTAAGGATCTAGATAGATTTGATAGTCATACTATCAACACATCAACTCATTGCAGTATTGGCATTTATCTAAGTCTTTGGATGTCATACGTGTGGAAACCATAGAAGTACAGTCAACTCTTTGACTTTTCATCTAACTTGGATTCGACCCATGCTTCCACTGCGCTCCTTTCATCTCTAAACAACCAATTCTTAAGAAAAAAGATCTCTTATGTTGAATACAAAAGATTTCAATATAAGAGTACTTCGACATTTATACATGCTTCATTTAATTCATACAATATGAATATTATGAAGCCTCATGAATGACTAGAGTATAGATAGTAGGATGATGACACTCATCATATCTACATACATCTTAACTCTTAAAGACTTAGGTTCAGGTAGGTATTCAAACTTTTTGAATACATCATCTCTTATAGAGCCACCATTCTGCATAATGCAATGAACCATGTCATTCATGATTAAATGTCAAGAGCACATATCTATGCCAGAACATCTTAGAATTTTGTAAGGATTATTTAACAGTTGCGATAATCATCAACATGTCATTTCCAAAGTACATTCGATGAGAGATCAAGACTATAGAGACATACAAACCCTAGGTTGTTGTCTTATTGTCTATTTAATTGTCATTCCTCATTATTATGAGGAAACTTGCACATTGCAACCACATACAATATGAGTCCAACTGCAAGTATAATATTTTGATCATGGATCCAATCCATGATATGTTAGTGTTTATTATTGAGTATAGTATTGAGTGGGTTTAATGAAGGATTATCTGAAATAAGGAATTTGCATAAATATATATATATATATAAATGTATATATATATATACACATGTTTTAATTTGGTTTAGGAATTTTTATATCAAAGTTGTCTAGCCTTGTCAACATTGAAAGTTCATTCTCTTAATCACTTTTAATGTAAGAGATATACTTACCATTATATCTCAAGCAAGATCTGGGATCTCCTTTCTTATCTTTGTCACGTCTCAATAATATGAGAACCTATAACTCGGATAAAAAGAAGCGGGAACACATTCCGCCTTGCAAGTCCAACTTGCATCTCCCAATTCGGTCTTTAACACCCGGATCCACCACCCCTAAGGTGATGTTGACCCTTCATCAATTGAACCAACCGTCAACAGGAATACAACTCGCTATGTGCAATCCAATATCGCTCCAATAATATGAGGAATTGGGGTCACTACGCATATGTCCTTACTCTTTCGAGAAGCAAAGAGCCTGATCCAGATGGCTTGTATGCAGGATCTGCCACTTCGGACAGACGTCTCCTACATACAATCCCTGGCAACGGAACCCTTCGCCTTGACGGGAGATCATGGATGTCACTTATGTGATCCTACGCCTCATATTCAAATTCTAATTAATTATTGTGAATCATATTCACATAATTAATTCTTTCAAGGGAAATAACAACTATATTTATAATAGTATGTTTTAATTTTAATTGGATTCCAATTAATCTAATCACATTAAATTAATGATCCAGTTAATATCCAACAAATATTTTTTTAAATTGTTACTTAAAAATATGGTATTATCTCAAACACGTATTATTTCGAATTTTTATGATTGGAAAAATACATCATGATCTCTCAAGCATTATCTGTTCCCTTCATGCTATCATGGCCAATACCGACGGGAGTGAGACAGATCGCACACGGTGCAACCTGCTACCCCAACGCTCCCTGACTAGACACCATATCCGCCTCGGGAAAAGATAACGCTAAGTCAATCACTTTGTACTTGAGATGATAATCGGTTTTTCAACGGTAATTATACCATATAGTAATAATCAAAATCATTTTGATTATAATTATAAGGAGATTTGCTAAGCAAATTCCCAAACCTATTCAAGCAACATGTTTGTTGGAAAGTTTAGGATGTAACCAATTTGTGATCTAGATCATATCTATTAATTATTGGTTAAGGCAATGTCATTTAATGAAATATTTATCATCTTTAAATATTTCACAAATATTTATCAATAATTATCTCAAGAAATTAACCATTAATTTCTATAAAAATTAAATGGCAATCACAAGGTTCTCGATTAAGTATGCAATTTCCAGCAGCGACCCTCACTTACTAAAATTAGCATATCTCATTCATTTTAAATTCAAATCATGTAAAATCAGTTTCTAAAGTTTGCTAATTAGATTTAAAATAGAACCTAAGTGATAATCACGCATTTCTAGGTGTGTCAAAACAGTAACCAACTCCTTAATTATGTTATGATTCGCCATCCCCTAAACAGTGGATATAGGTTCATTAAAATGATCATATCTTGAGTTATCGGATTCTAAATCACACAAACTCAAATCCTATTGTTTCCTTAATAATTGGGGAACATTATCCAATTTAAAATTTCATGTTTAAACGTCTTAAATAGGGTCGAAATTTATCACAAAACAAGGTTGCAAAAATTGAAATGCCATAAAACTTTCATGAACCCTAACGAGCCCAAATCTTCTTAGGTTTATGGATGGAATCCAAAACCTCCAACCTGACTCTGATACCACTTGAAGGATATGGAGATCCTCAAGCGCATCACGGAAGCGTGATGATCGCATCGTATACGATCGGGAGCGACTAGTCGCACTAATTGCTCGATGCAGCGGAATTTAAAAATTTTAATGTGATGAAACCACATGATCCAAGAACATTGCTTGGATCGTTTCTTCTAAACCACAATAGGTATTAAGGTACCGCTTGAAGCGTGGTTGCGATTGAGTCTCTAAATGAAGAGACCTCCTGTCTCAAGACCAATCCGACGGAGGAGACGCTTGCGAGCACGTTGATGAGACGCGTCCTTCTCGCAATCCATGTTGATGATCCAAGCGGCGAATCTCCTGATCTCGTCACACGAGATCCGAAGTCTTCTTCAAGAGCGAATACTCCGGCAGCATAACAACGACGCTGCGGCAATGGAGACTCTCTCTATGGCTCCATGGTGGACGGCCACAATGAGAGAGAGGGAGAGAACTCTTGGCATGTAGAGAGAGAGGGAGAGAGCAATTGATTTGATGTTAATGTAACTTGAAGAGCAAGGGGTGCCTCTTCTTATATAGGGTTTGGGATCCATGGATCTCAATACATGGACAACACTAAATCAATGGATGAGATTGATTTGTGTTTCTTTCCATGGTCATGATCTTGTTGGGAAAACACAACAATAATTAATTTAATTTAAATTAATATATATATCGATAAATCAATATATTTAAATTTGAATTAAACCAGTTAATTATCCTTGGAGATAATGTGGAGATAAACCTCATCCCCTTAAAAAGAGGAGACGACCACTCTTCTCATGAGATCTCACTATCTCATGAGATCTCAATACCTCATGAGATCTCATAGTCTCATGATATCTCCAAGATTTACAACAACAATTGTTATAAATTATTTCGCAAAAATAATTCATAATTATCTTGTGAACCTTGCAATCATGCCATTTGAAAATTGTGAATCACATTCACATCCCAAAACAAAATGTAAATTATATTTTCAATTAATCATCCAATGTGAATCAAATTCACATCAATAATTAATTAACAAATATAAATCACAATATGCTCTCTCTAATATATTATAAATCACATTTATAGTATACCTGAATAATATGGATAGTGCTATATAATGTGGATCCAAGATGTAAATAATGTGAATGTGATTCATACTATCTCCACATTATCATCTTGGATCTCTATTCTCATGTGCCCAAATAATATGAATCGCATTCACATTATTTACATCTTTGATAATTAAATCACATTTAATTATCTCAGATAACTCTCCTAATAATGTGAATCAAATTCATATTATTCATGATTTTTAAATCATATTTAATTATTCATTTTCTCAATGCTCGGATACATACATCAATAATGAAATTATCCATGAACTCTTTCAAGGATAATGCGCTTTCTTTGCGGATACTTGGAGATAAGGACATGGTGATTGTATTGTTCCACATATAGTGACTTGGATATTGAGATCACATCTCAAATCCAGATCTTGCGGACCTCCTATAGATGCTTGATAAATCAAGACCGTAAATCTAATCTTCTCATTACATCTGAATCACATTCAGATCAATGTCCATCAGTTGGACTAAGATCGGATTACTTCTCTATGAGACGACTCACTAAAATCCAGACCTGTTCATCACTCCCTCGGAATGGAAGCGTCATGGTTATACAATCGTTTATGATCACATCACCCTCAGGCATTCCTAATACCTGTACATCCTGCATACTGGAAGACACAGAACAAATCCGAAGTTTTAGATCTCTTTTAGGCTGTCTCCTTCAAGATTTTATAATTAAAGTTCTCATTTGTTTATTGGGGGTCGGTATCGATCATATACTTTCCAAAAGCATATATCATACCTAGGTATTGATCATATACTTTCCAAAAGCATAAATCAAACCTTACAAATTCAGTCAAGCTTCCAAAGCGAGACGGCCACGCGTGGAATTTGATTCTTCCCAATATCTCACGAGTGCTCATGTCTTCCGGTTCAACAATGAACATGTATGATCCCTTTTAGAGATTGTATTACTCATATGCCCTTGCATGCACACCAGCGCGCCGGTGTATAGACCTTGGTTAGGTCATCAACCTATTGGTCTGCCAAATGTACGTACTCAAACATATAGTAACACATCTTTCTCTGGTCAGAGGATGTGTGCCTATGTCGTGACAGCATACGAAATAGGTCTTTGGTTATCTCGATCTCGTTAAGTCAACTCTTTGACCTAACTAATCTGACACCTCTGAATCTCTATTCCCATGCAGAGGACCTGCATCAAGAGGTCGGTCAGATATCAACCAAATGAGAAGGGATTGCCATCTCTTACTCAGGTTGGAGATCATCTCTTAACAATCATTTAACGGTGCTTGATGAGTCCTCAATCTAACTCTTTAGATATTCATCCAAGCATCGTCCTCTATGATTCAATAATTGAATCAACAACTGTATGATCATTAAGATAGCCATGGTACATAACCCTAATTGTACTAAGGGACCTATTATGCAAATTAGTTATTCTTCATTTAAAATCAGGGAATGATATTCGCAATAACATTTATTGCATAATGGCTCGCCGTGGGCTCGTATGTCCAACAAAGGGGGCTTCCAGTGTTGTTGGGGGTTTGTACAGGAGGCATGTGGCCAGTTGGGGAGGTGTAGAGCTTGTGCTAGCTATCGTGCGAGATGAGGTCCACGCGAGGTGTAGAGGCCAGGGTTTGTGGTGGCAGCAAAGGGAGTGTGGGTACAGACTGCGGTCTGGGATTGTCATTTAGATACAATGTGGAGAAAATATGAGAATTCGATGGAATGAATTTTATTTATGGGGCATGGTTTCTTAAATAACATGAAACCCTAGAGCCTAATAGTTGACAATTACATAATAGTGCCCGAAGGGTTACAGATAAAGAGAGAACACGGAAATAAACTAAAATTGAAAGGCTATATTTGCCAAATAAAATCATTGTGTCTATCCGTAATAAAAGAATTAGAATAAATTTAAGTAGACAAAAAATAAAGGGTAAGCTATATTTTCAATTAAGGGTCTCTTTTTTTAAATGTAATGAAAAGGGGGTCGACCTTATTTTTTGCCTAAAAAATGCTTCATTTTTCATGGCCCTTCTATATTGATGTTAATCCTTATAGTTAGAAGTTTAGTTCCATGTTTGTTGAATTTTAAAAAATAGCCCCATATCTTATATTTGATGCATAGCTGGAGCTCTTGATGGTAATTTACTTATAACTAAAAGTGTTGAAAATAATGGATCCCCTATTACATGTCGTAACATATCATGGATTAAACAAAGAAATACATCGAGCTAATGTGTCATTACCATATTACAACAACAAAATCTTTTTCTACACAAGTTGGGTCTGCTACATGGATTCCATCTCCATTCAGATCTATTCTGTGTCATTCTTGGCTTAGATCCAAATAACGAAGACCCCTTCAGATATTCTCCTTCCAACACTTTTTCGGCCTTCCTCGCCCTCTCTTAGTTGGCTTAACATCATAAATCTTGCATCCTCTAACTGGTGCATCGACTGACTTACTTTGCAAATGGCCAAACCATCTTAAGGAATTTTCTCTCATATTATCCTCTATCAGAATTACACTAACTTTTCTTTTGATCACATCTTTCTGAATCCGATGTTTTTGTGTATGACCACACATCCACCAAAGCATTTTCCTTTCTGATTCTATCATTCTCTACACATGACTATGGTTCACAAGCCAACATTCAGATCAATAAAATCCTACGGTTGCTTTTTAATACTTTCCTTTAATTTTCAAAGGAATTTTCTTATCACATAGAACAATAGAAGCTCCTCTCCACTTTAGCCAACCTGCATTTATTCCATAAGTAACATCTCATTTGATTTCCCCATCATGTTGTAAAATAGATCCTAAGTATCTAAAAGAACTTGTTTCCGGTGGCGCCAAGGTCGCTGACTAGCCAGAACTTTTTTCGTGCTTTTACTCGTGTTTTTGTTGATTTTTGAGTTTCTTGTCTTTGATCATATTGTTGCACGAAGGAAAAGAAACTAGCCATGAAGTTTCGTCTCTATGTTATAAAGTAGGGACATTTTTTGTGAAAAAAGTAATTCGCAGTGCTATTTTACCCTCGTGGGTAGATTCTTGCCATAAAATTAATACTGGAGTTCAACTCATGGCAGATTTAGATGGAGACAATGAATCCATATAAGTAATTATTTTTTAAATGCTTGATTAATTTGCTTGGCATAATCGATTCCTATCAATGGAGGATGGTGGATTCCTATCAAGGGAGGGTTGATTTATAAGCTAAAACGTCTTTTAAATTTGAGTCTAATAACAATGAAGCATGATAACTGTTAACATCAAGCAGTCATTGTTTTATGATTTATATCAATCTAAGGAGTTATATTTGCAGAAGTATGTAGTTGAATCCGTGAGTAAAATCAAACACAATTTGGTTAAAATTTTGGAATTGCCCATCTTAAAAGAACTTAAAGAATTCAATCTCACACCGAAACACTTCAGATCACTAAGCATAACTTAGAAAGAATTGAGAAACAAGTTTATTTTTAAGTTGACCAAATATCAGTTCGAGAATGCTCAAAAGTAGCAGAGTGGACTTTACTGGATAGAACTTTTATATGAAAGGTCAAAGCAAATACAAAAAATCTTGTTATTTGGGCTATGGTTCGATTTGAAAGGTTTAACCAAGTGCATAAATACTGCCATTTCATCGGATGATACGGAAAGGTTACAACAACAAAATCTTTTCTAGGGTCGGCTACATAGGATGATATGGAAAGGTCATGAATATATAAAGATTAGCCAATAACCGAAATGCCATTTTGGTTGATGATTAGAGAAGGTTGTATATGAAGAAGGATAAGTTAATCAGTTTGCTATGCTACAGTCATCACCTTGTAAGTTGTAGTACTGGCCATTGATCACACACAGGACCATGTTTATTTCTCTCCACTAACCTAAATTCATTGTAATGCCAATCGTGATCTTCATAGCTTCGATAATCAGTTAGAACTAACATTAAGATCCAAACACTCGGATGAAATTCTATTTGAAATGCCTTTTATTTTGTCAGTAAATATATTTTTAACGTATAGTTCGTGTAATATTTGGAGAGAGCATGACACGCTCTTTATGTTCTAGGTTGTGATAACAAAGTGCTTCCATCTTTTCTGCTCTCCCTGCATCCAGAGGAACCTTGAAATCCGTCACCGCAGATGTCCTGGTTGTGGAACTCCCTTTGGTCAGAATGATGTTCGGGAGGTTAACATCTGAACGTATGTGGATCTCTTACATCTCTACCCTGAAAGGATGCTAATAGAAGTTCCTTGTCTAGAACTCTGTCCCTGTAGGTGGAATATCTGTTTCACTCCCAGATTCCAGCACATGCATTAATGCAACATAATCAAGTAGCTCTAGGTTATTCTGCTAGCGCATTTGAAATTCTTGGGTTTTGTTTTTGTTAGATTTTGTCTATTATCTATAATGGAATTCAACAATGTTTTCGTAAGACATTTAACCTGGAGTCGATGTGACAGCAGGTTTTGGTTGTAATATTCTCTCTGGGACGAAACTGCTTTCCACATTTGAGACTCTATTTTACATCTGGAGTAGTATATTTCGATGCATGCATAATGTCTCAGTACATGAGTTGGGTGGATCATTGGGTAGGCTGGCCCGGGCTCAACTCGCTAAAACCCGGAACCGATTTAAGAAATGGAGATTATTAATTGTTATCGATGTGACGTCCATTGTCCAGTTTATCGGCAACATTGTCAACGAAGCTTGCTTGTGTTGTACATGGAAGCAGAAGAAAATAAGGAGTAAATTTACAACCATGAATGATGTAGGGAATCTAGGGATTGCCTTGATAGCCTTGCAAAGGTATCCAATGCCAACGCCGGAGGAGTTAACACTTAGGGCTCGTTTGGAAAGAGGATTACCCCTGGGGTAACCCGATTTATCCTCCTTTTTCCTGGGTCATACCTGGGTTGGATTTCCATCACAAATAAATGCAACATCACATCACATTTCTTATTCCAACCATCTACCAACCCTCATAATCATCCAAATAGCTATTATTCACAGGAGGCTACCCCAACCCACATCAACCCTCTTTCCAAACGAGCCCTTACAAGACAGCCCTCCTCAAACCCCTTCCCTGGTGAGTCGGGGTCTCGGACCACATCCTCTCCTTGTGGCCCCTCTCTCATCCCTGACGACCTCTCCCTGGTTATCCCTCACCAACGGCTCATTCCGGACACAGCATCTCTTGAACCGATGGCATGTGCCTGTGACCCTCCCCTTAAATCCGTGTATGGAAAATATTCGCATTTGATCTGTGATTATTTATATGATTCTGTGATTATTTATATGATTCCCTAAATTAGGATAAATTTTGGTCTTCATATTATTTAGATGATTTATGGTACGAGTAATGCTCGACGTAATTCACATCATAAATGTTTTCCGGAAGTTCGAACATCTTTTGTTTTTGGTGTAATGAAGTTATACTTTCATTTTTTTATAACCTCACAGATTCTGCAATTGTTATTCAAAAACAGCCTCGGTCATTATTTTTGTTCATGTAATCTGGAAATTAATTTGTAGATTCTGAACTTGGAATGGAATGAGAAAAAAGAGAATTTTACACAACGTACATACTATGTTTTTCATGATTATTTACACCTGCTTGATTTTTTTTTGTTATCATCCCATGCAGTAACCACTATCTTCTTATCAAGCTTTCTAGGATTGATACTTCAACAAAAATCAGATTCTATTGAAGAATCTTTTTCTCTTGATAATAAAATTTATTGATAGAGTTCAGCCCAACTTCAGCTTTATATAAGCTAAATGAGGGTGGGCCGAGCCCTGCCTCACACTGCAGCCCTTGGGCCAGGTCCAGGCCTCATGATTTTGCCTATACACCGAGCCGTGATCCGGCCCAAGGCTCGGGAAACCTGTTTGGCCTGGGTCGGAATTATTGGGTTGAGCTGCTGGATCCCGATGATATAAATATTATTCTATGTTACTTTGGAGGAAATTTTGGACAAAATACTACAGTGATTACGCCTTCAGGAAGTAATCAAACGGTATGGACTGGAAGAGGTTAAAACTCGGTTCGGCTGCTGTAGGACTTTCCTCAGTAGCGGCTGTGGTTGTATAAGGATTGTAGAGGTGTTCATAGGATGGGCACTGTCTACGGGTCGATCCAGCCCTTCCAACGGGCACCTGATTCATTTAAATTATTAACGGGTAGCCACATGTGCTTGTGCTTGTGTATGATATCATCTCTATCAAGAGATTAATTAGATTTTAGTTGAATTGGTGAACGCCCAACCTATACAATTATATTTTATTATAAGTTTCATTTATCATTTTTTAATTCATGACTAGCACTTGTTACTGCCTCTCTCCATGGATCCATTTGTTTGGACATGTGGTGTTAATATCGCCTTGATGAAGGAGGACGTTGCGGGTGAAAGTTGGCATGGATCTTAAGGTTAGAATGAAGTGTCAAGGTGCGCGAGCATTAGAGAAGTTATGTGGACACAATGTCTTAATAAAGTTGTAAATATATACAGATATTGTTGTGTATTCGATCCATTACCTTGTCTGATTTATTCATATTTCGACATCCATAATCGGATCTATTTTAAAATGGATATAGATACATATAACTTTGATATTCACGATTACTTAGTGTATGTATCTTTGCTTTAATGTATTAACATAAATGTAAGGTTATTTGGATTTATACTAATAAAATCTTTACACATTTTTTGCATTTTATATATTTGCTAAGTAATAAAATTATTTAGTATATTGTATCATGAGTTTGACAGTCAAAATATGTATAAGATAATCGATTAAGAATTTATGCTATTATTATTTCTATCTGATCTGATCACTTTCATATCCATACCCATTTTTTATAATATAGGTTATACATTTTTTCATATTCATTAAAATTTATATATGTACACATTTCAAATTGGATAAGTATAAAGTTTTACTTATCATGCATCTGAATCTAACTATTTACATCATTTTGAATTTATCAAGATAGCTGAGGCTTCCAACCGACAACCAAGTGCTAATTGTTTTTCCTTGTGGATTTTTTGATTGGACATGTCTCCTGACCTATATGGTTTGTCTAAAACATGAGGTAAAAATACTCATAAATAATCCTTACATATCATTTCTTAACAAAACAGAGCTTATGAATAAAAATATATTTTTAATACTAATTCAGAGAGAATAAAAGAACAAAGAAAGAAAATAAAAAAAGAAGAAAATGATTGTGTGTATTTCTGTGTGCACATGAATGTGTGCATGAGGACAGAGTGTGTGTGCATGCGCGCGAGTGCGTGTGTATGTGCAGTCTAGACCTTATCCAAAATCGAGAAAGTATTGGATCTATCGATTAATAATAAAGTTGGCAGAGATAAGAAATATAAGGACAAACCCCAAAAGAAGAACTAATCATGTCCATAAATAACACTTAAAACTTCTTTATATGTTGTACTAAATAATATATTTTCGTAGAAAATATATTGGTGTAGATTAACTTGATTCTTTTTCGAACATCTACACAAAAATAGAAAGAAGATTATAAAAATATGTCAAAATTTTCTATAAAGAATAAATGCCTATAAATCGCGAACTGAATAAGCTGTAAAATCTGACTTCCCTGCTAATATCTCACTCTGTATGAAGTTCAAATTAAGCAAACTCATTTTAACGTTCAATCCATAAAATTCTTTATCAAATGAAGGTAATTTCATTAAAGGAGCTAACATCCATAGATTCAATATTGGGCCATTTACATTATATTTAGAATAATGTCAACTTATTTATTTATCTCTATGCGGTTAACTTATATTTTTACTTTAGCATACGTATTGTGTGCTAGGGGAAGAAGATAACATTAAAAAATAACATGCTTGAAATTGAACAAAATAAAATCACATTAGTAAACGTATGTATAATGCACCTATATTTATATACTTTTATTTAGTTATACATGTAAATAAGCTCGTAAAATTTTAAAAATATGTATATTGAATTATGCTTTAAAAATAAGAATATGATATTGGTGTACTAACATAGAAATTTGATAGATTAACTTTATCTATGCATGTTTTATTGGTAAAATATAGATATGCTTGCATGGTTTTACAGGGTTTATTGGTTCTTTTAATATTATTTGGAATGTAATAAATGCAATTTGTAGATTATTAAATTACCTATATTTCATACTCTAATTATATTTATAGTTAACTTTACTGAGTATTCATTATGTGATTTATTGTATTTTATAGTGTATATGTATATAACCTTAGTCAAATTGTTCATCAAACCTTCCTTCCACCTAAGCAATGGAGTCAAAGCTCATTGGTTATCTGCATTGGGAAACTTAACTCATTTGGGTCAACTTTCTCCCTTCCTTAATTTTATAATATAGCTTATTTACGTATTTATCTTCAATTTTAAAAGACCTAATATTCCTTAAATTTAAACTTCAAAAATTTACATGAATCATGCATATCCTTAGGTTTCATTTCTAAAAAAATAAAAATTAATAGAAAAATGGTAGGGTGCAGCTAGTTGGCTACACCCCATGGTGAAGCTTCCTTATTCTCATATTATGTTGTTCTTTTCTTTCTAAAAAGTAAGAATTTGCATAACTAAAAACAAGTCAAAAATTAAAATACCTAGAAAAAATATTATATATATATATTATTTATATAATATGTTATTAGATAAAAATGCTAAAATCAAAATAAAAACAAAAAGACTAAACCCCAAATAGAAGTTGAAATACAAAAAGGAATACAACTAAGTAGAAATTTGAGGTCGAATTAAACGAGTAAAAATCGAGTACCACTTGCCTCTCTGAGTTTAAGCTGTGGTATACTTACCTGCTAATCTTACTTCTATTTTTCCTATAAAATTTGGTTGATCACGTGCTTTTTGTGGGTACTGCAACCAAATTAATTTTAAAAAATGTAGAAATCGAGTATCAATGACATACCCACATCTTTAGTGAGGAAGTCCATCATGCTCTTAATAAGTCATGGCATCCATGTATCACCTAGGTTTGACTTGCCATACATATTTCTTCTGACAAACCAATAGGTTGCATGCGTGACATATAGTATCTACTCCAAATCATTCTTATGGCTAGAGTCAAGACATAATCCATCATTAGATCCATTTTAAAGCATGTCAGTTTCACATGATATAACAAAAAATGATATAGTTAATTATATATAAATCTTTAACTTATTTCCCTACTCAGAATTGAATATAGATGGATAGATAATTATGCGCATATCTACTTATATGTCTTCTGTTTCAAAAGACCTAGCTTTCTTTAATTTTAAAAATTAAAACTTGCATGAATCATGGTAATTGAAAATATGCATCACTACACCAATTCAATTTTAGTAAGTGTTAAGGTGTGAACATGAATAAATCATGCACCACTTCTCAAAATAAGCATATAGACATTTTTCCAAAATAAAGAACACAATGATAAAGAACTTGATTTGATTTAACTTAAAAATCCAACAAGAAGAGGAAATATATCATTACCTGATTGTGTTAACCTTCGTGTAGTGCCAATCTACTTTGATTAGTGTTCAAATAGAGTGATTATTGGCTCCTTAAATAATTGAATTCCATGTACAAATCAATATTATGAAAAACACATTAAGAATACGAAGAATAAACAAAGAATACAAAAATAATATGAAGAACGAATGAAGAGCATTCAAAGAATGAAAGAAGAACAAGAAAAGAACTGAAGAACGAACAAAGTGAAGGCTAGGGTTTAAGCATTAGTGCATCACAGAAGTATGACTAATACATGACATGCGATCAAGAATTGCAAGGGGTAGCGGAAATTTAAAAAAATTAACAAAGATGCAATCAAATAACATGAGAACCTTTCTCATATCGTTTCATCAAGATCAAGAACGAGTAAAAGGATTATCTCTTGGAGTGTGTTTTGGATCGCGTGACTCTAAATAAAGAGACCTCCTGTCTCAAGTCTGATCCAACAGCGGATGCAATTGCAGGCGTATGGATGAGACACGTGCCTCCCGCAATATAAGTTGACAATCCACGTCTGGAACCTTCTAATTTCGTCTCACGAAATCCGTAGTCTTCCTCACAAGCACGGAGCGTGAAAGAAGGCGGAGATCTACGAACAATCAATTCGGCAACACAATGGCATCGCGATGACAACGATGCTCTCAAGTACCACCAAGTGGATGGCCACTAGGTTTGAGAGAGAGAGAGAGCCTCTTGGATGTGTATGAGAAGAAGAGAGAGATTTATTGCTTTCAACTTGTACTAGCCTTTCCTTTATAATAAATTGGATGGTGGATATACACTCCTAATGGAAATCGATGACCATGATTTCGGTGCATAAATTTTGCAACAATTAATTAATTTAAAAGAAATATATATGTTGAAGAATCTTCAATAATTTAAATTCAATTAAATCAATTCATATGGACTAATAGGGAAAGGAGTATAGCTTCCTTCCATAAGAAGGGTGGACGACCATCACGAGGGAGATCCCATGTGGTCGTCCACACCTATTAAGGAATGGAGGCTACTTCTTTCCAGTATTGATGAGATCTCATATCTCATCCATTATTTCATATGTGCAGTACAACTATTATTTCTTAAATTTTCATCAAAATAATTCCAAATTATTTGGTGACAATTTCAATCATGCCATTGACAATTGTGAATCATATTCAACCATCCAATATAAAACATAAATTACATTTACAATTGATTGTACAATATGAATCCAAATCGAAATAACATTTAATTTGTAAATCCTATTTACAATAACATCTCTCCATGATATTCTAAATCATATTTATAACACTTATGATTATTATAGATAGTGATATCCACATTAATCATAACTTTGATAATTAAATCTCATTTAATTACCTTAGATGAGTAAATAATATGAATGATATTCACATTATTTATGACAATTAATTCTTGTTTAATCATCAATATTCCAATAATAAAATATATTATCAACAATAGAATTATTCTTGAACTCTTTCAAGAACAATATGCCTTCTTCATAGACACTTGGAGATAAGGATAGGATTTTTGTACAATAGAATTATTCTTGAACTCTTTCAAAAAATAATATGCATAGTGACTTGAATATTGAGATCTTATTTCATATCCAGATCTAGGTGACCTATCAAAGATATTTGATTAAATCGAATCGTAGATCTAATCTTCTCATTGCATCTGAATCATATTCAGATCAATGTCGAACATTTGGACTAAGATTAGATTACTACTCTTCAGAGAGGAGTCACTAAATCTAAACCTATTTCATCACTCCCTCGAAATGGAAGTGACATGCTTATACAATCATTTATGATCACATCACCCTCGAGTATTCCTAATATACGTACATCATGAAAACTGGAAGACTTAGAATAAACCGAAGTTTTTTATCATATTTGATTGTTTTCTTCAAGATTTTATCATTAAGCTTCTCATTAGATCATTGGGAGTTGGTATAGATCATATAATTTCCAAAGCAAGACGACCATGCATGGAATTTTAACTAATCCCAATATCTCATGAGTGAGCTCATGCCTTCCGGTTCAATAGTGAATTGGTATGATCTCTTTGGTAGATCATATTACTCATAAGCCCTTGTATACACACAAGCTCTCCTGTGTATAGACCTTTATTAGGTCATCAAATTAATGGTTTGTCTAATGTACATACTTAGACATATAATAATACACATATCTCCGGTCAAAGGATGCATGCCTATAACATGACAACATACATCATAGGTTTTGGTTATCCCGATCTTGTTAAGTCAACTTTTTGACCCAACTTATCTGACACCTTTAAATATCTATTCCTATGCAGGGGACTTGCATCAAGAGGTCGGTCATATATCAACCTTTAGAGAAGATTTCCATTTCCTTCTTAGACCGGAGATCTTTCCTTAACAATCATTTGATATTGCTTGATAAGTCCTCAATCTAACTCTTTAGATATCATCCGAGCATCGGCCTCTATGATTCAACCATTGAATAAATAGATGTATGATTATTAAGATGGCCATGGTACATAATCCTATTCGTATTAAGGGGTCCTATAAGTGCATTCGATCATTTAATATCATATAATGGCGAACTGAATAAATAACTTTTATTTATATATCAAAAGATTATAATAACATTTATTGTAGAAATGATTTGCCCGTGCCTCATATGTCTAGCAATCTCCCATTAGCCCTCAGAACCATTCAAATACAATCTTTAAACACATTCATTAAATGATGGTCGAAAATATTTTGTAGTAAAAGTTTGGTAAGGGGATCAACAACATCATCGACAGAGGCCACCTTAGCGATGATGATGTCACCATACTTTTGAATCTCCCAAATGATGTGGTATCCATGTGTTTTCTATTCTGATGCCATCTGGGTTCCTTTGCCTACACTATGCTCATGTGTTATCACAGAGTAGCGAGATGGGAATATCAAAGGAAACTACGCCGAGTTACAAGATGAACTTGTGTAACCACACCACCTTCTTTGCAGCATCGGATGCAGCAATATATTCGGCTTTTTTTTGTTAAATCGGTTGAAGTGTCCTACTTCTTGCTTCTCCACCTCATAGCATCATCGTTCAACAAGAATACAAACCATGAAGTTGACTTGCAGTCATCTATATCAAATTGGAAGTCCAAATCTGTCTATCCTAAGAATTGGAGATCACCATCTCCATAGACCACGATGTAATATGGTGTCCTCCTTAGATACTTAAAGATGTTCTTCACAGCATTCTAATGTTATTCTACATAACATGATTGATATTGTCTTACCACTCCCACTGCATGGCAAATATCTGACCTTGTACACATCATGGCATACATTAGGCTTCCCACAATTGATGCGTAAGGGCATCTAACCATGGCTTTTATATCCTCAACATTTGAGGAGCCATCTCTTTAGATAGGTGTATATCATGTCTTAAGGGAAGGAATCCTTTCTTAGAATTTTCCATATGGAACTGTTCCAAGATCTTATTCATGTATCCATGTCGAGACAATCCCAAAATCCTTTTTTTTGTGTTTCTAAACAGCTTCAGAGCAAGATATAAGAGACTTCTCCAAGATCTTTCATCTCAAAAGTTTGGGACAATCAAACCTTAACACTAGTCATCATTCATGTATCATTTTCTAATGATAAAGATGTCATCTACGTTAAGCAATATGAACAAAATGGTGCTCCCACTGAGCTTCTTGTACACACATGGTTCATCAGGATTCTGAATGAAATCATAACTCTTTATGGTTTCATCAAATCAGATGTTCTAGCTACGAGAAGCTTGTTTAAGCTCATAGATGGATTTTTTCAGCTTGCACACTTTGCCTTCATCAGTTATGAAGCCCTGGTGCTTCTCCATATAGATATCCTCCTCGAGGTATCCATTGAGGAATGTAGTCTTGACGTCCATCTGTCAGATGCCATCGTCAAGATATGCAATTATAGCTAGCAGTGTCTGATGGATTTAAGCATAGCCACATGAGAGAATGTCGCATCATCGTCGATGCCTTCTCTCTGTGTGCACCCCTTGTCTACGACTCGTGCCTTGAAGGTCTCTACCTTCCCATCAGGTCCTCTTTTTCTCTTGAAGATCCATTTACATCCTATGGGGTTTACCCCTCTAAGTGGATCTTCTAGGGTCCATACATCGTTCTTGTACATGAAGTCTATTTCAGACTTCATTGTTAGCATCCATCTATCCATGTCATGATCCATGAGTGCTTCCTTAAATGAAGTTGGATCATCGTTAGTTTTACCTAACACATAGAATTCATATCTTTCAGGTAGTATAACTACCCTTGAACTCCTTAGAAGAGTTATGAGTGTTTCAACCTTATTCACATCTTCAGTTTCTGGTTCATGAAGCTCAATATCCTCAAGGGATTCAATAAGTTTTTTAACTTCACTTTTGTCTTGACTCTTAAGGAAGTCATCCTCTAAGAATTTTACATCTGTAAAGACAAAAAAAGTTTGATTCTCGAAGTCATAAAGTTTGTATAAAATATTGTCCTTTACGTACCCAATGAAGTAATACTCTTTAGTGTGATATTCTAACTTACTTGCGTCAATGTTCTTCGCATGTACCAAGCAACCCAAAATCCTCAAGTGTCTAAAAATGGGATTGTCTCCAAATCAAATCTCATGAGGGATTTTGGGTACAAATTTTCTAGGAATCTTGTTAAAGATATATATTGCAGCCCCTATTGTATATCCCCAGAAACTAAGAGGTAAATGTGCTTTACTCATCATTGAACGGACCATGTCCATAATGGTCTTGTTGTGTCTTTCAACAACACCATTTAGTTGGGGAGTTCAGGGGAGTGAGATTGGATACAGTTCCTCTCTCTTTGAGCTATTCCTTGAATTTATCTGAGAGGTACTTTCCACATCAGTTAAATGAAATCCGTTTAATCTTCCTATCAGTTTGGTTCTCAACTAAAGACATGAATTCTTTGAACTTTTCAAATGTTTCATATTCATGACGTAACAGGAAGTTGAACATGTATCATGAGTGATCATCAATAAATGTCAAATAGTATCGATGTCCATTTTGTATCGAGGTATTGAAGGGACCACATGCATCGGTATGTATTAGTCCAAGAATACCCTCGCATTGTGTACCCTTATTTTGTAAGGGTGCTCTAGTCATTTTACCTCGATTGCAATGTTCACAGATAGATAAATTTTAGACCTATAGAAAATCTAAGGGTCCATTCTTTATCAATCTATTGATTCTCTTAACAGATAAATGATCAAGAATTTGATGCCAAGTCATGTTTGAATGATTTTCGTCCTATTCAGAACTTTTAGGGTTTTTATTAGTGAGTGCTACATTCACGATAGATTCATCAATGCACAATTCACAAAGTCCACCAGAAGTTAGAATATCATCTACAATATGTTTAGCATAACAAATTATGATAAGTTTCTCACAGAATAAGAATGAATATCCATTTCTAACTAACTTAGATATAGATTATAGATTCCTTTTAATACCAGAAACATGAAGCCATTCTTTAAGTATAAGGACTCTCCCGATAGATAATGATAGTATGCATGCCGCAGTGACGACTACTGTAACAGTTGCATCAAATCCCATATAGATGATTATCTCCCCTTCATTGAGTTCTCTAGTTTTCTTAAACAAAATGGAACAATTTGTATACATGAATAGAAGCACCAGAATCAATGATCAAACTACCTTCTCTTCCTACGAGAAAAATGATTTCAATGATGAAAGTATATTTTATACTTGATGGAGCTTTACCTTTGTTAGTGGTTTTCATGCATTCTGGGCAGTTACATTTCCGGTGCCCTGACTTTTTGTAGTGATGACAAACATCGATCTTCTACGATACTATCAATGTAGAAGCATGGGAGGATGAGCCAATAGCTTGACTCTTCTTCATTTTCTTATGAGTCGGACCTTTCCGAGCCCCATGCTTTCGACCATGCTTCCCTTTGACATGTTGCACTATGAACATGGTTTCTTTCTTCATGACATCTTCTACAGACTTTAGTGAAGGAAAGAACTCAACATTTGTTAACCTCAACTTGTTCTTGTGGTACTATAACACAATGTTGGTGAAATATTTGGTCAAAGTCCCTACATCTTGTAGCAAATAAGTTCTTTTCGGATATTATAACATTGAGTGTGGTTTACGTCATTGAACATCTCTTTCAAATTCAGCATTATATCCTAACAACCTTCCATGTCCACATGTTGCTTCTGTAGCACATTAGATAGAGATCCTAGTCTGTAACACCTATCCAATGAATGATCTTCATCATATTTATTCATGATGCTTTCCTCTTTCAAAACGTACTCTCGGGTTTAGCAAGTATTCACTCACCTGCGAAAAAGAGAGATTGTCATTGTATTTATGTTCTTCCAATGTTAGCGATTTGTGTTCTTGTTCTTGATGAGAACATAACCAATGCGCTCCACAAAAAGAATAAGCTCCAAATTACGGAGCTAGTCTGAATAATTTGATCATGCCAATTGGTTGACCTCCATAATCCTGTTGAGTAGGTTCATAGATTTCATATCTGAGATTGAGAATGGACTTATTAGAATATATATATATATATATATATATATTCAATTTTAAATTCTTTGATTAAGAATTTTTAAATTAAGGTAGTCTTGACTTTTAAACTTTCAATGTCTATTTCCTTCTTAAACTTTAAAAACAAGAGATATACTTACGGCTATATCTCTAGCAAGATTTGATATCTTCTTTCTACCTTTGTTACCCCCCAATAATATGAGAAAATGTGACTTAGATTAAAATAAGTGGAAACTCATTCCGCCTTGCAAGTACTACTTGCATTTCCCAATTCAACCTTTAACATTTAGGCCCACCATCCCTAAGTTCATGTTGACCCATTATTAATTGAACTAATCATCAACAGAAATAGAACATGCTATGTGTAATCCAATATTGCCTCAATTATATGAGGAACGATATTGGGATCACTATGCATGTGGCCTTACTCTTTCGAGAAGGAAAGAGCCCAATCCATGTGCTCTTGTACGTCAGAGCTACGACTTCGCATCAGCGTCTCCAGTGCACAATCCATGGTGATGGAACCTTTTTCCTTGACGAGAGATCATGGATGTCATCTCATGATCCTCACATCCCAATCAAATTTAATTAACCATTTCAAATCAAATTCGTATGATTAATTCTTCGAAGGAAATTACATCTCTATTTATAATAGACTATTTATTTTAATCGGGTCTAATTAATTTAGTCATATTAAATTAATTATCAATCTAATACAACTAATAAATAACTAGGGTTTGCTAGATATTACTATATAGTATACACCCTCTCACTGTACAATTGTATTATTCCAATTAGTTGTTTAAAGTACGTAGGGACTTCTCATGGTATTCATCCTTGAAACGGATCAAACCAGGCCGGACATATAATGCTAATAGGGAGCGCTTCCACTGCAAATGCGGAATAGATTACAGTTAGTTAACCCATTGTCATATCCATGACCTAGATACCATCCTTGAATCAATTCAAGACAACACAATTGGTAGAAATTATACTAAGAGGTTTTGTTGGTCATATGCTCTTAATGACTGGCATGATACTATATAGTATCCACTCAGAAATCTTAAGCATCTTAAAATATTTTTAAAGATCCTAAATTTCTAGTCATATCAAGCAAACATGTTTGGTATTGCATGTAAAAGTTGGCCTACAACTATTGTCGGTTAAACTAGAGTTTTTGTCATAAACATTAATTCAATGGTGATTGATGTTTTTAATTCAAATATCACCATGAATACGTGAAGCGTCAAATAATCATGATAAATTCATAATTTTCTTGATTGAACCTGAATGATAAACACATTAAGAAAGTTCTTATGATGATATAATCATCTTCCGACCCATCTCCACTAAATATGGAACATCTATGGCAAATAGAGTCGTAATTGTATAAAATAAATTCAATTGTATTGTCGGTTTAATTATCCACTTAATTATTGTATTTATAATATATTTCATGATTGGAAATTGTAACCAAATATGAATTTGTTACGGATCCATGATTACATGCAAAAACAATTTTATTGTAGGAACTTCTCGAATCTAAAACAATGCACCTTGATGCCAACATTTAGAAAATATTTTGGGGACTGTCGACACACCTGACAACTCGGGTTAAGTAATATCAAGGATCGTTAAGACCCGAATCACCTAGCATGGGTCAACAAGAAAAAACAACCACTCAAAAAGATAAAAAACAATCAAGTACAAATGTAAGCAGTTTCGCTGTTTATTTTACCTGGTGTAACAACCAAGGTCGAACACAAGGAGCACGAGAAAACCTACGAAGTAGTCCAATCTCATAAGTAAAATAACATATTTTTAGTGGTTTTTTTTAATTTTTGCATTTTTTTAATTTTCAGTAAGAAAACAAAATCAACAAATAAGGAAACAAGACAACACATAAGTATTTTTGGATTTTCTTTGAGGCTAAAAATGCTCATAAAATAAGTTAAAAATATTTTTGGGTTTTTGAGGTTTTAAAGTATTTTTGATAATTTTCTGGGATTTCGCAAATGCTTTTATGAATTTACAAAAATAACAGTGCCAAAAAGTTCAACCAGTGCACAAACATGATTAAATTGCATGTTAAAAATCTTAAAATGCCCTAAAATCATGGAAAGCAATTTTATGAGAAAAGATGAAGAAAAACCTACAAACAAGGTCTGGAAATGAGAATTTTTGGATTTTTCTTGAATTTTATAGAATTTTTATAAGATTTTAGGTGTTTTCTCTTTTAGGGTTTTTATAAGGAATTTTCAAACAAAATTGTTATAGTAGATAAAACACATAAAAATACACTAACAATAATGTTTTTGGAATTTTTAAACACTTTTCGAATTTTTATGGATTTTTAAAATTAGACAGGACACTTTTTATAGGTTTTTGATTTTTTAAAAATAATAAATGCAAACAAATTAACTCACAAAAATTATACTAAATACTACACGTAAACAGGAGTTGGTTGTAATTTTTAGATAATTTTTAGGATTAATTTGCTAATTATTAGGTTAAATAAAAGACAAGCAATTTGCAGGGACCTGTATGTAATTAAAATAAAATTCTGGACCTAACAATAACACAAGTGAAAAGCGTAGGGTCTAAAATCCGAACAATCACGTGCACAACACATGATCTAGGCTCACAAGGGTATAAATGCAAATGACAAAAAACTTGGGATTCAATTCATAACATCAAAAAAAGTGTAGGGCATACAGTGCAAATAACCCAAAAGGTGATGTGTACATCCATGTGCTACACACAAAGAGGGACTAAAATGCAAATATCAAAACGAGGTGCAAAATGCAAAAGTTCATAACTACAACTTTTATTTACTGGACTAAATAGCAAAGGATAAATGTGCGAGGGTGAAAGGGAAAAATACCCCTGTAGAGGAACGGGGTGCCTGCAGGAGGGGTCACTATCCTACGGCTCTGATCATTCCCTATTGTATATCTGATGTCTCTGAGTTGGTCGGCTACGTGCGTGTCAGATGCACTGCAAGGCTGATCTAACGGTCAGAAAGTTGGACGTGTCGGGCGGCTGTGATAGAATCTGGCAGATAGGGGCTTCATCTGATGGTAGAGGAGAATGCTGGAAGAACATCCCTCAGGCGACCTTTGATCGAGCGATGGAGCCAATCCATCGATCCGATGAAAGCCCTGAAGGGTTTGGTAAGCTCGGGGAAGCTCTACGCGTCAGGTGGGCTGCTCCGATGGGAAGAAGAACGGTCGGATGGCCGTGGCTGTGGTGGCTCGCCTGGGGTTGCTCCGCCTGAGCAGCAGGGGCTCTAGAATGCTTCTAGACGTGCCTGCAGACCTGCAAGAGGAAGAGAGGGCTCGAGGCTATGCTCCGACCCTGGTTATTGCTTCAAAAGACAAGGGAAGCGGCGACGGATAGTGATCGACCTCTGGCGAAGGCGGAAGAAGGAGATCTGGGCCTAATCTCGACCTGATGGTCGAGTCTCAGGGTGGTTGGATTGCGTGGTAAGGTACGGAGTGAGATAGCATAAATCAGAGCAAATAGATGTAGGGAACGGGGCTCCGACCCGTTGGCCGGAGCAAGTGAATGTGCGGCGACGCAAAATGGAAGGATTAAATCGAACGGTGAAATGCAGTGGATATAGGTGGTACATGAAGCTACTGAGGTGCTCAACAAGGTCAGGTGAAGGTTGGCGATCGGGTCTTGGCCTCAACCAAGCTACGGCTGGCCGGGAGGCTTCACGCGACGAAGCTCTAGCTACACCGTGAGCTACAAGTCACCAGGTGCCTTCCAACGATCCTGAAGGGCTCCTCCGCTGGCTGTCACTACAATGAAGGTGTCTAGGAGGGAATGTGGGCGCGAGGGATGAGATACAACGCTAGGACGTGGAAGAGAGGATTTTATAGGATGCTCCAGGGGCTGGAAGGATCGAGCAAGAGCGTACAACCCTAGTAAGATCCACGCCTTCCTAGGGATCCCCGAGGATCATGGATCCTAGGAGGAGGCTCGGGCGAGAAATCGGGGCACGAGGCGGCTGGAGTCGGGCAGGGAAATAGGGAGAAGAAGGTATGGCGAGATGGATTCGGGTCTGACCCGGCTTGAAGGAGGCATTGATCGGAGTCAACAAATCCTCCGGGACCAATCAAAAGTAGGTGAGAATGCTGCCAAAATAGGCTAGAGGACAAAATAGGGAGAAAATAAAGATAATTAAATTAAAAATAATAAACACATTTAAATTAAAAAGTGTATAAAATAAAAAATGTTTATTATTTTTCAAGGTATTTTTCTATGATTTTTTATTATTTTTATGAAAAATAAATTAATGTATATACACTATATTGTATTATATACATGTATAGTATACCTATGTATTATTTACAAGTATTATTATTTTTTTATTTTTACACAAATACCTCTATTTTATATTTTTTATTTACAACATAATTCTAGAAGTATAAAATAAATTTTATTTTATTTTTACTAATTATTTAAGGTTATATAATAAATAGAGTATGTAATATATATAGATGTATTTTATACAATGAATGGAGGATTTTTTTATTTTTATTTAGTTTTTCTGCTTTTTATTTTATTTTTATATTATTTCTATGATTATATATAAAGGTATAAAATGGATAATTTAATTTTATTTTTCAGAGGTAATTATATGTACAAATATAGGTAATATATACAATATATAGTGAGCCCTATCTCTCTCTACTCATTTTATTTTGCGATCAGGACAAGGCTTGACCTTCTCTTAGGATTTGGGTCACTCTGTATTTATTCTAAATACCTCATTCCTTTTTCTTTTCCTTTATTCTTTTATTTTTACCCAAAAACATGCTAATTATGCAATATTAACAAAAGCATGCAGATTGCTAAGTTATTGTATTTACTGATATATACATGATGTTTTGCCAAGACAAGAATAAAATAAAAGAATAAAGAGTGAGAATCAGGGATTCATCACCCCATATAATTTACCTTTGCTAGTCCCTTTGCAAACACTTATTTGAAAAAAGAAGCGGAAACGAGAGAAAGAAAAGAAAAAGAATCAAGGTTGATTATTAAACTTATCTTCATTAAATTGAAGTATGGAGCTCAGTCTGGCCTTTGGATTATTAGTTTGTTGGAACCTTATTGGGAAATAGGTTTAAGACTCAACAACCTCCAAGTTCCACCTTTCGATGGTCAAGACTCCTCAATAAACTAGGTCAGAACAAGTCTACACACGCAAACTCTGATGACTATGCATCTTTTCTTATACGGTGTAAGTGATATGCAGCTTTCCACCTCAGAAATGATAAAGCAACAACCTCCCTCAACAAGGTAACTCTAATTCTCCAGTCTAGCAGCTCTTTCCTTGAGGAGCGGGGTATTCCCTTCTAAGTTCAAGTTCAATCAGCTCAAGAAGAGGGGAAAGAAGAGAATGGACCATGACTAGTGTAGCCACGTATCCCTAGGAGCCTAACCAGTGTAGATAAGTCTTCCGTTACAAGCTTCATGAGATGAGAAGGTGTGATACATAAGCTTTGCTTTATTTGACTATATACTCCGGCATGCATTTTATTTTCAATCAGGCATGTCCACTTTTTTTTGAAATTTTTCTTGATTTTTGCACATTTTTTTATGTGCATATGTACAACATATCTACATGGTGCAACATAATACATAAGGAGTTTTTCTTCTCGAGCCGGTAGACTATCCCTCTTTTGAAGCATTATTGCAACCCACAACTCCTGTCTTTAGACCACAATGCTACTAGACCAAGTTGAGATGCACATCCTTCCCTAAAGGAAGATGAGATGTTCCTCCTAGAAGTACTACCCTCGTATGCTATCCCAAGCCAAAGAATTCTACCTCCTCATCACCTCATCTGTGTGGAGCTATGTGTAAAGTGCTAGTCCAAGTAAAGCCGTTGTCTCTGAGAGTCATGTGTGTGCTGTTAAGTGTTCTACTTAGCCTCATCAAGATAACATGTGAACATAGCCTAGTGGACTCAAAGAATTAAGTCACTAATGGACCTGAAAAGTCTTAACCCCAATTCCTATAAGGTTCCGCTGAAGTTAGGTGGATTAAGGTCTTACCAAGCTCCATTTTCCAATTTATATCCAGACTAGTTTAAATGTCAACTATGATTCAGAAGAATATACAAACAAACATGTACAAGACCCTTTTTGTGCAATTTTTCAAAATATGCAAAATGTTATGAAAAATGTTTGAATGCTAAGAAGAAGGGCAAATTTTTGCAAAATATTTAAAAATATTTACAAACAGATTTTTGCAAAGTTTTCTTTTTCAAACATTTTGCATAAAATTTTTACTATGTACATAATTTTGATACAAAAACACTTACAGAAGTTTTACACACAAACCATTTTTACAAACATTTGCACAAAAATAGTTTTTACAAAAAGAACTATTTACAAACATGTATCTACAAGAAAGAATTTTATATGCAAGAAAAAATTTTATCTATTAACACATACACAAAGTACGAGTTATGGCTAAGTACATGTACAATACGTACGACGCCCCCTATACTTAGCTCGAACGATGTTCTCAAAATGATCAAAGAGCGATGAAAGGAAGACATAACTCGTGCTGAGTATTGGGAAATGAAAAGAAGGCTATACTACAACGACAAATGAAAGAATGCAATGAATAGAAATCGGTGATCCCCCTATACTTAGGATCAAGTAATCCTAATTATAGAAGTCTGTACACAAGTGGAAAACCGAGGGTTAGAATGTACATGGTCTACCTCCCTTATACTTAGGGTAAAATATCCCTAAGTATAGGCAGCACAGAGGTAAAAAGACTTAAACAGATAATCACAAGTCTGACACCCCCCCATACTCATTGTAAAGTATAACCTAACTATAGCATAATCAGAAGATGAAGATGGGGTGTTAGACAAAAGAATGTGAGATATGGACAACTGGATCCATACAATTGCAGAGGAAAAGTGATAATCAGGCATGAGATGCAAATGATGTGAGTCAAAGACCACATCTCATGCAAAATGAATAGGGTGACGTCAACGATCAGCGGATCATGATCAAGATATGGCTTCAGGAGCTCACCGTTAACTAGAAAGGTGGATTCAGATGACAACTCGGATATATCAATGCTTCTGTTGCCGTGCACCTTTCTGACCAAGTATGGTCCCTTCCATTTGCTTTGCAACTTCTCTGAAAATAATCTCAACCTGGCATCAAATAGCCATACTCTCTTGTTCGGCTCAAACTGTTTATGGTCGATATGAGAATCATGCCATATCTTCACTCTCTCCTTATATTGTAGGCTACTCGAAAAGGTTGTCTCTAAGCTCCTCCAGGGCTCACAACTCTGCTTTCCTTTGATCTCATATGCTCTTGGGATCCAATAATAACTCAGTGACTGCCCATAAGTGACTTATGCTTGATCTCCACAAGTAAATGGCATGGCTTGCCATAAATGAGACAAAAGGGAGATGTACCCATTGGTGTCTTGAAGGAAGTTCGATAGGCCCACAAGATCGAGTCCAAAAGCTGTGATCAATCCTTTCGGTATAGGCAGATGACCTTCTGTAAAATAGTCTTGATCTCCATGTTTGATACTTCTGCAAGACCATTGTTTTGAGGGTGATATGGAGTGGCTACTCGATGGTCAATGTTGAACTCGTTAGCAAGGGCCTTTATCTTGTCTTGATAAAGTGAGTTCCCCCGTCTGATATCAACACTCTAGGAAACATGAACTGTAAAATGATATTCTTCCTCAAGAATCTACAAACAGTCTTAGCATCTATGGTTCGGGTGGGGATGGCCTCAACCCAACGACTCACATAATCCACAATAAGCAGAATATACTCGAATCACTGACTCTTAGGGAATGGACCCATGAAATCGATGCCCCATGCGTCAAAAACCTCACAAAAGTGAATGGGCTACATCGGCATCATATCACGCTATCCACAGGTGCCCATCCTCTAATAATAAGTACACCTCTTCATGAATTCATCAGAATCCTTGAAGAGGGTAGGCCACCATAGGCCGGATTGGAGCACTTTCTGTGCTGTCCTCCTCCTAGAATGATGTCCTCCTGTCTCAAGTTTGTGGCAGTATGTGAGGACGTTGTGGTGCTCCTCCTGAGGAATGCACTAATGGTAGACGATATCTCCTCCTTCAGATAAAGGATGGGATCCTCCCAATGGTACGACATGGCCTTCGCAAGGAAAGTCTCAAGTCGCTACCTGGGCCAACCTTGTGGAACTTTCTTGGCAACAAGATAGTTTACAATGTCGGCGTACCATGGAAGCGAGGCGATAGCAAGGATCGCATCATCTGGGAAGGTCTCTGTAATAGGTGCCATCTGCTCTGATTCCTCAAGATTCTCTAATCGGGAGAGGTGATCCGCCACCACATTCTTGACTCCAGGCTTATCCTTAATCTCAATGTCAAACTCCTAGACTAGAAGGATCCATCTGGTCAATCTGGCTTTGGCATCCTTTTTTGCCATGAGGTACCTGATGATGGTGTGATCTGTAAGAATCGTCACTCTGGATCCAAGAATATAAGATCTGAAATCGTCCATAGCAAAGACTACTGCTAGCTTCTCCTTCTCTGTAACAGTGTAGTTCTGCTGAGCGGCATCCAAAGTCCATCTCGTATAGTGAATGGCATAAGGTAATCCATCCATCCTCTATCCTCACACAACCCCTATGGCAAATCAGAAGCATCCGTCATGATCTCGAATGGGAGAGACCAATCGGGTGGTTGAAGGACAAGAGCCTCAACAACTAATCCTTTGAGAGTCTCGAATGACGTTAGACACTTATCATCTACAATGAACTCAGTATCTTTTGTCAGCAGATCAGTAAGCGGTCGGGCAATACGACTGAAATCCTGAATAAATCGTCGATAGAAATCGATATTCCCTAGAAAAGACTGCAACTGTCACAAGTTGGACGGTGGATTGAGTTTCTTGATGATATCCACCTTAGTTGGATCGACCTCCATGCCCCTGCTAGAGATGATATGGTGAAGCACCGTCCCCTGAGTCACCATGAAGTGGCTCTTCTCCCAAGATAATACAAGATGGACCTCGATAGATTGTTGAAGTACGCAGTCTAGGTAGTCAAGACAAGCATCAAACCCATCATCATAGACCGAGTAATCATCCATGAAGACCTCTAAACATTCACCCACCATGTTCGAGAAGATGGACAACATGCACTTTTGAAATGTAGCCAGGGCATTACATAAACCAAAGGGCATCCATCTGAAAGCATATGTCCCAAACGGACAGGTGAATGTCGTTCTCTTATTCTTCGGGCACTATGGCCACCTGGTTATAACCAGAGTACCCGTCAAGAAAATAATAGTGACTCTTCCTAGTTAGCCTCTCGATGATCTGATCAATAAATGACATAGGAAATGGTCCTTCTTGGTGGCCTGATTCAATCATCTGTAGTCCACACAGACCCTCCAAGAAGTGAGTATCTGGGAAGCTATCTCCTCTCTAGACTCGCTCACAACTGTAGTGATGCATGTTTTCTTGGGCACCACATGTAACTGACTAACCCACTTGGAGTCAGATATAAGGTAGATAAAATCGATGCTGCACCATTTTGATATCTCCTTCATGATCACATCTTGAAGATTCGGGTTCAACCGTCGCTGGAACTCACAAGATGGCTTAGCGTCCTCTTCGAGATAAATAAAGTGGGAGCACATGGTCGAACTTATCCCCTGGAGATCAGCTATGCTCCATCCAATCACCTTGTAGTTTTTTTCAAGAAGCTCCATCAAACGAGATTCTTGCTCTCCACTCAAATCTGCTGAGATAATGACTGGGTACATCTCTGGCTCACCCGCAAGGAATCTGTACTTCATCGACTGCGGCAAGGTCTTTCGCTCTGGACAACTGGGAGCTGGCAAATCTGGTTTCTGAAAAGTCTGAGTGAAGGCAACCAGATCTGCATGGGAGAACTCTCGCTGTGCATGGAAATCTGGCGAAGATGGCCCTGGTGGTATCTCTGTAATCTGTTTTTCCTCAATCTCCATCCTAGTTGTCGGCTCTGTGGGAATCAGACATGGAAAATAATTATTAAACTCATCCAATCAATGTCTGAATTTAAGGGATCTGAATCAGAAGAACAAGAAATAAACTTTGCCTCGCTATCCTGCCCGCGATCGTCAGCCTCAAATGTGTCATCTGCCAAGAATGTGCTATCCAAACTCTCATCTGTTGGAATTTGTACATCTGTAGTGTCTGAAGATGCAACAAGAGCTCGTGATACCGGATCGGACCAAACTGCTTCATCGTATGTAATCACAAAGTCACATTCCTAGTAAACGTCTCGCTCTGCATCTATCATATGCTCTATGTCACTCGACTGCTCGGAACAAGCTGAATCTCTCGCTCTTGTCTCCTTGATCGTCTCTATTTGTACACTCCCCCCCGACACAAAAGTATACCTTCCCGCTATCATGATCGGATACCGCCTTGGTTGTGGCCAAGAACGGGCGTCCTAGAATGGTGGGGGTATCTGTCACAGACTCAGGGATCTCCATGTCTAGTACAACAAAGTCCACGGGGAATTTCAGACCCTGAATTAAAACGACCACATCCTTCTACAACCCCTTCAGCCTCTTGACAGATCTATCAGCAAACTGAAGGACTGTCCTACTCTATCGAAGAGGCCAAACTCGAATCGGTCAAGTAGGGCTGCCGGAAGAAGGTTGATGGAAGAGCTGTTGTCTAATA
The DNA here is from genome assembly GCA_037367405.1 of Ottelia alismoides. Lineage (NCBI taxonomy): Eukaryota > Viridiplantae > Streptophyta > Magnoliopsida > Alismatales > Hydrocharitaceae > Ottelia > Ottelia alismoides. The sequence goes on along the minus strand of JAZKJV010011894.1, from coordinate 255,436 downwards.
GAGTCCGATCGAACCGCTGCTCATGGATGTGGCATCTGACATATGGAGCTCCTGCATCTAGCCTCTTGGCTGGCAATCAGTTCTGTATGGCAAAGCAGGTGGCACGAGTGAGCACATGGATCTCTGTATTGTGGTTCCTTCTCTTCCCGCGGATGGTGGTCTTCTCTCTCAAATTCTTCTGGAAGAGAGGGATGTGCTCTAATGCCTCATGTAGAGTCGCTTGAATCTGGAATCTATCGATCATCTGCTGGCTGAACTCTAACCGATGTCTCTTTTTTGGATTTTCAGTTGTATTCCCCTTCGCTAAGAGGAGTGCTTGAGGGAAAGGGATAGCTGGACCCTCTCCAGAAAGAGGGTTAGGAATGGGCTCCCATGTATGTGAAGAGATAAAATCCATATAATCATCAGCATTCAATACATAAGAAGGCGCAGAAACCTTTTCTTTATTCATATTTTTGGTCTTCTCTTTTTTCCAGTTTTTGGTTTTTTTCTAACACTGTCCTGAAATACAACATAAGGTAACACAATTGAAGTAGAAACGGTGGCATCGACACCACCCACGGCATCTATCTTCGTGGCATCAACACCATGCTCTAGCTCAGCAACTGGAATAGAAATGGTGGCCTCAGTACCACCGATTGCATATGGAGTCTCGACAATCTCAGAATCGTTGGCTGGATCTACATCCTTGGTGGTTTCAGCTCCACCATCATCCTCATCACAAGCGGCATCAATACCACTATCCTCCTCATCTGGTTCTCTTGAATCTCCATGTGGTCGTCGCTTAGACGAGGCATCGTCGGCTGGCATCGTACCGCTCCTAAGTGTCACAAAATCAACATCAAATATGTAGGAAGAAATATCACCCACGGAATCATTAGTAGTAGTAGTCTCTGTGAACTGTACTTACTCAGACTTCCTCTTGAGGTTGTGATAAATAGGGATTTAACGAGGGTTTAGAAATCTCACAAAGCGAGAGATCCAGTCGATGCGTTAACCGCTCAACAAATCTCAATTAATCAACAGATAACCCACAATAATTAACTACGCAAATAAATCTCAAAAATATGTGTGGAGTTAAAATTTATTATAACTCTACAACAAATGTATAGCATGTAAGTATGTGTAGAGGTCGAATACAGGGAGCAAACGGTAGGAGGCATGAATAATGCTTAAATATTCTGTCTTTTATCTCTTGTCCAAGTTATTATTTTATGGGCTTTAATTTTTTAATTTTTTATATTTTTATATTTTTATATTTTTATATTTTAATTTTAAATTTTCCAATTTTTATATTTTCTTTTTTCTTTTTTATATTTTATTATTATTATTTTTATTTATATAAACAATATAACCTATATAAGGCTTTATATATACAATATATAGAAGCATATTTATAAATACTAATAAATATAGATAAAAATATGAAAATAAATGGTTGTTAGGTATTTTTATTTATTTTTTTCAGGAGTTTTTTTGCTAATTTTTATGCATTTTTAAAGTAAACAATATCCCAAATAAGGGATTACTTAGATACCCAAAATTGATTTGGGTTTTTAAAAATAGTAAAAGAGTCCCAAAATTACCCAAATCAATTTTAGTATATAAATATTTACATAACTAAAATTATAAAATAGAAAAAGATATTTTTGGAGTTTTTTAAGAATTTTTAAGATTTTTATAAAGTATTTTGGGGTTTTTAGATTTTTAGGGTTTTTGTTTTTACATTTTTAGTGATTTTTGGTCTGTAAGTAAAATAAGATAAAATATACTGTATATAATTTTATTGGAATTCTTAGACACATTTTTATATTTTTGGGTATTTTGTAAGTTAAACAGGGAATAAATGTGCTCTATTTGATTTTTAATAAACTGATTAAATGCAAAAAAATGCAAATTTAAATTATGGACGTGAAACTACATATCATGAAACATTTAATCCTATTTTTGTGGATTTTTAGGAGCAAGTTAGATATTTTTAATAAATAGAGAAAAGCTACAAAAATATAGGGGGCTGCAATGATATAGCTGCAGTCAGCCTTTATATATATAGATTGTTGGACATGCGAGCCCAAAGCGAGCCATTATGCAATAAATGTTATTGCAGATATCATTCCCTGATCTAAAATGAAGAATAACTAATTTGCATAATAGGTCCCTTAATACAATTAGGGTTATGTACCATGGCCATCTTAATAATCATACAGTTGTTGATTCAACTATTGAATCATAGAGGCTGGTGCTTGTATGAATATCTAAAGGGTTAGATTGAGGACTCATCAAGCACCAGCAAATGATTGTTAAGAGATGATCTCCAGCCTGAGTAGGAGATGGCAATCCTTTCTCACATAGGTTGATATCTGACCGACCTCTTGATGCAGATCCACTGCATAGGAATAGAGACTCGGAGGTGTCAGATTAGTTAGGTCAAAGAGTTGACTTAACGAGATCGAGATAACCAAAGTCCTATATTGTATGCTGTCACGATACAGGAACACATCCTCTGACCGGAGACAGATATATTACTATATTTTTGAGTATGTACATTTGGCAGACCAATAGGTTGATGGCCTAACCAAGGTCTAAACACCGACGAGCTGGTGTGCATATAAGGGCATATGAGTAATACGATCTCTCAAAGGGATCATACAGGTTCATTACTGAACCGGAAGACTGACGGACGCAAAAACTACCCTTTAGATGTCGTATACTTGACTTGTGCGTTGCAGTCGGATAGATCCGCGATCGGTAAAAAATAACCGCACAAATTAATTAATTGTCTAATAGATATATGCGCGGTTTGATGTTTATTTAGCCTGGGCAAGCCCCAGGGTCGACTCAAGGAGGCAAAGGAACAACTCGGGATCAAATTAGATGTATTAGATTACGATTTTCCAAGTGGTTTTTTTTTTGATATTTTTTTTATGCAGGACACATGAAAAATCAGGCCAGGTTGAGGTTAAATCAATTCAAGATATCAAATTAAGTCCAAAAATTATGAAACTTGGCCAGATTATGAAATGTGATGAAATTAAGCTAACCTAATTTTTTTAGAATTTTCTGATGCACGGATAATAAAATATGCAGACTTTAGTGAAAATGACTAAACCAATTTTAATAATTACCAAGCGATGATATTTCTCAGAAATAAAATTAATCCAAATAGATCTCAGTAAGAGCTATCTAAATCAACTTTAATTTCGTTAAAATACTTCACGGTTAACTAATTAAAAAGTGATTAAGGTTTTCACTAAACGAATTTTCTAGGACAAACTTTACGTGCAATTGATGTAAATTTTAGATATGTTGTAGCATAAACTTAGATCTACCAACTACTATTTTTCGAAGATTTTTCGATAAGCAGAGAAGACACAATCAATTAATCAATTAAAATGAGTAAAATATTACAATTTTTCCCAAATTAAATTCTATTAATATTCTGCAAATCAGAAAAATACAAGAAAATGCTAAAATGGTAGACCAAGAGTTATACTACACCATGCAACTTTCGGAATTGAAATTTGATGACAAAATGATGACTAAATAAATACGCAAATGCAGGGGTATGAATGCAATACAGGAAAAGAAATAAATAACTTACAATTGTGCCTAAGGGTACTTTTGCAAATCATAAAACATGCAGGGATGACTATGCAATATTCGCAAAATAATAAACTAATAAAAAAATGGACCTTTTCAATAACCGTGAGTTCCAAAATGGAACCCACCTTCCCCACCACGCTAGGGTTTGCGGCACGAGCGTGGGCGTTGCGGCGGTGGCAAGCACGGGCGCGGTGGGCGGCGGAGTCGGACGCGGGCGCGAGGGCGGCCTGAGGCGGCGGGCGTCGACGCGCGCGAGGGGGGCAGCGCGAGGGGCGTACACCGCGGTTGGGGGAGCACCTGGGAGGCGGCGGCCGGTGTCGATGGCGGCGCGGCCTAACGCGCCCGGGCGGCTGATCTGGAGGAGGCGCTGGACTGGGCGTACGGCGGCGGCCGCGGGCAGAGGGCGGCGCCGCTCGGGCGGAAGGTGCTTCTGGACGGCGCAGAGATCGGCCAGGCGGGCCGCTTGCTGGCGGGCGGCGATCACGTGCGAAGGGCTTGTCCACGCGGGGCTGCCGCGGTTGGGAGCGGAGGTGCGCGGTGCCGCGCGTGGTCGTCCAGGCAGGGGGGCGGCGGCGTGGAGCTGCTTCCTCCCTGTCTTTTTTTTTGATTTTTTTTTGTAATTTTTTTTGTTGTATTTTTTTTGATGTGAACAAGAAATAAAATTTGCAAGTGGTAATGATTGTGAATGTATGCAAGGGTGATGATGTAAAAAAATGATAGTGATGAATGATGGAAATGAATGAAAATATTTTGGTGGTGATAAAAATGAGGTGATTGTGATGATGGTGGTAGAGTGATTGATGTGATTTTTTTGTTTTGTTTTGTGATGAACAAGATAAACTAATATTGTTAGATAAAAAAATTGACAAGGAGAAGTTGAGGGATTACTTACCTGTGGTTTGCCGAAAGTGGAGCCGCGTGTACGGCTTCCGTTGTGGCCTCGAGGAGATGGCGGTCTCCGAAGCTTGGCAACGAGTTTCGAAAATCTCCTGCTACGTGGGTGGTGCTCCACGGATCTCACCTAAGCCTTGTCGTCGCTCTAGCTATTGCGCCACAACTGTCACCAATGACACATCAAAGGGGGCTCGGGGCTCTCTTTCTCTCAAGAACGGTGGATGAGGGAAAATGAAGGAGATGGTGGTGAATAAAAAGAGAGGAGAGGGAAGTTGGAGAAGGGATGGAGAAGATGGAGGAAGTGGAGATAGTGGGGAGTTATTGGCTTGGAGTGGAAGAAAAGAAAGGGGAGAAGAAGTAAAAGAGAGATAAATAATAATATAATAAAATAAGTAGGCTACTAAAATAACAATAATAAAAATAATAATAATTAAAATAATAAAATCCGAAAATAATAATAATAAAAAAATAAATCCGAAAATAATAAATTAAATCCGAAATTAATAAAATAATGGGGTGACATGTGGCGGCTCCAGGAGCTGCCACATGTCGCTCCTAGAAAAATCAAAAATTAAATGTAAACAAAAATAAAAAAGAAATAATAAAAGGGATTAAATCAAAAAGTGGTCAACACGAAAGTTGCTCGTCTCGACGAGATCTACAACTTTCGTGAAGGGCCGAAAATAAACGAGATCATCTGTAAAAAATGTATTTTTGGGTGGTACCTTATAGATATAAAATACCGCATTTTAACTTTTGTAATTTTTTGTCATTTTTAATTAAGAGAAAAATCAAAATAAAAATAGAGAAAATATGAGAGGAATATTTACAACTTAATCTAATTTTTTTGGATTTTTAATAATTAAGAAAATAAAAAGATAAAATATAGGGGTAAAATGGTCATTATGTACAATGTATAAAAGGGGCCCAAAACCCAAGTTTTGCATACGAGCTCCGATTTTAATGAAATTGGTCTTGTTTCGAAGGTCTTGAAATGTATATTACTTTAAAAGTGAGTAGACCTAATTCGGAGGCTGTATGAGAGAGATATGCACATTTTAAGGTTCCTAGTCTCAAACTTGGATTGGGGTTTTATTGGGTGATTTTGCAAGTTAGTATTTTTTAGATATTTTTCTTTAATTAGTGTTAGTAATATATACACCATGGAGTTGGTTTATTAGCTTTGGATTTAGTATAAAATATATACAAATAGGCTATTTTAACTAATATACAAGTGAATATTTACAAATGAAATTGGCTTCTTATTTAATGCAAGTATGAATGCTAAAATGCAGATATTATGCTTGCATGCATGAATGCTAATTTTACAGTATAAAGGGAAATATGCATCTATTTACTCGGGAGCAAGACTCTATTTTCAACTTTTAGAGTGATGAATCACAGATTCATCAACCCCCTATACTTAAACCTTGCTCGTCCCCGAGCAACTAAAATGAAATGCAAGAGTGAAATGATTTTGGGTTCCATACCAAGGTCATGAACAAAAGTTGAAAATGGAGCTTGACTCGACCTTTGGATTAATTGTGTGGCGGAACCTTATTGGGACCTGAACTTAAGACCTAACAGACTTCAAGTTCCACAAGTCTTCTATTCAAGACGCCTCAACAGTCAGGTCAGAACAAATCCTCAAACGCAAATTTCTGATGACTATGATTCTTACTTGTACTGTGTAAGTGAGATGTAACTCTCCACATCAGAAATGACTCGGAACAAGCCTCCTCTAACAAGGTAACTCAATAACCCGGTCCAGTAACTCTTTCCTCGAGGAGCGGGGTATTCCCTTCTAAGTTCAAGTGCGACCAACTCAAGAGGAGGGGGTAGAGAAAAGAATGGACGGTGGCCAGTGTAGCCACCTATCCCGGGATGCCTGACCAGTGTAGCCAAGTCATCCAGCTGCATTTTCTTTGCTAATATACACACTCCGACAGGTATTATTATTTTTTTCTTGGACCTGTCTGATTTTTTTGGAGTTCTTTCTTGCATTTTTTTCTTTTTTTTTTTCTTTTTTTTGGAACTATATACAAGGTGCAGCATGTACATCAGGAGTTTTTCCTCTTGAGCCAGTAGACTATCCCTCTTTTGAAGCATTATTGCAACCCACAGCATCCTGTCCTTAGATGTCAACACCAACAGACTAGGTTGAGATGCACTACCCTCCCTAGAGGAGGACGGATGTTTCCACCCGTGCACTACTCCAAGCCAAAGGATTCTACCTCCTCACCATCTCATCAATGAAGAGCTACGTGCATTGTGCTTGTCCAAGTTAGGTCACTGTCTATAAGAATCATGCGTGTGCACGAGATATTCTACTTAGACTAATCAAGATGACATGTGAACATAGACTTGCGGACTCAAAGAATTAAGTCACTTGACCTGAGAAATCTTAACTCCAGTTCCTATAAGGTTCCTCTGAAATTAGGTGGATTAAGGTCAAATCAAGTCCATCCTCAATATCTACTCATAACTTGGTTCAGAACCCACTAGCTTTCCACCTTGCATATGCAAGATATGCAGATGAGATGCAGATGACATGCTATGAAATGCAAGACTTTTTTTTTTGAAAATGCAGGATAATATGCAAGAGTAAATAAGAAGCCTTTTTGTTTTATTATTTTTTTTGGTATACAACAATTTTTTATTATTTACAACAATTTTTAGTTGATACAATTTGTACATAGTATACACGATTTTTTTGGTATACATCCTGTTTTACAACAAATTTTACAAAAGTATGTTTTACAAGAATTTTACAACTTTTTATACAAGTATTATACATATAGTACATATTATACAAGTATACAAAATTTTTATTTTTTTTAATTTTTACAAAAGGTTTACAAGTATTATGCAAGTATACAAAAAGTTTTTTTTTTCGATTTTACCCACCCACAATTATTGCAAAATATATACAAAAATACGCGAAAATACGTGAAAGTACGAGATATGGGTAAGTATATATGTAATATATACACGCCCCCCTATACTTAGCGTTCTATGTCCTCAGAGCACGAAAGCGACTAAAAAGACATAGCTCGGGCTAAGCGTAGGAGAGCTAAAATAACAAAAAGTATAGAAGTCGTCCCGCCCCCCTATACTTAGGCTCTGGTAGCCTAAGTGTAGAAGAAGATCAGAAATGGGGCGGACGAGGGAAAGATGGGATATGGATGAATATATACACGGCGGGCATCGGTCCCCCCTATACTTAGGCTCTGCTCAGCCTAAGTATAGGACAGGAGTGAGTACGAGAACCGATGTGATCTGGAGGATGTACAATGAATAGATGCGGGTCACTCTCCCCCTATACTTAGGATCTGATTATCCTAAGTATAGTCATGAGATGATATGGAATCGGGGCGAGTGATTCGAATCACTGGTTGGGAGGGAGAGAAAATATATACAAGAAAAGAGTGAGAATATACCAGGATTAAGAAGGTTTGTGACGAACCTTCTTGCGGACGCGAGGAGGTGGATAATATACATATGTGTCGCTGTCGGAATCATCCTCAGATGAATAATAGTGAGGTGTAGGGATTGTCCAACGCGGGTCGACACATGGCTGCTTGCTTAGATAAGGCTTGAGAACAGCCGAACTGAGCTCACTCATATAAATCACCTTATCCGGACCAGATGAGGATTCCTCTGAAGCTTCCTTCTCCGGAGTGGTGAAGGAGACTTTCTTAGTCGATTTTCTATAACCTGAATCATTGAGAGGGAGATGAGAGCGACGCGCCTTGAGAGGTTCGGGGGAACATCTCGAGGAATCAATTCTCGACTTCCTCTCATTAGAAAGCCAACTAGAAGAGGGAGCAACCGTGTTTTTAAGTGAAGTCAATTTTGTCTGGGTTGTTTCCTTAGAAGGTCCGAGTCGTGGTGTGGTGCTGACTATGGGTTCCTCATCAGACGAGTCACCATAAAGATTGTAATATTCCTGAAGGGTCAGCACATGTCCCGGGAAGGTTCTAGTGGTCTCAGTCGGCTTGGCATTATTGGGGTCTTGTGTCGGATCATTGAAATGATCAAGGCAATCCTCAAATATCGTGTCCGACTCAATGATAGCTTCCGGTCGTGAGTCCTCCTTAGAAACTGTCACGGTGGTGGTGCAAGCAGTTGATGAAGTGGAGGTGTGGGGAGTCTTTGATCCAATGGTCGTCCGGACAATCGGTCTCTCAGGTGTAGTAGAGAGGTGGGACTCATCTTCCTCTCGATGGTCACGACAGTCAGCGGATGTGTGGGTCTCCTTAGAATAAAGTTTATCAAAGAATGGATGAGGTCGAAGCGCTCCCAATGCTGTAAAATCGATTTTCCGGGTCTCGCAATCTATAGTCGCCTTAGCCAAGGCTAAGAACGGCTTCCCGAGAATAATCGGAGACTGGGAAAACTCTCCTCGGTGCTCGATGTCAATGATCGTGAAGTCCACCTGGAGTAGAGCACCTTGGAAAGTAACGATGACTGAAATATTTCCTCTCGATCGTTTGATGGATCGATCAGCCAGCTGAACGATCTCTCTCGATTTTCTGATTGGCCTGAGTTTGAGCTTGTCAAACACAGAGGTCGGGAGGATATTTATCGGTGAGTCATCATCGATTCTTGCATGGGTAAAGATGGTATCTTTGATTTCACATTCAACTCGGGGCAACCGCTTCACTCTGCGGCTCTTGGTCTTTCTCCCCATCACCAAGGAGGTGGCCATAGACACTATGTGTCTTTCAGTCCTTGTCCTCTTATTACCCGACCTCTTGGGCATCAATTTACTTCTCACAAATCGTTTGAGGTCGGGAAAGTGATCTATGGCCTTTATTAAGGGAAGTTTGAAAATCAGTTCTTCATCGAGTGCTTCCCTTAGGGCAGGATCCAATTTTTTTAGGTCATTTTCATTTTCAATTTTTATGTGGTTTTTTGGTTTTTCAATTTTTTTGGTATTTTGGATAGATGAATGATCGGACTCTGGATTGGAGGGCAAGTGGTTAGTAGAAGAGGGAGATAGAATGGACTCCAACTGTACAGACGGTGTGGGTTCCCTAATGTTTGCTTGACTTTCAACCTCAAAATTACTCATATCCTTTTCCACTTTCATTCTCAAGCTCGCAGAAATTGAGTTCAATATTTCCATGACATTTCTCAACTCATTACCGAATGATTCACTTTTCTCAATAAGTCTGGAAATGTCGTCCTCCACAAAATTCCCATGACAATTCATGGGAGAGTTCTGCTCAATTGGAGGAGACTGCTGAGATGTTGAGGTCTCATACTCAACATACCTATACTCTGGCATGTATTCCTGGGTCGAGTATGGATCATCCGAATGGCAGATATTGGTCAGAGCCTCATATGATGGAGTTAATGAACAAGGGACTAGTAAGTCTAGCTCATTAGTCCACTCCTGTGAATGTATAGGCTCTCCGAATGAAGGCTGGTTAATGGAGGCTTGATCACTAAAGTCAATCAAGTATGGAAAATCATGATATTCAGGCCCCTCAATTCGGGTTGTTTGATCGATCAAATGATGCCCTAAGGTCAAGTCGGGAGGTGTATATGTAAATTGTTGTATGGTCCCTACTTGAGGTGAGAATGAAGTAAACGGGGGCATATAATTCTGCCAATCATCTGTCTCAGCAGTGGCTTGCTCTGCATTCGATTCTTTAATTCCTGCAAGCTCGCGAGAATAGGTACAGTCAGCCCAAGATGGAAGAGGATCCGGAATGTCAGAATATGGAGTAGGTGAGAGATGCGAAGAAGTGGAGAAGTCAGACGGAGTTCTGACTTCATGATCGGGTTGAGGAGGAGCCGACCACGGGTAAGGGTTTCCCGTGGATGGCGGAGAATACATGGAAGAAGAGGAAGGTGGAGATGAACGGTATATGGTCGAGGAGGAGTGACCAAAGGTCACGGGGTATGGGGACCAATATCCTGACATATTGGAGAGGAAAGGAAGAAGATTGATGTAGAAAACGTGTAATTACACAGGATAACGCACACGGACAGACACAAAGACAAACGCAAGAGCAAAACCCCGAGTTCACACTCAACACGGTGAAGGACCCGAAACCGAGTCCAATTAATCTTGTAAATTTTAAGTGTGGTTTTCAAGCAAGATAGCAAGGATTACGCGGCCTAAAGGGAAGTCGGCTCAGAGCCGGATGCGTCTTCCCTGTTTAACCTGTCGCCTAAAATACCGTCGCTCCTTCCTTTCTTCGCTCTTATCCCAAGTCGATGGATTCAATGACCACACCCCTATCTACCTACAAGCAGGCGGAGGTTGACAAGGCCGGAACTTCACCCCTGGGGGTTACTGGCAGCTTGTCGCAGAGTACCGCAATTTCGCCCCTATCTACCTGAGACAGGCGGAGGCTACTTGGTACTAGTCAATGAATCTGAAATTATTCGACTTGTGATATTTGCTAGGATCAGTCAGAACGTGATATGGAAGGCGGGGATTTGGGATCTGCCTTAAGGTGTTCACACACACTCAAGTACCCTCACTCAGCCTGAAAACAAGGTCGGGGTTACTCTCCCGCAAACAAGGGTTAATTTTAGTTAATTTTTTTGGGTCTAATTCAATTAGCAGCCTTGATTTTAGAGATTAGTTATCACTGATATTAATCCACACAAGCAATCACGTCTACCGTCCAGTCCCAATTCCTTTATCCTAGGTTAGAAAACCGAGAGAGAGAGAGAATCAGAAAAAGCCGTTGCGATCGAGAAAACGATGATGAATGCTTGGGTAAGAAGACTTACAGTGCCTCCAGCTCTCTACAATGCAGAATGCAGTACTGAATTGAAATTTTACACTATATGCAAATGCAAATGAGAAAAGCCGCTCCTAGACAGGCAGTTCTATTATCGAGTGAAGAACAGATTATTTTTGGCTAAGTTCTGCGGTCTAAGTGCGTCTTTTAAGTGCAATGTGTGGTTCTAAAAGTTACGAGCACAAGCAAATCCTAAATTGGCTCGAGGAGCCGCTAGTGCAAGCTAAGTTACAATTCACCCACACAGCACACGGGGACACAGTTTCACTATATTTACACGCGCGAGAACCCAAACGGGAACAGCTGGAAATAATGCGGACCCTTTTTACAAGTTAAAAAAATGAAGAATCCTTCTGGCGTCTCAACAGCCGACTTGATCCACGAACCGTCGGCCTCCGATGCACTTCGAGATGCGTCGACTTCACGAAAGCCGCTCCAAGTCCACCGGGCCCTCGCACAAAAAGATATAAAAATGTCAGATAAAGAGAGAGAAAAAAATAAAGAGAAAAGAAAATAATTGGAAAAAATGGTATAATTACAATGCGGCTCGGGGGTCAGACTACCCGAGTGACTGGAAAACCTAAATCTAATTTTCTAAACTGATCCTAAGCCGTTTGCCTCCCCGGCAACGGCGCCATTTGACGGACGCAAAAACTACCCTTTAGATGTCGTATACTTGACTTGTGCGTTGCAGTCGGATAGATCCGCGATCGGTCAAAAATAACCGCACAAATTAATTAATTGTCTAATAGATATATGCGCGGTTTGATGTTTATTTAGCCTGGGCAAGCCCCAGGGTCGACTCAAGGAGGCAAAGGAATAACTCGGGATCAAATTAGATGTATTAGATTACGATTTTCCAAGTGGTTTTTTTTTGATATTTTTTTTATGCAGGACACATGAAAAATCAGGCCAGGTTGAGGTTAAATCAATTCAAGATATCAAATTAAGTCCAAAAATTATGAAACTTGGCCAGATTATGAAATGTGATGAAATTAAGCTAACCTAATTTTTTTAGAATTTTCTGATGCACGGATAATAAAATATGCAGACTTTAGTGAAAATGACTAAACCAATTTTAATAATTACCAAGCGATGATATTTCTCAGAAATAAAATTAATCCAAATAGATCTCAGTAGCTCTAAATCAATTTTAATTTCGTTAAAATACTTCACGGTTAACTAATTAAAAAGTGATTAAGGTTTTCACTAAACGAAATTTCTAGGACAAACTTTACGTGCAATTGATGTAAATTTTAGATATGTTGTAGCATAAACTTAGATCTACCAACTACTATTTTTCGAAGATTTTTCGATAAGCAGAGAAGACACAATCAATTAATCAATTAAAATGAGTAAAATATTACAATTTTTCCCAAATTAAATTCTATTAATATTCTGCAAATCAGAAAAATACAAGAAAATGCTAAAATGGTAGACCAAGAGTTATACTACACCATGCAACTTTCGAAATTGAAATTTGATGACAAAATGATGACTAAATAAATACGCAAATGCAGGGGTATGAATGCAATACAGGAAAAGAAATAAATAACTTACAATTGTGCCTAAGGGTACTTTTGCAAATCATAAAACATGCAGGGATGACTATGCAATATTCGCTAAATAATAAACTAATAAAAAAATGGACCTTTTCAATAACCGTGAGTTCCAAAATGGAACCCACCTTCCCCACCACGCTAGGGTTTGCGGCACGAGCGTGGGCGTTGCGGCGGTGGCAAGCACGGGCGCGGTGGGCGGCGGAGTCGGACGCGGGCGCGAGGGCGGCCTGAGGCGGCGGGCGTCGACGCGCGCGAGGGGGGCAGCGCGAGGGGCGTACACCGCGGTTGGGGGAGCACCTGGGAGGCGACGACCGGTGTCGATGGCGGCGCGGCCTAACGCGCCCGGGCGGCTGATCTGGAGGAGGCGCTGGACTGGGCGTGCGGCGGCGGCCGCGGGCAGAGGGCGGCGCCGCTCCGGCGGAAGAAGCTTCTGGACGGCGCGGAGATCGGCCAGGCGGGCCGCTTGCTGGCGGGCGGCGATCACGTGCGAAGGGCTTGTCCACGCGGGGCTGCCGCGGTTGGGAGCGGAGGTGCGCGGTGCCGCGCGTGGTCGTCCAGGCAGGGGGGCGGCGGCGTGGAGCTGCTTCCTCCCTGTCTTTTTTTTTTGATTTTTTTGTAATTTTTTTTGTTGTATTTTTTTTGATGTGAACAAGAAATAAAATTTGCAAGTGGTAATGATTGTGAATGTATGCAAGGGTGATGATGTAAAAAAATGATAGTGATGAATGATGGAGATGAATGAAAATATTTTGGTGGTGATAAAAATGAGGTGATTGTGATGATGGTGGTAGAGTGATTGATGTGATTTTTTTGTTTTGTTTTGTGATGAACAAGATAAACTAATATTGTTAGATAAAAAAATTGACAAGGAGAAGTTGAGGGATTACTTACCTGTGGTTTGCCGAAAGTGGAGCCGCGTGTACGGCTTCCGTTGTGGCCTCGAGGAGATGGCGGTCTCCGAAGCTTGGCAGCAAGTTTCGAAAATCTCCTGCTACGTGGGCGGTGCTCCACGGATCTCACCTAAGCCTTGTCGTCGCTCTAGCTATTGCGCCACAACTGTCACCAATGACACATCAAAGGGGGCTCGGGGCTCTCTTTCTCTCAAGAACGGTGGATGAGGGAAAATGAAGGAGATGGTGGTGAATAAAAAGAGAGGAGAGGGAAGTTGGAGAAGGGATGGAGAAGATGGAGGAAGTGGAGATAGTGGGGAGTTATTGGCTTGGAGTGGAAGAAAAGAAAGGGGAGAAGAAGTAAAAGAGAGATAAATAATAATATAATAAAATAAGTAGGCTACTAAAATAACAATAATAAAAATAATAATAATTAAAATAATAAAATCCGAAAATAATAATAATAAAAAAAATAAATCCGAAAATAATAAATTAAATCCGAAATTAATAAAATAATGGGGCGACATGTGGCGGCTCCAGGAGCTGCCACATGTCGCTCCTAGAAAAATCAAAAATTAAATGTAAACAAAAATAAAAAAGAAATAATAAAAGGGATTAAATCAAAAAGTGGTCAACACGAAAGTTGCTCGTCTCGACGAGATCTACAACTTTCGTGAAGGGCCGAAAATAAACGAGATCATCTGTAAAAAAATGTATTTTTGGGTGGTACCTTATAGATATAAAATACCGCATTTTAACTTTTGTAATTTTTTGTCATTTTTAATTAAGAGAAAAATCAAAATAAAAATAGAGAAAATATGAGAGGAATATTTACAACTTAATCTATTTTTTTTGGATTTTTAATAATTAAGAAAATAAAAAGATAAAATATAGGGGTAAAATGGTCATTATGTACAATGTATAAAAGGGGCCCAAAACCCAAGTTTTGCATACGAGCTCCGATTTTAATGAAATTGGTCTTGTTTCGAAGGTCTTGAAATGTATATTACTTTAAAAGTGAGTAGACCTAATTCGGAGGCTGTATGAGAGAGATATGCACATTTTAAGGTTCCTAGTCTCAAACTTGGATTGGGGTTTTATTGGGTGATTTTGCAAGTTAGTATTTTTTAGATATTTTTCTTTAATTAGTGTTAGTAATATATACACCATGGAGTTGGTTTTATTAGCTTTGGATTTAGTATAAAATATATACAAATAGGCTATTTTAACTAATATACAAGTGAATATTTACAAATGAAATTGGCTTCTTATTTAATGCAAGTATGAATGCTAAAATGCAGATATTATGCTTGCATGCATGAATGCTAATTTTACAGTATAAAGGGAAATATGCATCTATTTACTCGGGAACAAGACTCTATTTTCAACTTTTAGAGTGATGAATCACAGATTCATCAAAGACATGAGCTCACTCATGAGATATTGGGAAGAATCAAATTCCCTGCGCACGGTCGTCTCACTTTGGAAGCTTGACGGATCTAATACTTCGGGTTTATTATGGGTCTTCCAGTATGCAGGATGTACAGGTATTGGGAATACCTGAGGGTGATGTGATCATAAACGATTGTATAACCATGACGCTTCCATTCCTAGGGTGTGATGAAACGGGTCTGGATTTTAGTGACTCCTCTCAGTAGAGAAGTAATCAGATCTTGGTCCAAATGTTGGACATTGATCTGAATGTGATTCAAATGCAATGAGAAAATTAGATTTACGGTCTTGATTTAATCAAGCATCTATGGGAGGCCTGAGATCTGGATTTGAGATGTGATCTCAATATCCAAGTCACTATACGTGGAACAATACAATCGACCTATCCTTATTTAGAGGTATCCGCGGAGAAAGCGCATTATCCTTTAAAGAGTTCATGGATAATTTCATTGTTGATATATGTATCCAAGCATCAAGAAAATTGATAATTATATGTGATTTAATTATCATGGATAATATGAATTTGATTGATATTATAAGAGAAGTTATCTGAGATAATTAAATGTGATTTAATTATTAAAGATATGAATAATGTGAATGTGATTCATTTTATTTGGGCACATGAGAAAAGAGATCCAAGATGATTAAATATGATTTGATTATCATGGTATGAATAATGTGGATAGCACTATCGATATTAATCATATATATTATAAATGTGATTTATAATATATTAGAGAGAGCATATTGTGATTTATATTTGTTGATTAATTGTTAATGTGAATTGGATTTATATTGAACAATTAATTGAAAATATAATTACATTTAGTTTTGAGTTGTGAATGAGATTCACATAATTTCAATGGACTGGTTGATATTTCCATAAGATAATTTAGAATTATTTTTGGTGAAAATATTATCGACAAGAGATCATGATATAATCATGATATAATGAGATCTCATGAGATATTGAGATCTCATGAGATGATGATTGTTGTCCCCTTATTTTTAGGGAATTGGTTTAGTCTTCTCATTATCTCTTCTCTAGTCAAATGTGATTTAAATTGGAATTAATTATGTTGATTTTTCAATATGAATTAATTCAAATTAAATCACTTGATGTGTTTTACCAACAACAATCCTAGCCGTTGAAAGGGACACAATCAATCTCATCCGTTGATTGTGTGTTATCCATGGATTAGGATCCGTGGACTCCCAAAACCCTATATAAGAAGAGGCACCCCTTGTTGTTCTGGACACTCGACATCAATGAATGCTCTCTCTCTATCTCTTTCTTTCTACACACCCATTCTCTCCATCTCTTATGTGGCCGTCCACCATGGATTCCCTAGAGAGATCCTCCATCGCCTCAGCGTCGTTGTTATGATGCCCGATCGTTTGCTCGTGGTTCTCCATCTACTTCGGCGTGCCTTGCTCGTGAAGAAAACGGCGTATCTTATTTGTCGAGATCAGGATATCCGTGGCTTGTATCATCAACATGGATTGCGAGAAGCATGCATCTCATTCACGCGCTCGCAAGCGTCTCCTCCGTCAGATCGTACTTGAGACAGAAGGTCTCTTTGTTTAGGGACTCGATCGCAACCACGCTTCAAGAGGTAATCCTATTACTTGTTTGTGGTTTAGACGAAACAAACCGAGAAGTGTTCTTTGATCATGTGGTTTCATCACATAAAAAAATTTAATTTCCGCTGCATCGAGCAACTAGTTTGACTAGTCGCTCCCGATCGCATTCGATGCGATCATCACGCTTCCATGATACGCTTGAGGATTTTCCCGTATCCTTCAAGTGGTATCAGAGCCAGGTTGTCGAAGGTTTTGGATTAGATCCATGAACCTACGGAGATTCGGACTCATTTGGGTTTGTGAAAATTTTAGCATTTCATTTTTCGCAGCCCTGTCTTATGATAAAATTTCGGCCCTGTTTAAAATGTTTAAACATGAAATTTTAAATTGGATAATGTTCCTCATTAATTAAGGAAAACACTAGGATTTGAGTTTCCGTAATTTGGATTTCGTTTGCTCAAGATATGATCGTCATATTGACCATATATCCACTGTTTCGGGGATGGCAATTAGAAACGTAATAAAGATATTAATTACGGTTTTAAAACGCCTGAAAATGCGTGTTTATAATTAGATTTTGTTTTTAAATCAAGTTATCAATCTCTGGAAATTGAGTTTACTTAATTTGGATTTAAAATGAATGAGATATGCTAATTTAGTTAGTGAGGTCACTGCTAGAAATTGCATCTTTATCCGAAACTTGTGATTGTCGTTTAAGAAAAATTGCGAGATTAATAGTTAATTTCCTGGAATACTTGTGGATAATATTTGTGATATTTAGAAAAATATTTATTCCCTTAAATGACATTGACTCAACCAACGATGGTTTGATTAGATCTAGATCATCAATTGGTTGCTTGATACACATTCCAACAAACATTGTTTTCATGAAAACTCTAGTTTATCCTACAATAGTTGTAGGACAAACTTTTACATGCAAAACCTTGTTGCTTGAATAGGATTGGGGATTTATTTAGCAAATCTCTTAATAATATTATCAAAATGATTTTGATGAATATTATATGGTATAATTTCGGTTTGAAAAACCGATGATCATCTCAAGTACAAAGTGATTGACTCGGCATTGCTTTTTCCGAGGCGGATATGGTGTCTAGTCGGGGATCGCTAGGGTAGCGGGTCGCACCAGTTGCGGTCTGTCCCACTCCTGCCGGTACTGGCCATGACAGCGGGTAGGAATGAATGATGCCTGAGAGATCATGATGTATTTTTCTAATTATTAAAATTCAAAATAATATGTATTTGAGACAATACCATAATTCAAGTAACAATTATGAATGTTTGTTGGATATTAATTGGATCATTAATTTAATATGATTAGATTAATTGGAATCCAATTAAAATACTCTATTATGAAATAGAGTGTTATTTCCCTTGGAAGAATTAATCATAATGAATTATAATTCATAATGATTAATTAGAATTTGAATATGATATGGAGGATCACATAAGTGACATCCATGGGTCTCCCGTCAAGGCGAAGGGTTCTGTCACCATATACTGTATGTAAGGAGACGTCTGTCCGAAGTGACAGCTCCTGCATACAATCCTCTGGATCGGGCTCTTCGCTTCTCGAAAGAGTAAGGCCGTATACGTAGTGACCCCAATATCGGGTCCTCATATTATTGGGGCGATATTGGATTGCGTATAGTGAGTATTAAGCATGTTGACTGTTGGTTCAATTAATGACGGGTCAACATCACCTTAGGGGTGGTGGGCCAGGTGTTAAAGATCGAATTGGGAGATGCAAGTTAGACTTGCAAGGTGGAATGTGTTCCTGCTTCTTTTTATCCGAGTTACAAGCTCTCATATTATTGGGATGTAACAAAGATAAGGAAGGAGATCCCAGATCTTGCTTGAGATATAATGGTAAGTGTATCTCTTACATTGAAAGTGATTAAGGGAATGAACTTTCATTGTTGACATGGCAAGATAACTTTGATATAAAAACTCCTAAATCAAAGTAAAATATGTGTATATATATACACTTATGCAAATTTCTTATTTCAGATAATCCTTCATAAAACCCACTCAATGTTATACTCAATAATAACCACAAAATATCATGAATCGAACTCATTATCCAGATATTGTACTTGCAGTTGGACACATAATGTATGTGGTTGCAATGTGCAAGTTTCCTCAACATAATGAGGAATGACAATTAAGTAAGATGATAAGACATCACCTTAGGGTTTGTATGTCTCTATAGTCTTGATCTATCATCGAATGTACTTTGGAAGTGACATAACGATGGTGATTGTAATTGTCGAATAATCCTTATAAAATCTAAGAAGATATTCTGGCATACATATGTGCTCTTGACATTTATCATGAATGACATGGTTCACTGCATCATGCAGAATGGTAGCTCTATAAGAGATGATGTATTCAAAATATTTGAATACCTACCTTAATCAATGTTTTAAGAGTCTAGATGGATGTAGACATGATGAGTGTCATCATTCTACTGTCTATATTCTAATCATTCATGAAGCTTCATAAATATTCATATTGTATGAATTTAATGAAGCATGTATAAATGTTGAAATGCTCTTACATTGAATTCTTTTGAATTTAACATAAGAGATCCTTAGTCTTAAGCAATGGTTGTTTATAGATGAAGGGAGCGCAATAGAAGCATGGGTCGGACTCGAGTAAGAAGGAAAGTCAAGAGTTGACCTACATCTGTGACTTCCATATGACATCCAAAGAGTTGGATGAATGCCAATACTGCAATAAGTTGGTGTGTTGATAGTATGACTATCAAGTCTGTCTAGAATCCTTAGAGAAGACTCGGATAGAGCACCGAAATAATCTACATTTAATCATTGAAATTGACTTTCTTATATGATAAGATTAAAATCTAATAATTGTATTCTCATTCTTCTAATGACACTTGCAATTGTTGCATATGTTTCAGAAGACTGGAAAATTTGATCTTAAGGTTTATAGTTATCTACATGGATATTGATGCAATTGTTGCAACAATCTCTATTGGGTAAATGGACTTCATATTTTCAGTGGGAGAGTCCATAGTCTTAGAGAATGTCTCTATGATCTAGATATTAGAATACACTCATTGTTTGTTTCTAAATGTTGGAAATAAACATGAATTCTGGAATAAACCTATCATAAAGAGTTATGATGGATAAATTTCAGATAGTAATCTAACATCTATGGGACTCCAAAAAATTAGAAAATTAATGAATGGTTCATTAATATTTCTAATACTGAAAGCTAACCTTAAAAGATCAATAGGAGGATGAAGATCATTTGACAATGATCTGGCATCAAGTTTTGGACATATGTTTGTTGATGAGATCAATGGACTAGTAAGATATGAAACTTTAGAATGTCTAAAATTTCAAATCTTACATACTTGTGAATATAGTATTCAAAGTAAATGTCCAATACACCCTTCTCTGGGAATGTTGTTAGATGTCGAGGTATTCAAGATCTCATACATATTGATGTGTGTGGATCATCTATATCATAACAAACATTATGGATATGTGATATCTATTGATGAGTATGTATGATATGAGATTTCTTCTCTTTACTTAAGAAACCTTTGAAATGTTCAAAGATTTCATAATTTTGGTTTAGAACCAAATTTTGAAGAAAGATGAAATGAATTTGATCTAACCTAGGTAGCTTGTACCTGTTAGATAAATTCAAAGAATACCTTATGAAGATATGAATATCATTTCTATCTCAATCCTCCCAATACACCTAAACTCAATAGAGTTGTAGGGAGATATAATTGGATCATGTTTGACATGATTTGATCAATGATGAATTTTAGCATAATTTCCTCTTAGTTTCCTGCTATATATGTAGTAGAGACTACATTATATATCTTTAATAAGATTCCATGCAAGTAAACTGGAATCGAACACTAGAGAGTGCTACTTCATTAGGAAAATAAAGGATGGTATTGGATACCTACTTTATAACCCTGAGATTCTTAAAAGATCTCATCTCTGAGAATGTGATTCTTAGAGGATGATTCTCTTGAGAATCAAGATGAAAATGAATTAAAGGAACCTATTTAATCTTGAGATTATAATGAGGCTCCTGAAATAGGAAACAAAAAGGATAATTAAAGATGAAACATTAATACCTCTTCAAATGAATTTGAGGATGTATTCCATGTGTCATTTAAGTCTGACAATGATCGGACTTCATGTGATGAAGCTCCTCAGGATCATTACATGGAAAGATGGATGTTAGCAATAAAAGTCTAAGGTAGAACTTCATATACAAGTGTTGTATATGGACCCTCGAGGATCCACCTATATGGGTAAGACCCGTTAAGGTGTAAATGGATCTTCAAGAGAAAGGGAACCTGATGAGAAGGTAGAGACCTTCAAAGCACGGCTCGTAGCCATGAGCTACACACCGGAAGAGAAGACATTGCTTGCGACGAGACTTGATCTTCAGTAACCATGCTTATACCCATCAGAATATTGGTAACTGTACTACACAACTTGGCGTTGACATCTTCAAGATGGAAGTCAACATTACATTCCTCCACAAATATCTCTCTAAGGATATTCACATGAAGTAGCCCCAGGGTTTCATGGTTGAGGAAAGCAAGATGTGCAAGCTAAAGAAATCCATCTATGGACTCAAATAAGCTTCTTAAAGTTGGAACATAAGATTTGATGAAATCATAAATGTTATGATTTCAAATAGAATCTTGATGAACCATGTGAAGCTTAGTGGGAGTACCAATGTGTTCATCGCGCTAAATGTAGATTAATATCCTAATCATTTGGAATGATATAAGGATGATAATAAGTGTTTTATAGACTGGCTATTCCATATCTTGAAATATGATTTCAAGGATACCTCTTAGATCTTAGTTCTGAAGTTGTTCAGAAACAAAGAGAAGAGGATATTGGGACTGTCACATTTGTAGTACACCTTGGACATATTCGATTCTTAGAAATTCCAAGAAAGGCTTCCATCACTTAAGATATGGTACTAACCTATCTAAAGGGATATCACCTCAAAGAGTTGAGGAAGTGAATGCTAGAACTGCTTGCACTTGTCCATCAGTTACGAGAAGCTAAGCGTATGCTAGATTTGTACAAAAGCCAGACATCTGCCATGCAGTGGGAGCAGTAAAGTGTTGATAATCCTACTATAGAGAGAAAACACTTGATTGTAGTAATAACAAAATCTTCATAGATGACAAGACATTAGAGATAGTGATCTCCAAGTCTTATCTTCAAGAAATTATGACTTTATAGATAGTGATATAAAAAGTCTTAACTTTGGATACCTTTGGAGATAGAGATCTCCAGGAATAAGGGTATTCTCATAAGGATTATGGAAATATTAGTTATAATAATTATTAAGCGATAGTGTCAAAGACACTATAACTGCTTTGACTAGATTGAGTATTGGTTACATAAGATGCAACATTCACATTAAATGCGAGCACTGTTACTGGGGATATGCAAGTGCCGTAAAAGGACTTGGCATAGTCTCGCAGGAACAGAGTGAATGATCAGCTTACCTAGCTATTTTCTAAATAGGCTATGATTGTCACATGAGTGTGGGTTTAAATGATTAGCCCATTAATGGCTCTTTGGGCTAGTGGGTGATTGTTGGACATACGAGCCCACGACGAGCCATTATGCAATAAATGTTATTGCAGATATCATTCCCTGATCTGAAATGAAGAATAACTAATTTGCATAATAGGTCCCTTAGTACAATTAGGGTTATGTACCATGGCCTTTTTAATAATCATACAGTTGTTGATTCAACTATTGAATCATAGAGGTTGGTGCTTGGATGAATATCTAAAGGGTTAGATTGAGGACTCATCAAGCACCGTCAAATGATTGTTAAGAGATGATCTCCTGCCTGAGTAGGAGATGGCAATCCTTTCTCATATAGGTTGATATCTGACCGACTTCTTGATGCAGGTCCTCTACATAGGAATAGAGATTCAGAGGTGTCAGATTAGTTAGGTCAAAGAGTTGACTTAACGAGATCGAGATAACCAAAGTCCTATATCGTATGTTGTCACGATACAGGCACACATCCTCTGACCGGAGACAGATGTATTACTATATGTTTGAGTATGTACATTTGGCAGACCAATAGGTTGATGGCCTAACCAAGGTCTATACACCGGCGCGCTTGTGTGCATATAAGGGCATATGAGTAATACGATCTCTCAAAGGGATAATACAGGTTCATTACTTAACCGGAAGATATGAGCTCACTCATGAGATATTGGGAAGAATCAAATTCCGTGCGCACGGTCGTCTCGCTTTGGAAGCTTGACTGAATTTGTAGGTTTGATACATACTTTTGGAAAATATATGATCAATACCTAAGTATGATATATGCTTTTGGAAAGTATATGATCGATACAAACTCCCAATAATCAAATGAGAAACTTACTGATAAAACTCTGAAGTAGACAGTATAAAATTGATCTAAATACTTTGGGTTTATTCTGGGTCTTCTAGTATGCAGGATGTACAGGTATTAGGAATACCTGAGGGTGATGTGATCATAAACGATTGTATAACCATGACGCTTCCATTCCTAGGGAGTGATGAAACAGGTCTGTATTTTAGTGACTCCTCTCAATAGAGAAGTAATATGATCTTGGTCCAAATGTTGGACATTGATCTGAATGTGATTCAAATGCAATGAGAAGATTAGATTGGCGGTCTTGATTTAATCAAGCATCTATGGGAGGCCCGAGATCTGGATTTGAGATGTAATCTCAATATCCAAGTCACTATATGTGGAACAATACAATCGCCCTGTCCTTATCTCCAAGTTTCCATGGAGAAAGCGCATTATCCTTGAGAGAGTTCATGGATAATTTCATTGTTGATATATGTATCCGAGCATCAAGAAAATTGATAATTAAATGTGATTTAATTATCATGGATAATATGAATTTGATTGATATTATAAGAGAAGTTATCTGAGATAATTAAATGTGATTTAATTATTAAAGATATGAATAATGTGAATATGATTCATGTTATTTGGGCACATGAGAAAAGAGATCCAAGATGATTAAATATGATTTAATTATCATGGCATCAATATATCCATATTAATCATATATATTATAAATATGATTTATAATATATTTGAGAGAGCATATTGTGATTTATATTTGTTGATTAATTGTTAATGTGAATTGGATTTACATAATTAATTTAAAATATAATTACATTTAATTTTGGGTTGTGAATGAGATTCACATAACTTCAATGACATGGTTGATTTTTTCCATAAAATAATTTAGAATTATTTTTGGTGAAAATATTATCGACAAGAGATCATGATATAATCATGAGATAATGAGATCTCATGAGATCTCATGAGATATTGAGATCTCATGAGATGATGGTAGCCGTCCCCTTATTTTTAGGGAATTGGTTTAGTCTTCTCATTATCTCTTCTCTAGTCAAATGTGATTTAAATTGGAATTAATTATGTTGATTTATCAATATGAATTAATTCAAATTAGATCACTTGTTGTTGTGTTTTACCAACAACAATCCTAGCCGTTGAAAGGGACACAATCAATCTCATCTGTTGATTGTGTTTTGTCCATCGATTGGGATCCATGGACTCCCAAAACCCTATATAAGAAGAGGCACCCCTTGTTGTTCTGGACACTCGACATCAATGAATGCTCTCTCTATCTCTTTCTCTCTACACGCCCATTCTCTCCATCTCTCATGTGGCCGTCCACCATGGATGCCCTAGAGAGATCCTCCATCGCCGCAGCGTCGTTGTTATGTTGCCCGATCATTTTCTCGTGGTTCTCCATCTACTTCAGCGTGCCTTACTCGTAAAGAAGACGTCGTATCTCATTTGTCAAGATCAGGATATACGTAGCTTGTATCATCAACATGGATTACGAGAAGCATGCATCTCATCCACACGCTCGCAAGCGTCTCCTCCGTCGGATCGGACTTGAGACAGGAGGTCTCTTTGTTTAGAGACTCGATCGCAACCATGCTTCAAGAGGTAATCCTATTACTTGTTTGTGGTTTAGACAAAACGGTCCGAGAAGTGTTCTTGGATCATGTGGTTTCGTCACATAAAAAAGTTTAATTTCCGCTGCATCGAGCAACTAGTTTGACTAGTCGCTCCCGATCATATTTGATGCGATCATCACGCTTCCGAGATGCGCTTGAGGATTTTCCCGTATCCTTCATAGATAGCCGAGGGAAATGTCCTGGTAGGGGCATAAATGCAATAAAAATAAAGTCTAGGGGGCTCGGTGTAATTTTGCCAACATAAAAAAACCTTTATTTTATTTTATAGAACTATTTAATAAATACAAAATCCACCAGGGGTATACATGCAAAATGCCCAGCTCACGTGGGACGCTACGTGAGCTCAGCTGGACTGGACCTAATTGTAATTACAAAAAGTTCAGGGTCCTATTTGCAAAATATCTAAACTATTTATAACATTAACTTTTAGTTATAGGACTAAATAATAAAATACAAAAAGGCGGGCCTGAATATGCAATTTACCCCATAATAGGCATGCATGCGTACAGCTTGGATTCATCACTCAAATACGTGACAGCACCCGGTGGCGCGATGATGCTTCGTGGATCGACGACAGAGATTAGATTACTTAAAAGCGATCAACGACTAGAACATGGCGTGATCCAACGGTTTTGGTTGATTCTGGAGCGCGGATCTTGATCGGACGGCGATGAAATGGAGGGGAAGAAAAGGGAATGAACTCTCTTAGGGCAAGTTTGGATTTGACTGTGCGAGCTCCTCTGACCTCCATTCCCTCCGCTGAGGGTCTCTTCTTGTTCCTGGGAGTCTCCCGCGTCCTATGATGGTTTCAATTGAGCACTCGGAGCTCAATTGGCGGCGAACAAGCTCAGGGAAGAAGGTGAGCCTCAGGTACCTCGTCTCAACAAAAATCGACCCCTAGTGGAGTCTTTTGGCGCACCTGGACCTGTAAATAGAAAATGCACAAGCAAACGAAGGGTCCAGGGGCCTTATTGGACGGAAATGGGTGAAGGGTAAAGTGGGTGGAGGTCTCTGACAATGGGTGAAGGAAGAAGACCTAAAGTCAAAATCCTAGGGGGATCAGGTTGTATGGGGGTGCTTGAGATGTAGGGAAATTGAAGGGGAACGACGTGGGGTGGTCAGCGAGGCGGGAACACACACGGGCACGAGTGAAACGTTCACCAGAGCGGAGCTGCGACGAATTACGAAAGACCAAAATTAAGCTTAGTCTATGATCTAATCATTGAACTAATTACATAAATAAAATGCTAGAATAAAAAGCTAACTAAAATGAGTAAAAGATGCAACTCAAACCTGACCTAGGGCCAAGGAGCAGGATGGTCGCCAGAGCGCCGCCTGGGTGCACCTCCTTCATCTTTCAACCGTCTTCAAGCTCCATGGGACCTCCCCCTGTCACGAGGATGCATGCTAGGCCGAAGTCGAGGGGATTTAGGACTTATAAAGTGACCAAATTTGAGGAAGGAGGATGGAGGTTTTATTTATGAACATCGATACACACCCTTATTGACCGACCAAAAGCAATAAAATGGCGCTATGTGCAGGAGTTTCAAGAGGCTGGTGTGGATCATGATCAATTTGGGAGTAAATTCCTTGAAACGAGTGAAGTCGATTGGCGGATGGAATGGCCGGGAAAAAGGCAAGAAAATGGGGAAGTAGACAGGTCTGCATCAAATTAGACCTGGGGGTAACTGTTGACCTGAGGTCAGCGAACGACTCGATCTTATTGGTCCAGCTAGGCTCGCTAACAGACAAAACAACTTATTCAAAAATAAATAATTAGGAATAGTATTTGATTTTATTAATTTTTATGTATAAAAAATGTTTCTTATTTAATGTAGTATTTTATTATAATTTTTATTTATTTTTTGACTTTATTTATTAGTAGTTAATTTTTAATGGTGTATTTATATGTATATTCATATATAATTTTGCTATTTTATTTTTTTATATATTTTCTTTTATTATTTTATTACTTTATTTTATGTATTTATAACTTATTTTTGTGAGTATAAATTTATTTTTATTTTTATGATGTTATTTGTATATTTAAATAAATAGGTATGTATATTGTATAGGTATATTTTTAGGTATTGTACCTATGTATTATATAAATTATTTTATTCTTATGTATTTTAACGAGTTTTATTTTGATTTTGTATTTCAATAGAATATAGATAACATTCACAATATTATAAAAGTAAAAAAGAATAAAAAATAAAAGAATATGATCCATTTTTATTTATATACATGTATAATTGTAAGTATTCTCCCTATATCTTTATATAGACTTATTTTATTTTTCATTTTCATTTTGGTTTTGTTTTAGTTTTAATACATACATGTGTTATAAATAATAATTACAAAATTATAAAAATATAATTTTGTAAAAATAATATAGCAAGAATAAATTGAATATTTTAATCGGTATAATATACAATGAGGGTCAAAAACCTAACTTTCACGCGGTAACTCCAAAAAATAAAACGACCACCATTAAATAGCCCGTGAAAAGTTATATACAATTAGTGGTGATTTTGATATGTTTTGAGTTTTTATTTGAAAGATATGGGTGTGTGAAGTTGGGTTTTTGACTTTTTATTTTGTGTATAAAATGAACACTGTGTATTATTTTTGTACAAACTCAATTTTGTATTGTTATTTACATTAATATCTACAACTTTTTTTTACAAAGTTTCTTTATTTGATGAATAAATAATAGAGAATAATATGGGTGTCAAAAATGCATTAATAAAGAATAAAAAATTTGTGTTTTATTGTATTTTTGGCCCTTATCTCTCCCTACTTTATTCCTTGTCGACCAACTCAATTCTTGACTTGATCTCGGGGTTTAGGGTTCCTTTTTCTTTTCTTCTTTTTATTCTATAAATTTGGCATTAAAAATCATGTTTTATTTACAAATAATACAATAAATAATGAATGCTATTATGTACAAATTAATGTTATTTACAAGCATTAGCTAGGGTTTTTAAGACCAAAATGATAGAATAAAGAATGATGAAATGTAGTTTCATCATCCCCCTATACTTGCCTTTTCTAGTCCCTAGCAAACACTTATGTAATAAGTATAAAAGAATAAAGAAGAAAAGAAAAAGAACGAATAAATGGAATTGATTTCAATAATTAAACTTGTCTGTACAAAATCAAAGTTTGGAGCTCAGGTTAGACCTTGACGCGAGAATGTGTGTGCAAACTGGTCGGGAACCAAATTTAAAACACAACAACCTCTGAGAATTACAGAACTCGGTTTAAACCACCTCAATAGGAAGGTCAGAACTAGCCCTACATCATAGCAAACCCTTATGACTATGAAGCTGACTTGTACAGTGTAAGTGATAGTGGCTCTCCCCAACTGAAATGACAAAGGAACTGACTTATCCAGAATGATAACCCAATGATTCCCCAATCCATCACTCTATGCTGGAGGAGCGGGGTATTCCCTTCTAAGTTCAAGTGACATCCAAATCAAGAGAAGGAGGAGGTGAAGAAAAGAATAGACGGTAGCCAGTGTAGCTACCTATCCCGGGATGCATGACCAGTGTAGTCAAGTCATCCAACTGCAGGCTCACATGGTATGACTTTGATGTTCAAGCTTTCTTATTTTCTATACAACATATATACATACTCCGGCATGCATTTTATTTTTATTTGTAGTCATGTCCACTTTTTTGGAGTTTTTTTTCAACATACTATTTACAACAACATTTACATAAGGAGTTTTTCCTCTTGAACCCGAAGACTATCCCTCCTTTGAAGCTTTATTGCAACCCATACTCTCCTGTCATTCGACTTCATGGCAACTGGATCGGGTTGGGGTGCACTTCCCTCCATAGACGAGGACGAATGTTTCCACCCGTGTGCGTCTCAGACCGGCAAATACAACCCCCTTACCACTCCAACTGAGTTGAGCCAAGTGGAAGGTGCAAATGTCCAAGTTAGGTCACGACCGACAAGAGTCATGCGTGTGTCTCAAAAAGTTCTAGTTAGTCAATTGAGGTGACTTGAACCTAGGCCTAAGTTTTAAAGAATTGAGTCCTAATGGACCTGAAGTACCTTAAACCTAGTTCCCATAAGGTTTGCAGTAAGGTCCAACTAAGCTCCAATCTTCGACTTTATTGGACTAGTTTAATCATCAAGCTCAATTGAAAAGAATATGAATGCTATGCAAATGTTATGTACACTGATACAAAGAATAATGCCATTTTTCAAAGAATCTTTAAAATAAAAAGAATTTTTACACAAATAATTTTGGCGAAGGAATTTAAGCACAAGAATAAAATATGTACAACTATTTACACGAACTGCTTCTTTTTATTTACAAGGGTTAATAATTTAAAGAATTTATAGGTTTTAACAAGTTGTTTTTATAGGTATATATGTACAATTGATAAAGAAATTTATTTTTATTTATAATTGTATACACATTTTATTCCTATTTTAATGATGCATTTATTCCTCAAATTTATTTGAAAACAATTTCGAAACTGTAGTACAAAATAATTTTTCCAAATATTTACAAATATTTGAAAGCTGTTTTGCAAAGATTTTTCAAACATTATATATACATTTTTCAAAATATTTTCCCAACCATTTTCAAAATCATTTGCAAATAGGTTTTCAAATCCTTTTATTTCACACAAAGAAAAGAATTTTTCGATCAAAATATTTTTACAAAGGTTGAAAATGTTTCACAAAAAAGTTTTCCAAACAGTTCACACCATTTTTCAAATCATTTTGCAAGAATGTTTTTATCATGATTTATTAATCAATATATACAAAAAGAATTTGAGGAATAACAAGCATTATTAATGGTTTTTAATGAATTATATATGTATATATAGTATTTTTAGTCATATTATTAATAATTATTCGAAAGTACGAGTTATCGCTATAGTATATATAGAGTATATACGACGCCCTATACTTAGCATGAGTTGTGTCCTCATAGATCGAAAAGAGAAAGAGAAGGCATAACTCGTACGGAGTATAGAAAAGCCTATCTTACAATGACTGGAGGAATGAATGAATGAATAGATAAATGAATAGAAGTTGACCTTCTGCCTGTACTTAGAATCAAATAATCCTAAGTATAGCAGACTGTACACAAAGCAGGGTGGGTCAAGGGTGGGAATAAACAGATCACGGCTCAGGTTGTTTCACCCTAAGGTTGTCTCCCCTATACTTAGGGTGAAACAACCCTAAGTATAGCAGAGCAAATCAACAAGAGAGGAGACAGTGGAGCGGATCAAAGAAGGAAACAATCCTGGGTGCACCCCCTATACTTAGGATGAAGCAAGTCCTAAGTACATAAACCTTACACAAAAGGGCAACATCTTTTCTGTTGAAAATGAAAAATGAAAAGGAAAAGAAGAAAAAATAAAAGACATATACATATATATATATATATATGACAAGATCATGGAGAATATACGCATCACTCCCCCTATACTTTGGGTGAAAGATCCCTAAGTAGCAGCGACATGAGTGATGAAACAGAGCGGAAAAAGAACAAAGCGGTGTGTACCCCCTATACTTAGCACAAAGTACGTCCTAAGCATAGATATAAAGATATTATGCATGATCTGAGTACACGAGACATACAGATGAAAGAATGAATGTAAAACAAAACACATATATACAAAAGGGTATAGACTGGTGAGGTACAGGATGATATCTGGTACACGAATACCATGCTCTTGTCGTCGTCTCCCTGTGAGAACGAAGACGCAATCGATAGTGAAAAGACACCCGGGTATGCAATCAAGTGGGTGTCAGCTACCGGGGACAAGAGATTGAAAGGTGAGACAAGGTCCGGCAGTGGAGAGGAGAGCATCAACTCATAAGGAAAGAATGAGTGAGCGGAGCCGATATTGTAAGACTTGGAGGAAGAATGAACAGTACAGACTCCTCCAAGTCAACCAGAGTCTCAAAACGATATGGAAGGTGGAGAACATGAGACTTTCCTAATGCCACAACATGATATCTGGTGGTCAGAAAATCAGAAAGAACAGGGACACACCCAACACCACAAGACATGGCTCAAACATGCAAGGGTCGTCAAGGTGAATGGACTCCAATGAGTCAGATCCATCAGACGGGTCAAAAGAAGTGGCCTTGGTAGGCGACAACTCGGCTACCAGCAGAAGAGATCGACAGAACTAGAAAATGTGACAGCGTCCCGCAGATAACCCTCGGGGAACGTGCTGCCAACTAAACATCAAATAATCAGAGAAGGATAGTTCATCCTTGCAAGGATCATCAAGGAGAGCGGACTCAAAGGAGTCCAGTCAGATGGGTCCCAAGATCCAATAGCTCAAATACACAGCAAGGTAGTGGGACCGAAAGATATAACAGCCGACTCGGTTCCGTGCTCCAACAGATAGGAGACACAATCAGCAAGGGGAACTGAGCATAAAAAAAGTGCCGCATCCTCCCGCAAATAGTCCCCGAGGAGTAATGCAAGCTAAGCAATGAATAGTCAGATAAAATCTTAGCCTTGCGTGGGTCGTCAATGAGAGAGGGCTCAAAGGAGTTGGATCCATCAAACAGATCCACAGAAGGGTCTCGGTAAGCGACAAATCTACTACCAGCAAAGGAGACCGTCAACTCAAGAAATTGTCATAGTCACTCTTAGATAACCCTCGGAGAGTACTATGAAGTAAACATGGAATGATAAGGAAAGTGACACTCATCCTTGCGAGGATCGTCAAGGAGAGCCGACTCAAAGGAGTCAGTGAATTTGGCCTCATGCACCGACAGATCAGGTGCACAATTATAAGGGAGGCCAAATAGTCAAATCAGACGATGCAGTTTCAGGCTCCGACAAGGTGGAGACATAGGCAGTGAATGAAACCGATCATAGAGCATGTGTTGCATCTTCCCGCAGATAGTCCTCGGGGAGTAATGCAAACTAGGTCAATCAAAGCATGAGATTGTTGGCAGCTTATCTCAGGTCCTCAAAAGTAATCAAGTAATCAATCCCCAGGAGGGCATAAGATCATGTGAGGGACAAAAGATCCAATCTCATTAATAGCAATGCACTCCCTCGAGTCCATCCAATCCGCTAAGATGGCACAACATATAAGCAGCAATCCTCTAATTGCCATGGGTAGATGAGTCAAGAGATCAAGGATGGGTCAATCAAAGAGATGAGTAAGATCATGCGTGTTCCGATCACCATCACTGTGAAGCACAAATCAAGATAGTCAATCAAGATCTGAAATCAAGATGGGAGTAACCTCAAAAGAGATCAATCAGTCATAGCTCATGAAATTATTATCAAATCATCACACTATATCACATCCTCAATCCGATGTGTGTGATAAAAATCCTCAATAAAGAATCACACCTAGTGATCGTGCATCATCAAAGTCCTCAATAAGCTCTCTACATATGTGAAGTCCAGATCCACCAAAGTAGCATGTCAATCTCAACATCCTCAAAATGGGCCTGACTTACTCAAATAATCAATGTAAGTCATATTCTTGATGCGGGCTATTTCTCTAAGCACAACAATCCTAGGTAAGAGAAGTGATGATACAGAGGGGCACGAGGAGGGTGGGCGAGATAAAGGTGGACACAGTCAAAATTGTGGTTCAAGGAGAGGGTCTCCTCGAACTGGACTAGATGTGGGTGATATGGGCTAGGAGAGAAGCCACAAAAACCGACTAAGAAGGTGAGGCACAAGACCCAATATCACGACTCGATGCAAATGAGGAGGTGTATGTATAAGAGAGATAGAGAGACTCAAAAATGAAAAATAATGACTCATACGGGCAGGCCTGCAAAACTCAAAGAAATATGCAAATAGACTCCAAGTTACAATCAATACGCAAAGCAAACCCCTAGTTCACCTACTCAACGCAATGAAGACGGAGACGGTCTTTTATCTTTTCATTTTTAGAGTTAGGTGATCATCACAAAGTTGTACACACCGAGGACATGCTTGGGATTTGGGCACTAATCCTTTGCATGTACGTAGGAATAAAATGCGCATACAAGGAGGGCGTTGCTCTCCCAAGACAAGGAATCCATTACATTTTAGAGATCAACTAGAGTTAGCAGTCCCGATTTTATTTTGGTTATCACTTTTTTGGTTTATTTTTCAATACACAATCCTAAAGGTTTTTCAATTCTATTTGACATTCTAGGTGAGCAAAATCAGAGGGAGAAGGTCGGAAAAGCCATGCAAGTCGGAAATCGATGATGCATGCAAAGTCAGAAGACTTACAGTGCTTCCCAACTCTCTCCATGCAGGATGCAAGA
Organism: Ottelia alismoides; assembly: GCA_037367405.1. Taxonomy (NCBI): domain Eukaryota; kingdom Viridiplantae; phylum Streptophyta; class Magnoliopsida; order Alismatales; family Hydrocharitaceae; genus Ottelia; species Ottelia alismoides. The sequence continues at coordinate 222,323 of JAZKJV010011894.1, read as the reverse complement.
CAGAATTGAAAACCTATGCTATATGGGATTCAATCCGATGAAATCGCCCTAAGATAGTAACTCTTATTATCATGAAGCACAAAATGCCAAATATTTAGAAGCGAGATCCAAAAGTCCAATCTCTGAAGTGCATCGGTGTCCACCACAACGGATTCTGCAAGCGCTGTATAACACTTCTCTCTGCGCTCGATCTCAAATTCAAATAAATAGCAATTTAAACACTAAGTCCAAGTGGAATCTATAGCTACACAAAAAGATATTAGGGGCTTTGTACCTTAATCTATCGAGCAAACAGATCCTACGCTAGGGCTTATTCACACAAAATAATAAAAAAATAAAAAGTGAAAAAGCATCAAAACCGTCGAGGTCCCCGAGGGAACAATCCCTCGGACACTGAACCTCAGCAAGTCGGAAATTCTCTGAGAGTCCTTAATTATTACATGCCAAGTATCACTCTCTCACATAAATTTATATTTTTTTAAGAATTCATAATAGAATGAAGCTCAGAAACTGTCTCATAATTTCCTCCAAGTGTGGATCAGTTGCTCTCTCCTACCGGCTCAGACAGAAGGTCGGACCACCTTATTTGGGTGCATAAGTCCTCCTAAGAGGTCCTCCATCGCTCCGCGGTCCCTCGCAACAAATTCAAACATGAAGGAGTGTCAGACAGTTCACAATAATATCAAATAATAGAGAAAAAAATAAATAAATGCAAAAATAAATGCAAAAATAAATAAATAAATGAACAAGAGATATAAGACAAAATGAAATAATCTCCAACTATGCGGCGTTGCTCCCCAACAACGACGCCATTTGATAAACAAGGATTTAACGAGGGTCTAAAAATCTCACAAAGCGAGAGATCCAGTCGATGCTTTGATCACTCAACAAATCTTAGTTAATCAACAACTAACTTGCAATAATTAATTAAGCAACTAAATCTCAAAAATGTGTGTGGATTTAAGATTTATTATAACTCGACAACAATGTGTATAGCGTGTAAGTAAGTGTAGAGGTCGAACACGGGGAGCAAACAATAGAAGGATGCATGAATAATGCTAAAAAAATTCCGTCTTTTATCTCTTGTCCAAGTTATTGTTTTTGTGGGTTTTTAATTTTTAATTTTTAATTTTTTAATTTTTGTTTTATATTTTTATATTTATATTTTTATTTTCCCAAATTTTATATTTTCTTTTTATATATTATTATTATTATTTATATAAACAATATAGCATATATAAGGCTTTATATATACATTATATATAAGTATAATTATAAATACTAATAAATATAGATAAAAATCTGAAAATAAATTGTTGTTAGGTATTTTTATATTTTTCTAATTTTTTTGTTACTTTCCAGGATTTTTTCCTAATTTCAATGTATTTTTAAAGTCAAAATATCCCAAATAAGGGATTACCTAAATACCTGAAATTGATTTGGGTTTCAAAGGGTCCCAAAATTACTAAATCAATTTTAATATATGCTTTTTTACATAAATAAATAAAACAAAAAAAGATATGTTTGGAGTTTTTTAAAGAAGTTTTAAGATTTTTATAAAGGATTTTGGGATTTTTAAATTTTTAGGGTTTTTGTTTTTCCATTTTTAGTGATTTTTGGTCTATAAGTAAAATAGATAAAATATGTTATATATAATTTTATTAGAATTCTTAGACATGTTTTTATATTTTTTTGGTATTTTCTAAGTTAAACAGGGAATAAATGTGCTCTATTTGATTTTTAATAAATAGATTAAATGAAAAAAAATGCAAATTAAAAATATGGGCATGAAACTACATGGCATGAAGAATTTAATCATGTTTTCTGGATTTTTAGGAGCACATTAACTATTTTTAGTAAATAAAGAAAAGCTACAAAAATATATATCCTGGCAGGGGCATAAATGCGATAAAAAGAAAGTCCAGGGAGCTCAGTGCAATTTTTCCAACATAAAACAACCTTTATTTTATTTTATTGAACTATTCTATAAATACAAATCTGTTAGGGGTATACATGCAAAATGGCCAGCTCACATGGGATGACATGTGTGCTGAGCTGGACTGGATGTAATTGTAATTACAAAAAGTTCAGGGTCTTATTTGCAAAATGTCCAAATTATTTAGAGCATTAACTTTTATTTACAATACTAAATAATAAAATATAAAAAGGTGGGATTGAATATGCAATTTACCCCATAATAGGCGCGTGGGCGGATGGCTGGGATTCATCACTCAAACACGTGGCGGCACCCGATGGTGCAATGCCGCTTCGTAGATTGACGGTGGAGATTAGATCGCTTGAAAGCGATCAATGGCTAGAACATGGCATGATCCAACAGTCGTGGTTGATTCTGGAGCGCAGATCTTGATCGGACGATGCTGAAGTGAAGGGGAAGAACATGGAATGAACTCGCCTGGGGAGAGTTTGGATTTGACCGCACAAGCTCCTCCGACCTCCATTCCCTTCGCCGAGGGACTCTTCTTGTTCTTGGGAGTCTCCCACGTCCTATGATAACTTCAATTGAGCACCTGGAGCTCAGTTGGCAACGAACAAGCTCGGGGAAGAAGGTGAGCTCCAGGTACCTCATCTCAACAAAAATCGACCCCTAGTGGAGTCTTTTGGCGCACCTGGACCTGCAAATAGAAAACACACAACAAACGAAGGGTCCAAGGGCCTTATTGGTCGGAAATGGGTGAAGGGTGAAGTGGGCGGAGGTCTCCGGCGATGGGTGAAGGAAGAAGACCTGAAGTACAGATCCGAGGGGATCAAGTTGTATGGGGGTGCCTGGGATGTAGGGAAATGGAAGGGGAACGACGTGGGGTTGTCAGCAAGGAGGGAACACATGCGGGCACGAGTGACGAACTACAAAAGACCTAATTTAAGCTAAGCCTATTATCTAATCACTAAACTAATTGCATAAATTAAATGCTAGCTAAAATGAATAAAAGACGTAGATCAAACCTGACCTGGGGTCAAGGAGTAGGATGTTCGCTGGAGCGTCGCCTGGGTGCACCTCCTTCATCCTTCAGCCACCTCCAAGCTCCAGGGGACCTCCCCCTATCACGAGGATGCTCCCTAGGCCAGAGTCGAGGGGATTTAGGACTTAGAAAGTGACAAAATTTGAGGAAGGAGGATGGAGATTTTATTTATGAACATCGACACGCACCCTTATTGACTGGCCAAAAGCAATGAAATGGCGCTATGTACAAGAGTTTCAAGAGGTTGGCATGGATCATGATTAATCTGGGAGTAAATTCCGTGAAGGGAGTGAAGTCGATTGGCAGATGGAATGGTCGGGAAAAAGGCTATAAAATGGGGGAGTAGACAGGTCCGCGTCAAATCAGACCTGGGGGGAACTGTTGATTAGAAGTCAACGAACGACTCGATCCTATTGGTCCAGCCAGGCTCGCTACAGGACAAAGTAAAAACTTTATTCAAAAATAAATAATTAAAAATAGTATTTGATTTATTAATTTTTGTGTGTAAAATAAAAAATATTTCTTATTTAATATAGTATTTTATTATGATTTTATTTATTTTTTGACTTTATTTATTAGTAGTTAATTTTTAATGGTGTATTTATAGGTAAATCAATCTATAATTTTGCTATTTTATTTTTATTTTATATATTTTATTTTATTTTTTTATTACTTTATTTTATATATTTATAACTTATTCTTTTGAGTATAAATATATTTTTATTTTATTTTTATGATGTTATTTGTATATTTAAATAAATAGATATGAATATTGTATAGGTATATTTATAAGTATTGTACTTATGTATTTTATACATTATTTTTTCGTATGTATTTTAATGAGTTTGATTTTGATTTTGTATTTTTAATAGAATATAGATAATATTCACAATAATATAAAAGTAAGAAATAATAAAGAATAAAAGAATATGATCTATTTTTATTTATATACAAGTATAATTGTAGGTATTCTGCCTATATCTTTATATAGACTTATTTTATTTTCATTTTCTTTTTGGTCTTTAGTTTTAATATGTACATGTGTTATAAATAATAATTACAAAATTATAAAAATATAAGTTTGTAAAAATAATATAACAAGAATAAATTGAATATTTTAATCGATATAATATACAATGAGGGTCAAAAACCTAACTTTCACACGGTAACTCCAAAAAATATAAAACCACCACTAAATAGCTCGTAAAAAGTTATATACAATTAGAGGTGATTTTGATATGTTTTGAGTTTTTATTTGAAAGATATGTGTCTGTGAAGTTGGGTTTTTGACTTTTTATGTTGTATATAAAATGAACACTGTGTATTATTTTTGTATAAACTCAATTTTGAATTTTTATTTACATTAATATCTACAATTTTATGTATAAAGTTTCTTTATTTGATGAATAAATAATAGAAAATAAAATGGGTGAATGCAATAATAAAGCAAAAAATAATTGTGTTTTATTGTATTTTTGGCCCTTATCTCCCCCTACTTTATTCCTTGTTAACCAACTCAATTCTTGAATTGGTCTCAGGGTTTAGGGTCATAAAATATTTTCAATATTTTATTCTTTTTTCTTTTCCTCTCTTTATTCTATAATTTTGGCATTAAAAACCATGTTTTATATATAAATAACACAATAATTAATGAATTCTATTATGTACAATTAATGCTATTTACATGCATTAGCTACGGTTTTAAGGCCAAAATGATAGAATAAAGAATGATGAAATGGTGTTCCATCAGGTTGTTCGGGTTTGGTTCGATCTGAGCTAGTATGGCGGCCTTGCCCTTGATGATGTCCCTCATCTCCTATCAGAACTCGTCCATCTCTCGACGGAAGGAGGCTGGCGAGGTCGTCAAGGGATGGGTTCTCATAGATGGGTCCATGAGAATCAGACAGGTTGCCTCGCTGGAGATAAGGTTATTGGTAGTGAGGGGGAGGCTGAGAGAATTACTGAGGCTATTGCTGCTTCCTCCACTACTATCCCTAATGGTAGGGATGAGGACCCTGCTGGTACTGCTAGGATGGAGGGGAGTGATGGGGATGCTGCTGTTGCTGGCTGCTCTGCCCACCCTGAGCTTGAGGCTGCTGTTGGGGCGAGGTGCCTCTAGTAGACCATCTGAATCTGGGATGATCAAGATGGATCCTGTGCTGCTGCTGGTACCAGTCGTACCAAATCCTGTTGTCTTCCATCAACGGTTCATGCTCGTAAGGTGAAAGGGGAATAACTGCCAGGGGCTGATCTGACTGATACACCTCCATCTGAGTGTCCTGAGGTGGTGGTGGCTAGGAGTAGTGCTTCTGCGGCTGGATCGGCTCTGCCTAAATGTGATGTACCTGGAAGTAGGTGGCAGAAGGCTGGGTGGAGCTGCTGCTGCCGGGATCAGTCCATGACCTGAGACGGGGCTGTGGAGTTGTCTGTACCTCCTGGATACACATGATATGGGTCTTCAGGTCACTAAGCGTCTGTACCAACTAATCTATCTAGGTAAGGCACTAGCATTGCTTCTTCTCAATGCGGTCCAGCTTCTCATTGATAATCCCCATGTCAGCTGTTGAGGAGTCTGCATGTGCTGCTGTTGACGAAGTAGATAGACCTGCATCGACTCATGCTATCCTCTGGTAGGAAACAACTTGTGGGAGGGGCTTCCCCTGAGTGTAGACCTGAGTCTAGGACATCACCGTGTAGCTTTCTGTCATCTCCTCGTAGTTGACCCAAAGTTGGTCCTCATCCTTGACGAAATAGGACCCTCCACATGAGGTGTTAACAAGCCTCTGCAGCTCCGGTGTCAGCCGACAAAAGAAGCTCTAAACTGAGTTGGTCTTTGATATCTCATGATGTGGACACCGGTCGATGAGCTCTCTAAACGATCTAAAGACTCGTGGAACTGCTCGTTCGAGATCATGGTGAAGTTGTTGATCACATTTCTAGTTGCTTTGGTCCGGTCAAGTGGATAGTACTTGTTCGAAGTACTCGGTCCGGAGCTGCTCTCAGGTGGTGACATACCTCCCCGAATGTTTCAGCCAATAGGCCGCTCTTTCAACCAATGAGAAAGGGAAGGCGATCATCTTGATCGTGTCCTCATCCACGAATCTGTTGTAGACAATACTGCAAATCATCTCAAACTCCTAGAGATGGAGGTGCGTCTCCTCGGTGGCAAGCTCATGGAACTTGGGCAGAAGCTGAATGGTCTGGGGGCGAAGCTCAAAATCGCCCAGGATCTCTGGAAGCTGAATCCAACGGTGGGTGAGAGTTGCACCAGGATTGTGCAACTGCCTCATCGTACGTGGTGGCCTCGACTCTGGCTGATCGTCTGGACGTCTGTTTCCTCCTCCAGCTGTGGATATTTCTCCACCAGCTGGTCTCTGTGGCTCTCCTCTGACAGCTCTCATCTCTGTCAGCTCGCGATACACCTCTACCACGAATGCCCCTGGTCTCTGATCTATCGTTGCATGGTCTCCAGGGAGGCTAGAAGTGTGTTGTTGATGGTGCCCTGATCAAGTACATACATCAAACCCTGGGGCCGCTCATCGGTGCATCCCTCACTGCTGGCCATCTCTTGGATCTCTGCAAAGGCAAAAGAGCCCAACTCAGGTGCCGTCAAATGTGCAAAAATCTATATTGTCCTCTACTTTGGCACCTCAGGACTGAGAAATGAAGGGTGGTCGAGGGGGAATAGGGTGATAGCGAACTCAGGTTCATAGAGCTGGTCAGAGCTCTCTGAAACTGCCCTAGATGAATGGAAAGGAGTGCTCGAGAGCGGTGCTATCAAAGGCAGCCTAAGGGACCTCCTTCCCATCAACGTTATGTAGGGATTTTTGATGATGATATCTGAAATGCAAACATGATCAGAAATCAAACCCACAATTCACCTACTCAACACTGGAGCTGATGACCGTGAAGGATTGGTCATTAATCTTGTCTATTTTTATTTATGTGAAAAATCAAAATATTAGAGTGATTAAGCGAGTTTTTGGGAACCCGATGCTCCCAGGAGATTGTCCCAATCCCACATTCAGTTTTTCCCAGCCAGTATGAGTGCGGACCGTTTACCGGCTACCTGATCTGCCCAATCTGCTAAGGAAGTCCCGGACTGATTACTGGCTACTCGGTGAAATCCCCACTGGAGAACAATCAACCGGAAGACCAGTAGTCTGAAAGGAGTTCAGGTATGGCTCTAGCTAGTGTGCGGGTCACTCTCTCGTTGTAGATAAATCAACCAATGAGGGGGTAGCCCTCCCCAAAACAAAGTTTTTTAGGTGAAGGAGAACAGCCAACCGCAAGACCAGTAGTCTGAAAGGAGTTCAGGTATGGCTCTAGCTAGTGTGCATGTCACTCTCTCGCTGCAGATAAATCAACCAATGAGGGGGTAGCCCTCCCAAAACAAAGATTTTTTAGGTGAAGTGTATTTTAGGATCCTGTTTGCATTAGTTGTTCTAATTTTATTTGTTTTCACTTTTTTAAAATATTTTTTTGATAAAAACAAACGTCTAATGAAATTTTCGATTTTCTTGGTTATTTTGAGTCCAATAAAACTAGGGGAGGAAGTCGAAAAAGCCAATACGCGATCAAACACTATGATGCATGTAGAGATAGAAATGTGTACCTGACTCCATCACTCTACATGTAGGGTGATCTGCGCATAAATTAAAGCAGAAAAATAAACTGACTAAATAATGCAACGAAGAAATCGGCCTTAGATGAGCAACTTCTATTGATCTTGAAGAACATATAGCTAATTAATCAGAGAGAGAGAGAGAGGCTTGAGTCCGATATCATAGGTCGATCGGTGTTCGCCACAACGGATCATGCACACGATGTATACGACCTCTAGTGGTGCGTGGCCTCTCAAACGATTAAATTAACTTTTTCTTATTCATTATTAGCAAGCTCAATTACGTTCTATAGGAATAAAATGAGCAATTAGATGTGGGGCCTTAGCTAATTACGTCACAATCAACAAAAGTCCTAAATCCAGGGGCTAAATCCTCGTGAATCAAAAGAAACTAAAGGCGTTCAAAACAAAATTCATGAAAAATCTGGTGAGGTCCCCCGAGCACACCAATGCTCGGTGAAACTGCCCCGATGAGTCGAGGTCTAGAGAGAGTGTTCAAGTCTAAGAATTATTACAATAATAATAAGTCTGCAGAAAAATAAAACTACTCTATCTACTATAACTATCTTCTCCTGCTCTCCTGCTCCCCCTCAGGTGCGAGTACTCCAACAGAAAGTTGAGGCATCCTCGGGCAGTTCCTCGCACAAAAAGCAAAGCAGAAATGTGTTAGAAAAATAGTTATATCAAATAGAGACAAGGAAATAAGAAAAGAGAAATAAATGAGAAAATGATTACAAAGTCGTGCTCCCCAGCAACGGCACCATTCTGTCGACATGCCTGGCAACTTGAGTTAAGTAATATCAGGGGTCATTGAGACACGAATCACCAATTATTGTTCAACAAGAAAAATTAACCACTCAAAAAGATCAAAAACAATAAAGCACAAATGTAAGCAGTTTCGCTATTTATTTTACCTGGTATCGCAACCATGGTCAAACACAAGGTGCACGAGAAAACCTACGAAGTAGTCCGATCTCAGGAATAAAACAACATATTTTAAGTGGTTTTTTTTTTATTTTTTGCATTTTTTTATGATTTTCAAAAAGAAAACAAAATCAACAAATAAGGAAACAAGACAACATACAAGTCTTTTTGGATTTTTAAGGTTAAAAATGCTCAGAAAATTAAGATAAAAATATTTTTCGATTTTTGAGGTTTTAAAGTATTTTTGGTAATTTTCTAAGGTTTTGCAAATATTTGTATGAATTTATAAAAATCAGACAGTGCCTAAAAATTCAAACAGTGCACAACCATGATTAAATTGCAAGTTAAAAATGCTTAAAATACCCTAAAATACTGGATATCAATTTTATGAGAAAATATGAATAAAAACCTACAAAGAAGAACTAGAATGCGAATTTTTGGATTTTTCTTGGTTTTATAGAATTTTTATAAGATTTTAGGTGTTTTGCTCTATTTAGGGCTTTTATAAGGAATTTTCAAACAAAATTGCTAAAGCAGATAATACACAAAGAAACACACTAACAGTACTGTTTTTAGAATTTTTAAGACACTTTTCGAATTTCTATGGATTTTTAAAACTAAACAGGACACTTTTGATAGGCTTTTGAATTTTTAAAAATAATAAATGCAAACAAATTAACCTACAAAAATCAAACTTAATACTACACGTCAACATGCGTTGGTTGTTATTTTTAGATAATTTTTAGGATTAATTCGCTAATTATAAGGTTAAATAAAAGACAAGTAGTTTGTAGGGACCTGTATGTAATTTAAATAAAATTCTGGACCTAACAATAACACAAGTGAAAAGCGTAGGGTCGAAATTGCAAAAAGTCCGAACAATCATGCGCGCAACATGTGAACCAGGCTCATAAGGATATAAATGCAAGTATCAAAAACTTGCCATTCAATTCATAACATCCAAAAATTATAGGGCATACAGTGCAAATAACCCAACAAGTCAAGTATACATCCAAATACTACACACAAAGAGGGACTAAAATGCAAATATCAAAACTACGAGGTCCAAACTACAAAAGATCATAACTACAACTTTTATTTACTGGACTAAATAGCAAAGCATAAACGTGCGGGGGTGAAAGGGAAAATTACCCCTGCAGAGGTACGTGGCATGCATGGGAGGGGTCACTATCCTGCAGCTCTGATCATTCCTCGCTGTAGATTTGACGTCTCTGATCCGATGGGCTACATGCATGTCATATGCAATCCAAGGCTGATCTAACGGTCAGAAAACTAGACGTGTTGGGCGGTTGTGATAGAATCTGACAGATAGAGGCTTCATCCGACGGTATAGGAGAATGCTGGGAGAACACCCCTTAAGCGACCTTCGATCGAGCGATGGAGGGAATCTGTCGACCCGATGAAAGACTTGAAGGGTTCGGTAAGCTCGAGGAAACTCTGCGCGTCAGGTTGGCTGCTCTAATGGGTAGAAGAATGGCCGGATGGCCGTGTCAGTGGTGGCTCGCCTAGAGTTGCTCCGCCTGAGCAGCAGGGGCTCCAGAATGCTTCTAGACGCGTCTGCAGACCAGCAAGAGGAAGAGGGGGCTCGAGGCTATGCTCCGACCCTGGTTATATCTTCAAAAAACAAGGGAAGCTGCGGTGGATGGTGATCGACCTCCGGCGAAGGCGGAAGAAGGAGGTTTGGGCCTAATCTCAACCCGATGGCCGAGTCTCAGGGTGGTTGGATTGCATGAGAAGGTGTAGAGTGAGATTTAGTGTAAATCATAGCGAATAGATGTAGGGAACGGGGCTCCAGTGTGCGACGATGCAAAATGGATGGATTGAATCAAACAGAAAAATGAGGTGGATATAGGCGATATCTGAAGCTACTGAGGTGCTTAGCAAGGTCAAGCAAAGGTGGGCAATCGAGTCTTGGCCTCAACCAAGCTGCGGGTGGTCGGGAGGCTTTACGCGGCGGAGCTCCGGCCACATCGTGAGCTACAAATCACCAGGTGCCTTCCTGAAGGGCTCCTCCGCTGGCTGTCACTTCAACAAAGTTGTCTAGGAGGGTATGGGGGCGCGAGGAACGAGCTGCAGTGCTAGGAGGTAGAAGATACGACTTTATAGGATGCTCAGGGACTGGAATGATCGAGCAAGAGCGCGCAACCCTAGGAAGATCAGCGCCTTCCTAGGGATCCGCAAGGATCACAGATCCTAGGAGGAGGCTCGTGTGAGAAATCGGGGCACGAGGCGGCTGGAGTCGGGCAGGGAAATAGGGAGAATAAGGTCCGGCGAGATGGATTCGGGTCTGTCCCGGCTTGAAAGAGGCGTTGACCGGAGTCAACAGATCCTCCTGGACCAATCAGAAGCAGGCGAGAATGCTGCCAAAATAGGCTAGAGGACAAAATAGGGAGAAAATAAAGATAATTAAACTAAAAATAACAAATGCATTTATATTAAGTGTTTAAAATAAAAAATGCTTATTATTTTCAAGGTATGTTTCTGTGATTTTTAATGATTGTTATGGAAAATAAATTAATGTATATACACTATATAGTATTATATACATGTATAATATACCTATGTTCTATGTACAAGTATTTTTATTTTATTATTTTTACATAAATATCCCTATCTTATATTTTATTTATTTACAACGTAATTCTAGAAGTATAAAATAATTTTTATTTTTACTAATTATTTAAGGTTATATAATAAATAGAGTATGTAATATATCTACACATGTATTTTATACAATGAATGAAGGATTTTATTTTTATTTTTATTTAATTTTTCTGATTTTTATTTTATTTTTATATTATTCTATGATTGTATACATGTGTATAAAATGAATAATTTAATTTTATTTTGTCAAAGATAAATATATGTACAAATATAGGTAATATATACAATACATAGTGAGCCCTATCTCTCTCTACTCATTTTATTTTACAATCATGTCAAGGCTTGACCTTCTCTTGGGGTTTGGGTAACTCTGGGTTTATTCTAAATGCCTCATTCCTTTTTCTTTTCCTTTATTCTTTTATTTTTACGCAAAAACATGCTAATTATGTAATATTAACAAAAGCATGCAGATTTCTAAGTTATTATAGATATTTACATGATGTTTGGCCAAGAAAAGAGCTAAAATAAAAGAATATAGAGTGAGAATCAAGGACTCATCGGTGACATATTTAGAAATTCTAAATACGTTTAAGTACCCAAAAAATTATTTAAATAGTGGACAAACAATAGCTCTTCATTCTAATGAAAAACGATTCCAAACAAGCATCTTATGTATAAACAACGAGTCTCCATGCAATAGATATACAAAACCTTGTTCCCTTATGTTTTAGATCAGATCCAAGTCCTTCAACTAAGGTGCAGATACCACTTGAAGGCTAGGGTTTAAGCCTTAGAGCACTACAGAAGCGTGAAATCACATCACATGCGATCAAGAACTACTAGTCATACTAGTTGCAAGGGGTTGCAGAAATTAAATAAAATAAAAAGATGAAACCACATGACATGAGAACCTTTCTCATATTGTTTCACCAAGATCAAAAATGATTAAAAGGATTACCTCAGAGTGTGTTTGCGATCATCTCTCTAAATGAAGAGACATCTTGTCTCAAGTCTGATCTAACAAAGTATGCACTTGCAGGCGCGTGGATGAGACGTGTGCTTCCCACAATCTGAGTTGAAGATCCAAGCGTGGAACCTCATGATTTCATATCATGAAATTTGTAGCGTTCCTTACGAGCACAGAGCATCAAATAAGGTGGAGATCCATGATCAATCGATCCGGCAGCAAAGCGGCAACATGATGACGATGGTGCTCTCAAGAACCACAAAGTAGACGATTACTAGGGTTGAGAGAGAGAGAACCTCTTGGATGTGTATGAGAAGAAGCGAGCGAGATTTATTACTTTCAACTTGTGTGTGAGAAAGTGAGTGCTAGCCTTTCTTTTATAACAAATTGGATGGTGGAGATGCACTTCTAATTGAAATCAATGGTCATGATTTTGTTGCATAAAATTTACAACAACAATTAGCTAATTTTAAAGAAATAAATATTTTGAATAACCTTCAACACTTTAAATTCAATTAAATCAATTCATGTGGAATAATATGGAAAGGAGTGGAGCTTCCATTACAAGGGTGGACGACCACCATGGAGAGAGACTCCATGTGGTTGTCCACTCCTATTAAAGAAAGGAGGCTACCTCTTTCCAATATTGATGAAATCACATATCTCATCAATCATTCAACATGTGCAACAACTATTACTGCTTTTATTTTAACCAAAATAAATCCAAAATATTTTATGGTAATTTCAATCATGCCATTGACAATTATAAATCATATTAAATCACCTAATATAAAATGCAAATTATATTTTCAATTAAGTGTACAATGTTAATCCAATCCATATTAACATTTAACTTTTAAATCCTATTTACAATAAAATATCTCCATGATATTATAAATCATTTATAATACTTATGGTTATTATGGATGGTGATATCCATATTAATCATATCTTTGGTAATTAAATTTCATTTAATTATCTTAGATGACTCTTCTCATGTGTCCAAATAATAAGAATCGCATTCACATTATTTATCATCACTAAATCATATTTAATCATAAATATTTTAATGCTCAGATATATTTTCAGTAATATAATTATTCAGGAACTCTTTCAAGAACAATGTACCTTCTCCATGGAAACTTGGAGAGAAGGATAGAGCGATTGTACATTCCATGTATAGTGACATGGATATTGAGATCTTATCTCATATCCATATCTAGGTGACCTCTCAAAGATATTTGATTAAATCAAACCATAGATCTAATCTTCTTATCGCGTCTGAGTCATATTTAGATCAATGTCCAACATTTGGACTAAGATCATATTACTAATCTTTTGAGAGGAGTCACTAAAATCCAAACATGTTTCATCACTCCCTCAGAATGGAAGTGTCATGGTTATACAATTTGTTACGATCACATCGCCATCGAGTATTCCTAATACCCATAAATCCTGCATACTAGAAGACCTAGAATAAACCCGAAGTTTTAGATCATATTTGATCTATCTTCTTTAGGTATTTATCATGAAGTTTCTCATTCGATCATTGGGAGTTGGTATCGATCATATGATTTTCAAAAACGTATATCATATCGACAAATTTTGTCATGCTTCCAAGATGTCCAACCATGGAATTTGGTTGGTCCCATTATCTCATGAGTGAGATCATGTCTTTCGGTTCAATAATGAACATGTATGATCCCTTTGAGATATCGTATTACTCATATGCTCTTTTATGCATACTAGCTCGTCGGTGTGTAGACCTTGATTATGTCATCAACATAATGCTATGTCTAATATACATACTTAGAAATATAGTAATACATTTATCTCCAGTCAGATGACGCTTGCCTATATCAAGGCAACATACGACATAATTCTTGGTTATCCCGATCCCCTTAAGTTAACTCTTTGTCCTAAATTATCTCGCACCTCTAAATCGCTATTCCTATGCAGAGTACATGCTTCAAGAGGTCAATCAGATATCAGCCTTTAGAGAAGGATTAGCATCTCCTTCTCAGGCTAGAGATCCATTCTTAACAATCATTTGAATGTGCTTGATGAGTCCTCAATCTAACTCTTTAGATATCATCCAAGCACCAACCTCTATGATTCAACCATTGAATCAATAGTTGTATGACTATTAAGGTGGCCATGGTACATAATCCTAATTGTACTAATGGACCTCATAAGTACATTTATTCATTTAATCTTAGGCAAGGAGTGAATTGAATCAATAACTTTATTGATATATCACAAAATTACAATAACATTTGTTGTAGAAATGGCTTGTCTGAGACTCACACGTCTAACACAAAGAACATGAAGAGCACGAAGAACACAAAGAATGTGAAATCTCTAAAAATTTCGAAAGAGTTTCGCTTATATTATATTTTATCTAAATGAAAACTTAGTAGAGTTTTGAAGGCTAGGGTTTAGGCCTTAGCACATCACGTAAGCGTGAAGATCACATCAAATGTGATCTAGGGAAACTAGTCATACTAGTTGCAATGGGAACCGAATTTAAAAAATTTTAAATAGATGAAATCACATGATATGAGACCACTTCTCAAATCATTTCATCAAGATCATAAAGAAGTCAACGGATTACCTTCGAAGTGTGATTGCAATCGCATGTCTCTATGCGAAGAGACCTCCTATCTCATGTCTAATCCGACGAAGGATGCACTTGTGGGCATGCGGATGAGACGTGTTCTTCCCGCAATCCAAGTTGAAGATCTGATCGTAGAGTCTTATGATTTCGTCCCAAGAGTCGATAGCCTTCCTCACAAGTAAGATGCATCGAAGAAGGCATAGATCCACAAGAAGTCGATCCGACGTCACAACGGTGATGTGACAACTGTGAGGCTCGCTAGCTCAATATGGTGGACAACCATAATATTGAGAGAGAGAGAGACCTTGGTTGTTTATAAGAATATAGAGAGTTATTGCTCTTGAAATTGTTGCGAAGAAAGAGATAGGTCTAGCCTTTTTGATGTAACATATTGGATGTCTATGGATCTCAGACCATGTGTAGACATAATCAATGGTGTAGATTATTTGTGCTTTCAATCAATGGACATGATTTTTTGCATAAATTTGCAACAATAAATAGTTAATTTGAAAATAAATTAAATATATTAAAGATAAATCAATATAATTCAATTTAAATTAAATAAACAAATATTTAATTATTTGGAAGGAGAGCAAGTCTCCTTCCAAACAGAGGGTGGATGGCCACGAAGTTTTAATACTCAATGTGGTCATCTACTCCTTGTATGGTAAGGAGGCTCTCTCATTCTAGTTATGTTGAGATCTCATATCTCATCATATATTCCACATGTGCAATAACTTTTGTTGTATAATTGTTCACCAAAATAATTCCAAATTATTTTGTGATACTTCAATCATGCTCATGACAATTATGAATCATATCCATGCATCCAATATAAAATGTAAATTGCATTACATTTAATTATTCATTGTGAATCCAATTCACATAAACATTTACTTAATAAATACTATATACAATTAAATCTCTCCAAAATATTATAGATCACATTTATAATATTTATAATTGTTATTGATAGTAATACTACATTAATCATATCCTTATAATTAAATTATATTTAATTATCTTAGATGACTATTCTCATGTATTCAAATAATATTAATCATATTCATATTATTCATGATAATTAAATCACATTTAATCAACAATTTCCCAAGCTCGGATAAATTATCAACAATGGAATTATTTCTGAACTCTTTTAAGAATGACGTGCTTTCTTCGCGGATACTTGGAGATAAGGACAAGGTGACTATGCATTCAATGTATGGTGACTTGGATATTGAGATCATATTTCAAATCTAGATCTCAAGGACCTCTCAAAGATGTTTGATTAAATCAAGTGTAAATCTAATCTTCTCATTGCATCTGAATCACATTCAGATCAATGTGTAATATTTGGACCAAGATTGGATTACTAATCTACTGAGAGAAGTCACTAAAAACAATACATGTTCCATTACTCTCTCAGAATGAAGTCTCATGGTTATACAATCATTTACGATCACATCACCCTCGAGTATTCTTAATACATGTACATCCTGCATACTAGAAGACCTAGAATAAACATGAAGTTCTAGATCATATTTATATTGCCTTCTTCAGGGTTTTATCATTAAGTTTTTCATTCGATCATTGGGATTTGGTATCGATCATATGCTTTGCAAAAGCATATATCATACCCACAAATTCTTGCCATGCTTCCAAAGCAAGATGACCATGCATGGAATTGGATCTCTCCTAATACCTCATGAGTGAGCTCATGTCTTCCGATTCTGTAGTGAACCCGTATGATATGTTTGAGAGATTATAATACTCATATGCCCTTTTATGCACTAGCTCTTTGAGACCTTGGTTAGGTCATCAACCTAATGGTCTACCTAATGTAGACACTTAGACATATAGTATACATGTATTTCTAGTTGGAGGATGTGTGTCTATATCGTGACATATTTCGACATAGGTTTTGGTTATCTTGATCTCGTTAAGTCAACTCTTTGACCTAACTTATCTAACACCTCCAATCTCTGTTCTTGTGTAAAGGACCTGCGTCAAGATGTTGGTTAAATATCAATCTTTAGAAAGGGATTTCCATCTCCTTCTCAGGCCGGAGAACCTTTCTTAACAATAATTTGACGGTGCTTGATGAGTCCTCAATATAACTCTTTAGATATCATCTAAGCATCAGCCTTTATGGTTCGACAATTGAATCGACATCTATATGATTATTAAGATGGACATGGTATATAATCCTAATTGCACCAAGGGACCTTATAAGTGCATTTATTCATTTAATCTCAGTTAAGGAGTGAAATAAATCAATAACCTTTATTGATATATCAAATTTATTATAATATTTATTTTAGTAATGGTTCGCCCCGGGCTCACATGGCTAACAATCTCCCACTAGTCCTTAGAACTATTCAATTACAATCTTTAAAACCATGCTCATTACATGTTGATCAAAAATCATTTAGGGTAAAGGTTTATAAGGGGATCAACAACATTATCGGCAGATGCCACCTTGGTGATGATTATGTCACCATGATTTTGAATCTTCCGAATGATGTGGTATTTTCTTTCCACGTGCTTGTTCTTTTAATGCCACTTGGATTCATTCGCTTGAGCTATGACTCCTATTATCGCAGAACATCAGGATGGGAGTATCAAAGGAAACTATGTCAAGTTTCAGGATGAACTTGCATAACCACACCGCCTTCTTTTGCAGCATCCGATGCGGTAATGTATTTGTCTTCTGTTGTTGAATCAATTGTAGTGTCCAGTTTCTTGCTTCTTCAGATCACAACACTATTGTTCAACAAGAACACAACCCCCTGAAGTTGACTTGCAGTCATCTATATACGTTTGGAAGTCTGAATATATATCCTAAGACTTGAAGATCATCATCTCCATAGAACAAGATGTAATCTTGTGTCCATTTTAGATACTTAAAGATGTTCTTCATTGTATTCAAGTGTTGTTCTTCATAGCAAGATTGGTAACGACTTATCACTCCCACTACATGTTAGATATCTAGCCTTGTGCACATCATGGCATACATTAGGCTTTCTACATCTGATGTGTAAGGGCATCCAACCACGCTAACCACGACTTTCTTATCCTCAATACTTTGAGGAACCATGCCTTTAGATAGGTGTATACCATGTCTTAAGGGAAGGAAGCCTGTCTTAGAATTCTCCGTATGAAAACATTCCAAGATATTCTTAATGTACCCATGTTGTGACAATCCAAAAATCCTCTTTTCTCTTTCTGAATAGCTTCAGATCCAAGATATAAGAGGCTTCTGCAAGATCTTTCATCTCGAAGGTATGGTACAACCAAATCCTAACACTAGACATCATCCATGTATCATTTCCAATGATAAGGATGTCATCTACGTAAAGCATGATGAACACAATGGTGCTCCCACTAAGATTCTTGTACACACATGATCATCAGGCTTCTGAACGAAGTCATAACTCTTTATGGTTTCATCAAATATAATGTTCCAGTTATGAGAAGCTTGTTTGAGACCATAGATGGATTTCTTCAGTTTGCATACTTTGCATTCCTCAATTATGAAGCCATGGAGCTTATAGATATACTCCTCGAGGTATCCATTGAGGAATGTCATCTTTTTGTCCATCTACCAGATGTCATAGTCAAGATATGCAGCTATAACTAGCAATGCCCTTATGAATTTAAGCATAGCTACATGAGAGAATGTCTCATCGTAGTCGATGCCTTCTCTCTATGCATATCCCTTAGCTACGAGTCATACCTTTAAGGTTTCTACTTTCTCATCAGGTCCTCTCTTTGTCTTGAAGATCCATTTACACCCAATGGATTTTGCCCCTCTAAGTGGATCCTCCAGGGTCCATACATCGTTCTTGTACATGAAATCTATTTCAGACTTCATTACTAGCATCCGTCCATCCATGTCATGAACGTGAGTGCTTCATCAAATCAAGTTGGATCACTGTCAGTTTCACCTGACACATGGAATCTGTACCTTTCAGGTGGTACAACCACCCTCGAACTCCTTCGAAGAAGCACAAGTGTTTCACCTTCATTCACACCTTTAGTTTCCAGTATAGGAAGCTCAATATCCTCAGAGTATTCAATGAGTTCATTTACTTTATTTTTGTCTTGACTCTTAAGGAAGTCGTCCTCTAAGAATTTTACATCTCTAGATATAATAAACTTTTGAGTCACAGGGTCGTAAAGTTGGGATCTAATATCTTTCTTTACATATGAAATGAAGAAGAACTCTTGAGTGTGTGATTCCAGCTTACTTGCATCCATGTTCTTTGTATGGACTGAGAAACCCAAATCCTCAAGTGTCTAACACTGTGCTTGGTTTCAAACCAAAGCTCATTAGGATTTTTGGGTACAGACTTCTTCGGGAAGCTTGTTTAGGATATATATTGCAGTCTCTACTGCATATCATCAGAAACTAAGAGGTAAATGTGCTTTGCTCATCATTGAACGAAACATGTCCATGATGATCCTATTGTGTATTTCAACAACACCATTCAGTTGGGGAGTTCCAGTAGGAGTGAGATTGGATATAATTACTCTCTCATTGAGGTATTCCTTTAATTCATCTGATAGATACTCACCACCTCTACCATATCAAATCCGTTTAATCTTCCTATCGATTGGTTCGAAGATATGAATTCTTTGAACTTTTCAAAGTTTTCATATTTATGACGTAATAGGAAGATAAACCTATATCGGAAATGGTCATCAATAAATGCAAAATAATATCGAAATCCATTTCAGGTCACGGTACTAAAGGGACCACATACATCGAGATGTATTTGATCAAGAATACCCTCGCATCGTGTAACCTTGTTATTAAAGGGTGCTCGGGTCATTTTATCTCGAATGCAATGTTCACAGGCATGTAAAATCTGGACCTATAGAAAATCTAAGGGTCCATCCTCTATCAATATATTGATCCTATCAACAGATAAATGACTAAGACTTTGATGTCAAATCATATTAGCATGATTTATGTCCTCACTAGTTCCCTAAGGATTTTTATTAGTAGGTGTTACATTAATGACAAACTCATCTATGCACAATTTATAGAGTTCACCAGAAGTTAGAATACCATATACAATATATTTATCATAACGGCTTATGATAATCTTCCCACAGAACATGAATGAATATCCATTTCTAACTAACTTGCGTACAGATATAAGGTTCTTTTTAACATCTGGAACATAAAGACATTCTTTAAGTATAAGGGCTCCCCCACTAGATAATGATTGTCTATATGTCCCCACGGTGGAGCTTTGCTGGAGGTGGAGGCCTATGAAGGGGTGGAGGCGCATAGCTCAAGATGTAGTGCTCCACGGTGTCGAGGCGGAGCGAGTGGCATCGAGGCAGTGGTCAAGGAAGCGGAGCAGGTCGGGGCGGTTGTCGATGGCACATGTCTGATGGCGATCAGTTGTAGGGCGACACTCGAAGATCGAGGCAGTGGCCTCGGTTGAAGCAGATGTCGAAGGAGCGGGTGGAGTTAGCCAATGGCACGAGGGTCAAGGTGGTCGTCCCAGAAGTGTTGAGTATCGCAGTTGGTTGATGGCAGCGAGCACGAAGTCTCATGGCCTGAGGGAGGCAGTTGTGGCCACAAAGAGAAACCCTGCTCGTGCGGAGCTCGATAGGAGATGGGGGATGACCTGGGATCCTCCTGGTGTTGGATTGGAGCCATGGATCCGGCCTAATCGTACCGGAGGAGAAAATGATATGGATAGGTAGAAGAGAAATGAGAAGGGAAATAGAAGATGGGTGACAACGCTCCCGCACCCTATGTTAATTCGGTCAAATTAATGTCCAAATTAATTAATATGATTCGTAGCAGTCGGATACGAGGGGTTAATCAAAAACCACTTATCGGTTAATGTGAAGTTAATTTTAAACGGCAATATTTTTTACTTGGGGTAAGTCCAAGGTCGATCTCAGGGAGGCATCTGTCTCCTTAGGTGAATTTAAGTAGGGATTCAAGTGTTGATTTTCGAGGAGTAATTTTTTTTGTCTTTTTAATTTTAATGCAGACTTATGCAGACAAGGCAAGCTAATTTAATGTTCAATTTAATTAATGTATCAAATGAAGTCCAAAAATTATGAAAATTGGCCAGATGGTTAATTATGATGAAAATGACCTACACTAATTTTTTTTGGAATTTTTCGACTCAAAATGAATTTACTGTGAATTAAATAAACAGACAGAGTGATTTTCAGTATTTAATTTTTAATAAATATCAAACCACAATTTTTTCAAGAACTAAAATTATCCTAGGTGGCTCTAATGATAAGGGACCTAGGAAAATTGACAGAACTTAATTTCACTGTGAAATGAATTAATTAAAATTAATCTAAGAAAATCACTTAATCATTTATTTAGGCCTCAATATGCGTGCAAATGCTATGAAATTTTTATGGTATGTTAAAAATGATGTCCTTAAGCTACTGTGAATTTTTGATAATTTTTGAAGGCACAGAGAATTAACTAAAAATCAAAAGGCATCACTGGGAAAAATATGTCAACAATGCACCAATTAATTCATTAATAATTCAATTGAGCTTACAAAAATAAGACACGTGTACCAATAGATAGAGGACAAAATTTCCAACAAAATGCAATTTTTAGAATTTCAAAATGATGAAAAATGCACTCTAGGGATGCGTGCAAACACAGGGGTGTAAATGCAATACAGGAAATTAAAATTTCAATAAATAAATATGCTGACAGGGACTAAAATGCAATTACCAATAATATGGTGGACTCTTGTGCAATTTCTCCACAGGGCACGTGCTCCTCACGTGGGGTCTGCTTCACAGGGACCTCGTTACAATTTTGGAAAATTCCGGGGGCCTTAGTGCAATTTACCCAGGCCGCACGTGCGCCTCACGTGGGCGGCCTAGGCTCGGAAGGCGGCGGCGGCTCGGAGCGAGGCTCGGGCTCTCAGGAGGTTCGGCCTGCGGCTTGGATTAGCCTCGGGTCGCCCGAGCCTAGGCTCGGACTCATCGACGTGGCGGCCTGAAGGCCCTCGGATCAAGATGGATCCGAGGGTTGTCGGTGCTGACGCGTGGCGTGTCCTAGGGCGTCGGATCGATGCTGATCCTACGGTCGAAGGCGAGTCCGCTGATCGAGCGACGTGGCGTGCTTCGGACCGTTCGATCAAGATGATCGAACGGTGGCTGTACGTCGTCTCCAACGATCCTCCGCCACCTGCGGAGGAGGAGGCGGGGCTCCGGTGTGGGTGGCTCTGCTCCGCCTCGGTCGCTAGGCGTCGATGAAGCTCTTCGTAGGCTCTCGAGTAGCTCAGAAGATGTGGGAGCGTACGGCGAAGCCTCCGGTGGGCTCGGGAGCTGTGGAGATGTGCTGAAGCTCGATGGCGACGGAGCTCGAAGGGAGCTCCGGTGAAGCTCCGGCCAGTGAAGAAATGAGGACCTGCAAGGGGTTAGAATAGATAGCCGAGGCATGCAAGTGCTCGTGGAGAGGTGTGTGTGGTCGGCGAGGCCTACAGTGTGAAGGAGGTGCACTGGGGATGAGCTCCGGCCAAATGGCGGAGCTGTTGGTCGGAATAGTGCGCAAAGCGTCGTCGGAGTGTGCAGATGGACATCGAGGATGGGAGCTTCGATGCGAAGCTCGTCGAGGTGGTTTGGAGGCAAGAAGGTGGCCGGTGGAGTCGAATAAAATCGGAGAAAAGCAAGAAAATCAAGAGGAAGATCGGAGGAGGAATGGAGGGGGTTACCTGGGGAATGGAGCTCAGATTTGAGCTCCAAGTCTTCGCTCGAGGGATCGATAGGGTCCCGAGCTCGCGCAGCTGCTCGTGGGAGGCTGCAGCACGGCGTTGGCGGCCGTGGATCTCACCGGAGTCGAATCCTTGTCTTCGCTCGACAACACACCCAATTGCTGTCACCAATGGATTGCTTGGAGCTCGAGGAACCTCTCTGGAGTGGCGGATGGGGGTGACGTTGGCCGGAGGTGGCGTATTTATAAGGTGAAGGAGGTGGGTTGGCTGGTGGAGTAGCGAGGTTGGTGGACGACGTGGGGCTACCATGGTGGAGGTGGTGGAGCTTGAGGGAGCTGGCGAGGGAGAGGGATGAGTGGGTGATGTCGTGGGGGTGTCAGCGGTCGGAGGAGATGGCTGACGTGCGTCCAAAAATAGGAAGGGGGCGCCCCTCCCGTAAGGCAAGGGACGTGGGGGAAAGGGGCGCCTGGAGGTAGGAGACGAGGTCTCCACCGTTGGATCTTATGATCCAACGATGGGGATCAAGGGGGATCTGGTCGGGTAGGATTAGATCTGAGGCGTTGTGATCGGAGAGCGGTGATCGCACCACATGTCGAGAGGATGGGCAGGCGGAGGCGAGCGGTCGAGATTGTATCACGGGCAAGATCGATCGGCTGGGGAGAACGAGTGGGTTGAGCGGCATAGATGAGAGATCCGGGGCGCAATCAAAGGGCGCACAGCGCGCCACGTGTCAAGCTGTGGGCGCGGCACTAAGGGATGGTGAAGATGAAGTGCGGGGCAGATCTGATGGCTGGGAGATGGCAGGTACGTGGAAAGGCCTGGGCCGTTGGATCTGAAGCGAGATCCAACGGCTGAAGGCGCGGGCGGATGAGGCGATGGGAGGCGGGCCGCGTGGCGCAACCAGAGGGCGCCACGTGGCCTGCTGTGAGTGGCTGGAGTAAGAGATACGTGTAGAGAGAAGAGGGAGCTGAATTTGGAAAAACTTAAAACATGAAAGTTGTAGATCTCGAGGAGATCTACAAGTTTCATGTTGACCAAAGACGGAGATGAGGTCAAATATGGTACATAAATACAAGGATACACAAATATACATATGTAGTATACAAAGTGACCCAAAAATCCAAGTTTCTCATACAAGCTCCAAATTCAATGAAATTAGTCTCATTTTGAAGGTCTTTTAATATGTAGTATTCTAAGAGTAAGTAGACCTAATTCGGAGTTTGCATGAGGGCTTTATGTGTATTTTAGTGTACAAGGGCTCTCAGGCTATATTGGCTATTTTACAAGGGTGATTTTTGGCATTCTTCCCTATGTTATTAACTAAGGAGTATAGATTATAGAGAAGATGTTATTTTGGTGAAGAGGTATTTTACAAGGGATTTTTGGCTTCTTATTTAGATGCAAATGAGCTGGTAAACTACATGAGTTATGAATACATGCATGAATGTTATTTATGCAATATAAGGGGAAATATGCCTCTATTTTCTCGGGAACAAGGCTCTATTTTTGACTTTTGAAGTGATGAATCACAGATTCATCAATGGGGCGAGAGTCATTCAGATAGATTTAGGGATTTTATCGTAGCAGAAAAAAATGCAATTGGGGGAAGAAGAAGGATACCTGACGGATGGAGGATGATCGGATGGTCGAATGCCTGGGAGGATCCCGAAATGGCTCCGATCTTTGCTCAAATCACGGTAGGGATCGAACTCAAGTAACTACTGGAGGCGATTGCGGCAAGACTTGAAAGGCCTTGGATCTCGCCGGGATGTGAGGAGGTCATTGCTTAGATGGGTGGTGCTCACTGCCACCGAAGACGCTCACTCCAGATCTCGCTCACAATGGCGGATAGGGTGCACCGATGGGCAGAGATGGATTTTTAAAGGCCATTGGCGAAGAGACTGGAGGTTGGGTTCATGAGAGGTTGAGTCTTAGCCTGCACGATGGTTGCGGAGCAAGTCAAGAGAGAGAAGAGGGAAAGGTGATAAGTGGTTGATAGAGGAGAGAGAGGTCGTGGAGAGAGAACGGTTGGAGAGGGAAACATGTGTGGAAGGTCGACGCGGGGGAGACGGGATGTGAAACCCCCAAAATTTGAATATGGGCTAAATTTCAAAATCTGCTTTTATCCATTATATAAAAAAATTATTTAAGCTATCCATCATGTAGCGCTCGTCGAGATCTTTCCAACAAGTCCAAGAACGTGAGAATCCGCATTCGGGAGCCCGAGTTACGACTATTTTAGTGAAGAGGAGTCCAGGTAATATTCAGATCCGAACCCGGATCTGAGTCCGGGTTAAAACCCATATAACCCAATACCCCTCTTCCCAAAATTCCCAACCTGAGTTCCTCCTACCTTCGTCCTCCGTCTCCCTCGCTAGAGTGCCATCGAAGCTCGTCGGAGCACCTCGGATCAACGATCCAAGACCATCCCCGCATGGAGATGGATGAGGTCATCCTCGTATACGGCTTCGCATCGTGAACGGAGTGACAAGCGTGCGGTTCTTTACGAGTGAAGAAACTGAGGAAACTCGTTTTCTTGAGGTACAATATTTCCACTCATCTTGCTGTCGGAATCCACACGATTATCAATCCTATATTATTTTTATCTTGTTAGAGTGGTAGGTACCTTGTTATATGTTATACATGTGATCGAGTATTTCCCTTATATGTATGTCTATGAACATGAGAGGTATTGAACCACAAGAGATAGGTTAAATGTCGGTAAATCAAGAAAAGGAGAAGAAAAATGATATCATGGGTGTTTCCTGACTGTGAACGTATTTTGATTTTGGATTGAAACAAATGAAACCAGTATGTAATACATCTAACACCTGCTTGCGTCTACAGAATAAGTTCAATGCAAATGATTTTCAGCCAAAGAATGCAACATTTGGATATGATAAGTCCATTCTGAAAATTTTGTCCAACATGAAAACAAAAAGGGTCGAGATAGTGAGATGGTCATGGAACTTCCCCTTGATCATCAAATATATGACACGATTGAGCATGAGGGTTCAAATAGGATATTTGTTACTGAGTTGTACCTAATGCTTGATAGTAATGGTAAGAAAATTTACCCTCAGATCCTCGCCATGAGGTCAAGATTCAAATGCCGATGATGACAGAGTGCAGTAACATCACTGAGATCTATCGCATCTGGACATTTGCGAAAAGTCCTTGGGATGGTCCTCATACTAATAATGCCAAAAAAATAACAAGAAACAAAACTATAATAATGAAATATATGTAGAAAATTAACGTACATGTGTGTGGATCCGTAGGTTCTCAGAAAAAGCTACAACAGTGAGTGACACATGTTACTTGGAGCTACTTATTTTTGTGCAGCTACATGGCTCCCTTTTTGTGTTTGCTTGTAGTTTCATTGTTCTCCTTTACTTGTAAAATTTTGAGAGGCATGGCATGTATAATGCATGAATGGACACCGTTTTTGTATGCATGTATATTTATGTGGAATGCATGTGCATGGAATTGGTTTGCCAAGTACCCGGATCCTGGGGTGACAATCATCACAGTTTGGTATCAGAGCAGTGGTACTCCATTCCATTCCACGCATATCATTCCTCATTGGTGTTCGATATACATAATAGTTGGTAGTCTTCTGGTCCAACATGAATCAAAAGGAGAATTACATATTTTATATCCATGTCCATGTCTCTCTTAAGTAAAGAAAGTATCAATGCTCTGGTCTTTTATGCAGAGCCATGCCACCATATGTAGATTCAGATGTGGGTCAGCATCCAGCCTTCCTTGTACAGGCCGTGTAGGGCATCCAGCAATGCCAAGATGCGATTGAGCAACGGCTCTAGTAACAGGATTCCTCCTCCTACCACCCCTCTTATTATGGGGAGGAGAGTGTTGACCTATCATTCTCTTTGGAGCATGAGCCGATGGAGGATACCGATGCCTTGCAGAGGCATCAAAGCACCTATGTGGCATACCAACAGGCGATGGTACCACATTTCTTTGGTACCATCACCCCTTACGATGCAGAGCTGTGGATGGCACATGTGACCAAAATATTGAGGATGATACGCACACCCGAGGACACTAGGGCATCTTTTGCAGAGTACTCTTTTGCTGCTATGCAAAGTGGTGGGGTGGAATGCCACCAAGGAGCACCAGATCGAGCCCTTCACCTAGGAGGTCTTCTTCGATGAGTTCTTTACAGAGTTCTACTCGGACTATTGGGTAGAGGACCAGAGGAGAGAGTTTGTCGAGCTGACACATGGGTCGATGACGGCCCAAGAGTACCTGATCCGATACACATAGTTATCTCGCCATTCCCTTGCTACGACAGCTTCCCCAATGGAGAACTTGCAGAATTTCATCCAGGGGATGTGTGAGGAGGTCCAGATAGATTTTCCACCTTGGACCTTACCTCCATCAAGGAGGTTACTGCGAAGGCGACGAAGTGGGAGTCTACATAACGTTGGTTATAGGGATGTCGGTCACAGGTACCTCTACCCTAGCCTAGCAGAGTTGCACGTCAGGACTTCTCTCAGTTCCGTAGAGACTGTCGCCACCACCTGATAGCGACAACCCCATCCACTAGAAGGTCGCACCATATCATACCTTGGGGCAAGTCCTGGTCGGTCGTGGTCCAGTCTCTTCCCACCCCCATACGTAGACATAATGTCATAGGACTGGGAGGGGTAGTTTTGCTTCTAGAGGGAGCTCATCATAGGCAGGAATCCGTATATGTTACTGTTGCAGACAGTTGGGCCACTTCAAGGCCTAATGCCCTTTACGTATTCGGGTGCACAACAACAACAGAGTGGAAGACCAGCTGGGTCTTCCAGATAGTTTCACGGATCTGGATCTCGATGAGGAGGTAGTGACTTTCAGTGAACCTCACAACAGACAGTCAGTGCTGCAAGATCTTGTGCACCATCATGAGGACAACTGAATGCAGTGACACAAGATCATGCTCATGCTTCTTGATCGGTCGTTAGAGGTATGATTTCAGCCCATGGGATTTCCTTACATGCATTGTTTGATTCAAGGGCTACACATTCCTTCTTTGCATATTGTATGGTGTCCACATTGGGCAAGTCTGTGATGGAGGTCGCTTCCCCATACTACAACAAGGGCCCAGGGGGCTAATTGTTTATCATCCGCTAGGTAGTGGAGGATGTGTCCGTGCAGATAGGCGGGCATGAGATGCCTGCTTTCCTACTGTTGATCCAGTTAGTGGACTTCAACATCATCTTAGGCATGGACTGGCTAGAGAGGTAACACAAGTACTTGGACTGTTTTGGGAAGATGGTGGTATTCCTTTTACCTAGAGTGCCACCATTTCAGTTTGACGGACGTACTTCTGAGGGTGGGATCGAGTGCATCTCCGCCTTAAGGGCACACTAGTTTCTCAGCCATGGTTGTGTAGGCTACCTTGCCTATGTGGTATATTCAGTGGCGCAGGATCAGATGATCGGGGACGTTAGAGTTATGTGTGAGTTTTCTGATGTGTTTCCAGATGTCTTACCTGGACTACCACTAGTGAGGGAGATAGAGTTCGAGATCACACTATTGCAATACACACAACCGATCTCTATCCCTCTATACATGTTGGCACCAGCTGAGCTCAAGGAGCTCAAAGTGCAGTTGCAGGAACTATTGGAGAAGGGATTCATTTACCCCAGTACATCACAATGGGAAGTACCAATTCTCTTCGTGAAGAAGAAGGATGGATCCCTCTTTAAGATTGACCTGCAGTCAAGATACCATTAGTTGAGGATCAAGGAGGAAGATGTGACGAAGTCTATATTTTGCACTAGTTATGGTCACTACGAGTTCCTAGTGATGCCTTTTGGACTTAGGAATGCACCTGTTGCATTCGTGGATTTGATGAACCGAGTCTTCCATCTGTACTTGGACATGTTCATGATGATATTCATCGATGATGTTCTAGTCTACTCCCCTGATGAGTATGAGCACGAGTCCCATCTTCACTGTGCTAGAGACACTCCAAGAGCACCGGTTGTATGTCAAATACAACAAGTATGAGTTTTGGCTTTCCGAGGTGGCATTTCTAGGCCACGTGGTTTCAAGGGCGGGGGTGTCAATTGACCCCGCTAAGATTGAGGCAGTGGTGTCTTGGGAGAAACCCAAGACGGTTACAGAGATATGTAGTTTCCTTGGGCTTGCCGGGTACTACATGAGATTTGTTAAAGGGATCTTCCAGTTGACCCTACCCCTCACCTGCTTGACGCAGAAGGACGTCTCATTTGTCTGGAGTGACAAATGTAAGTTGAGCTTCCGTACGCTTAAGGAGTGGTTCACTTCCACACCCATCCTCACCCTTCCTTCCGGTACCTTGGACTTCACGATTTACACTGATGCTTCCAAGGAAGGGTTGGGTATCGTGTTGATGCAACAGGGACAAGTTGTGGCTTACACGTTACGATAGCTGACGAACCACGAGCGCAACTACCCCTCTCAAGACTTGGAGTTGGCAACCATAGTCTTTGCACTAAAAATATGGTGCCACTATTTGTATGGGGTGACGCTTGAGATCTTTACCGACCACAAGAGCCTCAAATACATCTCTGATTATAAGAAGTTGAATATGAGGCAAAGGTGATGGATGGAACTATTGAAAGACTATGATTGTACCATCTCCTACCACAATGGTAAGGGGAATGTGGTGGTGGATGCTTTGAGCAGGCGGTCACATATTGAGGGTCCAGTGACTTTGTTGCAAACGTGGGATTTTCTCACTACACTTAGTGAGTGGCATCCAGTTGAGAGTACATTCGATGTGGTGACTATGCCAGCAAAGTATAGTAGCTTGTGGGACAGGATCGTCCAAGGGCAACAGACAGATCAGAGGATCTAGGACTTGTACCATAGATGCTTGAAGGATGAGTTTGACAGATTTCGAGTCCGTGAATCGATCCTATGGAAAGGGGAAAATGTGTGTGTTCCAGATGATGAGCCGAGGAGAGATATCCTGGATGAGGCGCACAGTTGGCACCAAAATATACCAAGACCTCCGCCAACACTTTTAGTGGGAGGGTATGAAGAAGGACATAGATGAAGACGTCAGTCGATTCCTTACCTATCAGATAGTGAAGGTAGAGCACCAGAGACCCCTTGGTTTACTACATCCTCTTCCCATCCCTATGTGGAAATGGGAGAGCATTTCCATGGATTTCATCACATCATTACGCATACTAGAAGGGCATTATGCAATATGGGTTATCGTTGACTGATAGACCAAGACAACCCATTTTATTCCGATCAACATGACATGTACGCCAGTTGAGCTAGTCAGATTATACATCCAGCATGACATTCGATTGCATGAGATTGATGGACATGCGAGCCCACGACGAGCATTATGCAATAAATGTTATTGCAAATATCATTCCTTGATCTGAAATGAAGAATATCTAATTTGCATAATAAGTCCCTTAGTACAATTAGTGTTATGTACCATGGCCATCTTGATAATCATACAACTGTTGATTCAAGTATTGAATCATATTGCTTGGATGAATATCTAAAGAGTTAGATTGAGGACTCATCAAGCACCGTCAAATGATTGTTGAGAGATTTTCTCCATCCGGAGTAGTTATGGCAATCCTTTCTCATTTAGGCTGATATCTGATTGACCCCTTGATGCAGGTCCTCTGCATGGGAATAGAGATTCGGAGGTGTCAGATTAGTTAGGTCAAAGAGTTGACTTAATGAGATCGAGATAACCAAAGCCCTATGTTATATGCTATCATGATATAGGCACGCATCCTCTGATCGGAGACAGATGTGTTACTATATGTCTAAGTATGTACATTTGACAGACCAATAGGTTGATGACCTAATCAAGGTCTATACACCGGCGTGCTGGTGTGCATATATGGGCATATGAGTAATACGATCTCTCAAAGGGATCATACGGGTTCATTACTGAACCGGAAGACATGAGTTCACTCATGAGATATTGGGAAGAATCAAATTCCGTGCACGATCGTCTCTCTTTGGAAGCTTGACTGAATTTGTAGGTTTGATATATGCTTTTGGAAAGTATATGATCAACATATGGGTATGATATATGCTTTTGGAAAGTATACGATCGATACCAGCTCCCAATGATCGAACGAGAAACTTAATGATAAATCCCTGAAGTAGACAGTGTAAAATTGATCTTATACTTCAGGATTATTCTGGGTCTTCTAGTGTGCAGGATGTATAGGTATTGGGAATACCTGAGGGTGATGTGATCATAAACGATTGTATAACCATGACGCTTCTATTCCTAGGGAGTAATGAAACGGATCTAGATTTTATGGACTCCTCTCAGTAGAGAAGTAATCTAATCTTGGTTCAAATGTTGGACATTGATCTGAATGTGATTCAGATACAATGAGAAGATTAGATTTGCGGTCTTGATTTAATAAAACATCTATGGGAGGCCTGAGATCTGGATTTGAGATGTGATCTCAATATCCAAGTCACTATACATGGAACAATACAATCGCCATGTCCTTATCTCCAAATATTCGCGGAGAAAGCGCATTATCCTTGAAAGAGTTCATGATAATTTCATTGTTGATATAAGTATCCGAGCATTGAGAAAATGGATAATTAAATGTGATTTAATTATTATGATTAATATGAATTCGATTCATATTATAAAGAGAGCTATTTTAGATAATTAAATGCGATTTGATTATCAAAGATGTAAATAATGTGAATGTGATTCACATTGTTTGGGCACATGAGAATAGAGATCCAAGATGATTAAATATAATTTAATTATCATGGATATGAATAATGTGGATAGCAATATCCATATTAATCATATATATTGTAAATGTGATTTATAATATATAAGAGAGAGCTATTTGTAATTTACATTTGTTAATTAAATGTTAATGTGAATTAGATTCACATTGGACATTAAATTGAAAATGTAATTCACATTTTATTTTGGGTTGTGAATGTGATTCATAATTTCCAATGGCAAGATTCCAATATTCAAAAAATAATTATGAATTATTTTTGTTGAATAATTTACAACAAGTGTTGTTGTAAATCTTGGAGATTTCCATGGAATAATGTAATCTCATGAGATTACATGAGATTGCCACCAAATCCCATATTATGGAAGGAGGCAATCTTCATTCCATAATCTCCATGCTTGATTGATTTAATTTGTGATTAGATCATATTGATTTATCAAGAGATATTTAATCTAAATTAAATTAATTGTTGTTGGTTTTTACCAACAAAATCTTAGCCATTAAAAGAAACACAAATCAATGAGAGCCATCCCCTTTGCTCTTCTTTACACAATGAGAACATAAGTCTTTCTCTCTCTACATGACCTCTCTTGTCTCATGTGGTCGTCCACCATGGATGCCCTAGAGAGGTTCTCCATCGCTGCAGCACCGTCGTTATGCTGCCCGATCATTTGCTCGTGGATCTCCGTCTCCTTCGGTGCGCCTCGTTCGTGAAGAAGACGTCGGATCTCATGTGTTGAGATCAGGAGATCCGCCAACAATGATTGCGAGGAGCACGTGTCTCATCAACACGCTCGCATGCATCTTCTTTGTCGGATCGGACTTGAGACAAGAGGTCTCTTCGTTTAGATACTTGATCACAAACATGCTTCAAGAGGTAATCCTATTACTTGTTTGTGGTTTAGACGAAACGATCCAATTGGATCATGTAGTTTCATCGCATATTTTTTTTTTAAAATTTTGCTGCATAGAACAACTAGTGCGAGTAGTCGTTCCTCATCGTATTCGATACGACGCTCACGCTTCCGTGATGCGCTTGAGGATCGCTTCATATCCTTCAGGGATACCCAAGGAGGTAGTGTCAGATAGAGATTCACACTTCACTTTACACTACTGAGGAGAATTCATGAGAGCCTTGAGGACCAAGCTATGTACGAGTTCAGCTTATCACCCACAAACAGATGGGCAGTCCGATAGGACCATTTAGACTTTGGAGGATTTGTAGCGGGCTTGCGTTATTGAGTGGAAGGGAACTTGGAAGGATCATCTTCCATTAGTCACATACACCAATAGTTACCATGCCAGCATAGGCATGACACCTTTTGAAGCCTTGTACGGGAGGTGATGCAACACTCCCTTGTATTGGCAGCATGTGGGTGACAACACTCTGTTCACTCCGCAGATCATAGAGGAGATCTTTTGAGTGGTGGAGAATGCTAGGAAAAGATTGCTGGCCATGTAGAGCCGTAAAAAAAGCTATGCTGACCATCGGCGTGGAGACCTTGAGTTTCAGGTGTAGTAACCTACATTCATGCCTTAAAAGATATTATTCTTAACCAATCATGTCTATCTAAAGCATTTTTCATAACCACTGATTGGGGACTTCGTGTTCTTATGAGTATCCCCAATGAGAGGCATTCAATATTTCGGTGTCGAAGGCAAGTCTGCATAACGGTTTGTGGGAACCTTTAAGATTTTGGCCTGAGTTGGGAAAATGGCATACAGAGTGGCCCTTCCCCCACACCTTGAGGGCATTCACGACGTGTTCCATGTGTTGAATCTTCAAAAATATATCCGAGATCCCCAGCATGTGATCAGCTATGAGAACTTGGCGGTGGAGTCGAACCTCTCATTCACTGAGGAGTCTGTCCAGATATTGGACCATGCGGTCAAGAGGTTAAGGCGGAAGGAGATACTTTAGTCAAAGTCATGTGGCGGAGTCAAGACATCGAGGAGCCAACATGGGAACCTGAGGTGGACATGAGGGAGAAGTACCCTCAGTTGTTCACATGTATCGAATCGAACCCGTACTCAAACTCCATTGGAGATTTTTATGGATTTCACTCTCTTTGAGATTTTTATGAGCTAATTTCTCTATGAGACATTTATACGATGAAGTCGGGTTTAGAAATCAACTAGAATCACCTTAAGTTCGGGGACGAGACTTCCTTTGAGATTTTTACGATGTGAAACCCCTGAAATTTGAATCTATGATAGATTGCAAAATATTCTCTTATCCATTATCCAATTTTTTTGAGTAGCCCATCGCATAGCACTCGTCGAGATCTTTCCAACGAGTCCAAGAATGGTAGAATCCGAGTTTGAGAGCCCGAGTTACGACTATTTTAGCGAAGAGAGGTCCAAGTCATATTCAGATCTGAACCCGGATCCGAATCTGGGTTAAGACCCATATAACCCAATCCCCCTCCCCCCCAAAACACCCAACCCAAGTTCCCCCTCCCTTCCTCCTCCGTCTCCTTTGTCGGAGCATTGTCGTCCCTCGCCGAAGCACCTCAGATCGACGATCCAAGACTATCCATGCGTGGAGAAGCACGATGCCATCCTCGTATGCGGCTTCGCATCACGAACAGAGCGATGAGCGTGTAGTTCTTCGCGGGTGAAGAAACCGAGGAAACTCATTTTCTTTAGGTACAATATTTTCCATTGCTCTTGTTTCCATAATACACACGATTATCGGTCCTATATTATTTTTACCTTGTTAGAGTTGTAGGTACCATGTTATATGTTATAAATGTGATAGAGTATTTCCCTTATCCATATGTCTATGAACATGAGGGGTGCTGAACCACAAGAGATAGGTTAAATATAGATAAATCAAAGAAAAGGCGAAGAAAAATGATATAATGGGTGTTTCTTGACTTTGAACGTATTCTGATGTGGGATTTGAAACAAATAAAACCAATATGTAATACACACAATGCCTAACGCCTGCTTGCATTTACTGAATAAGTTCAATGAAAATGATTTTCAGTCAAATAATGCAACGTTTGGATATGATAACTCCATGAAAACAGAAAGGGTCTAGATAGTGAAATTTTGTCCAACATGAAAACAGAAAGGGTCAAGATAGTGAGCAGGTCATGGAACTTCCCCTTGATCATCAAATATATGACATGATTGAGCATGAGGGTTCAAATGGGATATTTGTTACTGAGGTGTACCTAATGCTTGATATTAATGGTACAAAAACTTACCCTTGGATCCTTGACATGAGATCAAGATTCAAAATACCGATGATGACATAATGTGGTAACATGACTAAGATCTATCGCATTTGGACATTTGGGAACAATCCTTGTGATGGTGATCATACTAACAATGACAAAAAATAATGAGAAACAAAACTATAATAATGAAATATATGTACAAAATTAACGTACCTGTGTGTGGATCTGCAGGTTATAAGTAGAAGCCACAGCAATGAGCGGCACTTATTACTTGGAGTTACTTCTTTTTCCATAGCTACACAGCTCCTTTTTTGTGGTGCAGTTGCTTGTAGTTTTATTGTTCTCCTCTACTTGTAAAATTTTGAGAGACATGGCATGTATAATGCATGAATAGCACACTTTTTGTATGCATACATGTATATTTATGTGGAATGCATGTGTGGAATTGGTTTGCCGAGTATCCGGATCCTAGGGGGACGGTCGTCACACGGGAACACACGACGATTGCGTGAGAATGGGTCGAAGGGGCCATCGCAGGAGGCGGTGGTGGTTGCATTGAGCAGGGGACATAGAGCGACGCGAGGGAAGGAAGAAGAGGAGGGGGGCATATGGCGCGCGGCGGTGAGGTCACGTGGTGAGGATAAAAATAAAAATAAAAAGACAAATAAACTGATAAAATATAAATAGTAAATAAATAAATTGAAAAGTGGAATAATATTAATAAAAGGGGGTGATATGTCTCCAGGAGCTACCACATGTCACTCCCAGAAAAATCAAAAAATAAATCAAAAGAGTAATAAAAAGAAATAGTCAACGAGGTCAAATCAAAAAAGAATTTACATAAAAGTCTTGACGAGATCTATGAAGGAACCAAAACCAAAAGAGATCATCTATACAAAAAGTATATTTGGTGGGACTCTCTAGATATAAAAACCAAATTTTTGTAATTTGTAACTTTTTTTTGTAATTTTTAAATAAAAGAATTTAAAATCAGAAAAATATAAATAAATATTTACAACTTAATCTATTTTTTTATAATTCAATACTTATGAAATAAAGAACTAAAATAAATGGGACATAAGTACATACTCGTGTTGATTTATTTTCTTTGATTTTTTGCTTCAATGTTAATTGTATTTTTGTATGTTTTATTAAACCATTAATAAAATAAAATAAATACAAAAGAAATATATCAAAAAGAGTTATTTTTATGCATAAAACAATAAGGTCAAATTAGGCAATATATACAATATACAGTGTGTGCCTAAAACCCAAGTTTCACATACGAACTCCGATTCTTTTGAATTTGATCATGTTTTGTAGGTAATTGAATGCACATTAATTCAAAAGTGAGTATGGGTCCATAGCAGACTGTACAAGAGATAGTTACTATACGATTTTTTATCTCAAAACTAAGGTTTGGATTT
Organism: Ottelia alismoides; assembly: GCA_037367405.1. Taxonomy (NCBI): domain Eukaryota; kingdom Viridiplantae; phylum Streptophyta; class Magnoliopsida; order Alismatales; family Hydrocharitaceae; genus Ottelia; species Ottelia alismoides. The sequence continues at coordinate 186,487 of JAZKJV010011894.1, read as the reverse complement.
GATTGGACTAATTTATAAGTTAGTACTCTTTTGATATTTTCTTTTATTAATGGATTTTATTTGGTTTTGAATTAGTAATAAATACATAAAATCAAGGAAAATAGGCTAATATACATGTGATGATTTACAAGGGAAATTAGGTTTCTTATTTAATGCAATTATGCATGGCTAAAATGCAGATATTATCTACAGTGCATATATATGTTTATGTTACTTTTTTTCTCCTCTTATAGGAATAAGGAGTCTCTCGACTGCCTTATTACACACACATATATTTTTAGTTGTTGATCAGTGTGTCTGTCAAAAAGGTTTGAGTCGTCTGCACTTGTTTTTCCCAGGTATGCACCTGGGTGTATCTCTTTTGAGTATCTATTATACCTTCAACATCCAGACTTGTATCACTATATGACGTGGAGCCCTTTTTGGGTAGTAGCACGACTCATAAAAGCCTAAGATGCTGGTCCAAGTCAACACTTAAAAGGTTGGAGGCGCTCGCCTTTAATGAAAGCTCATTTGAATGTAACTTTGTAATGTATGGGCTTCTTTTCATTTTTCTTTCTTTTTAATTTCTTTTTCTTTTTGGCTAGTTCCATTGCTTTTACCAAAGTTGGAGCACATTGATCAATAATGTTAATGGTTTTATGAATGTTGGAACTTACATTAATATCAAGATAGTATCAGAACCATGTTCTCATACTGGCTAAAATGCTGACACTCAGGTTTCTTGAAACCTTCATTAATTTTATCCCATCCTCGAGCATTAGAAAATCAGGTCCAAACTCAAATCACTCACCCTAGTTCCTCAGGCGAAATCATAACTCATTACATTTTTCTTGTAATCTTGCATGTAAAGGGCAGGTCGGATTCTTTTTAAGGAAGAGACTAAACATGCAATATAACATGTATATCATTCAAACAAGGGAGTTCAAGTATCTAAGTCATAGACCCTAATGACCAAGAATGGTTAAACTCAGAGTAAAGTGTCAATCTAAACCAACTATCATAAACTACACAAGTCTTATGTGAAAGTGATGTGTCAGGGTCAAAATCATTTATTACTTGGTATTTTTTTGTTTGGATTTTAATAACACCTTTTTAAACTTTTCAAGAATTTGTAATTATAAAATCAGAAAACAAGGTGTCATGGTATCAAAATAATGTGTATAATTTTCAAAGTAATTTGTGAAAAAATGTACAAACCAAGTCAAATAAAATTTTCCAAGAATTTTACTTTTCAAATACCCATAGCTCATAATAATATACAAGATGTGTGATAGAACGCACAATGAATAAATTATATATGCAATATATACTTGCACCCCCTCCCCATACTTAGCTTGTGTTATGTTCTCATGCCACAAAGTAAAATGAAAGACATGGCTCGTACTAAGCATAAATATGAAAAACATTACAAGGAAGTGAAACCTGATACGGACCCCCTATACTCAGGCTTTAAATAGCCTAAGTGTAGGATTGAAGTATGAAGTGATTGGATACAAAATAGTTGAAGTAGAACAAAGAAGATAATAGGGGATCACCTCTCCCTCCCCTAGTAAGAATCTAAAGAAAGGAGAAACTAAACCCTAAAAGAATGAAAGAAACTGAGAGTCATAATAAGTAAGTGTAAAGAATGGGTGAATCTGTTAGCTGCTAAATCTGCTCTGATTTGAATCTTCTTACTACGGCTTCAAGTAGAGTAAGCTGGAATGGACTCAAGATATGTACTTCATATGAAAAGAAAATATGTTCAACATAGACTAGCTAATCATTGATGTCAACAAAGTGTTTCAACAACTGCACATTTGAACGCGCGCCATCTTAGAGATCAGATATCTCAACACTATCCTTGATGTCCATTTCTTTGGACAAATAGGGACCCGTCCATTTGTATTTCAACTTTCCATGAAAGACCTTCAGCTTTGCATTGACACAACCATATTTTCAACCATGGGACAAGTTCTTAATCCGAATATACCTATCATGCCATTTCTTAACCTTGTTCTTATAAACCAAATTGTTGTCATAAGCGTGGTTACGGATCTCTATGAGCTCATTTAGGTTTAGGTCTCTACACAACTTTCCTATGTTACAACTCCTCAGACTTGTGAATTGATTCAGGGGGCAAATGCCATGGCTTACCATATATCATATAAAATGGAGAAGTGTCTAGTGTAGAACCTAGTCTAAGAACCGAGACCAATTCTTCCTATCAATGTGTACCAACTTCTATAATATACTCTTCACTTATTGATTTGAAACCTCTGCCATGTCGTTTGAGTATGGGTGGTAAGGACTAGTCACACAATGATCTATACCATAGTTCTTGGTAAGATTCTTCATTTCTCTATTAACAAAGTTGCTACCCCCATCTAAAATCAAGATTTTTAGAACACCAGACCTAGAAATAATGTGATCTTTCACAAACTTACAGAAAATCCTGCTGTCTGCGGTTCAGGTTGGGATAGCCTCCACCCACATGGACAAGTAATCAACCGCTAATAAAATGTGCTCATGGCCATTAATTTTTGGGAAGGGACCCATAAAATAAATCCCCGATGCATTAAATACATCACAAAACATCACAGTTTCATGGGAATCTCATCTCTTGATCCAAATATCCCTCCCATTCTCTAAAAAATCGGGCACGACCTTACAAAATCCAATGCATCTCGAAACAAGGTTGGTCAAAAAATCCACATTGGAGTATGAGCGGTTCTCTTTCCCTAATTTTGTCCTCCTACCTCTAGGATATGGCAGTGAGTGAGGACACTCTAGTATTCCTCTTGAGGATACACCTTCGCTAGGGACAATCCGGTCCTTCAAATAAAAGCAACAGATCCTCCCAATGGCATCTCCTCAAATCCGATTTTAGTTAGTCAATATTGCTCCTAGTCCAACCCTAGGGAACTTTATTGGAGACAAGATAGTTCACTAAGTTGGCATACCACAAGATTGAGTGACCAGACAAATCGACTCGTCGGTAAAAGTCTTTCTGATAGGTTTTGAATCAGAGGAATCCTTACAGACAAGTCAGGAAAAGATGATTAGCTACAACATTCTTGACTCTAAGCTTATCTTTAATCTCCTAATCGAACTCCTGGAGAAACAAAATCAACCCAAGAAGATGCGCCTACGCACCTTTCTTTTCCCTTAAATATTGAATTGATGAGTGACGAATACCCATTCATGCACCTTTATTCCTTTATTTTGTCTTTAAGTCCTTGGATAAATACTTGTAAATACATGTAACCTGTACAAATTAATACACTAACTGTATTTGTAAATAACAAATTGATACATGTAATTAAATCCAAAATAAATGAATAAAGAAAAGAAAAGAAAATAAAGGAATTATTTTAAATATTGACTGACCATAAACCTCGAGACTAAATCAATATTGACTTTGGTCGACAAGGATGGAAGTAGCGGGAGATAAAGGCAAGGCAATACAGACAAAAAAACACACAAACACCTAGAAACCTTAGGAGCTCAATACTCTACATATATCTAGAATTTACACTAATTTATACATACTCACATGCACTTCAAATAAAGATTTTTTCAACATAAAACATGTACACATTAATGAATGAAAAATACAAAAAAATTGCAGATAAAAATAATGCACTGAAAAAACTTCACATATCAAACTTCACAGATTAATATCTTCTCCATGTGAACTCAAAATTCATTAAACGTACCTCCATTGTATTCTAAATTAAATTATCTATCTAATGAAGGTGCCTTCATTGAAAATGAAGTTAAGATACAAAAGTTGGCTTTCTAGGGTCCCATTGTACTATATGACATTATCTTTTATTCATATAATTGATTCTTTATTTTTTTACTCTTTTTATATTTTAAATAATTGTATATATTATTATAAGAATAATAGAAATAAATACAAAAGAAACCTATTAAAAATACCTTCAATTAAATAACGTAATAAAGTACATGGGTATACTACACTTATAAAGAACATATATATATAATTATTTATGTATATATAAATAATTCCATACAAATCAAATAAAAATTTGTAAATATGTATTTGATTACACTATAAAAATATAAAATATGAAAATAGGATAATAAATAATAAAATATGAAATAAAAATAAAATACATACAACATCGGTATATTTACCTATAATTACACTTGTAAAAATTAACATGTAATAAATAACTTGATAAAAATAAACAAAAATTATCCAAAAAACAGTACATAATAAAGAAACAACCTTCATATTTTGAGTTTTATTTAATAAAATCATTTTCTTATTTTTTTCCTTTTATTTCTATTTTCATTTCTGTTTTGTCCTCTAGCGTCCTTTGTGGACCAATGAGAGGGCAATGATCGTTGACCCCCAGTCAACTACCCTTCCCCCTCTATGGACCGATCTAGGCCACATCGTTTCCTCATTTTCGCCAATTTCTCTAGCTCGATTCAAATACCTTCTGGCCCTGATTCCTTAAGTAATTTTTCTCATCAATGATGTGCTTTCATACGGATCAAGGAGCATCATTGGTCAATCCTCGAGTCAGGAGAAATCCTTAGGTGAAGGGGGCGATTCCAGTCAGCTTGTATATAGACCTCCATTCTCCATTTTTGAAAATTAATCCCTTTTACCCACACCATTTTCCCTAAGAATCCTTGTTGGAGCTAGCCATTCCCGATAGGAAGTGGAGCCTCTTAATTCGTGATGCGGAGGAGGTGATTCAATCATCGTCGAAGCTGAGCTTTAGGCAGTTCTGCTCCTGATCACTCCAGGTTTGGTGAGCCTTCTATTCTTTGCTTTTTCAATTCCTAGCATATCCAGTAGTGTAGACATGTCTTTTATTTCATTTGATTCCATCTAAATAATCATCAAAATCCAAAAAAATAGTTACCGGAGCTCTAGGCTTCGGCCCTCTGTTCCTTAATTGCAACCCCCATTCTGACCTCGGTGATCACCTCAGCAACTTCCATAAGCCTTTTACATCATTCTTGCACACCCGTTCACCCTCGATCTTACTCAGATCGAGGTACCCAATCTCCCTCCACTGCTTTGCTGGAGATCAATCGATCTCTCCCATTCACCCCTGTTTGTGCTAACCATTTGGTCGAGGATCTTCAACCTCAAGACCTGAAACTATTGGTGCAGGTTCGCACACGAAAGGACCCCATATGGGGGTAGAATCATCCTGACTTTGCAGTTCTAGGTGCTCGAGCTTCTTCGATCATCCAAACCTCCATCAACGAGGTTCGGAACATTTGACCTCTCCAGCAGCTACAAATCCATTTGAGGATCGTTTTGAGACATCAACCACTCTTATAGGTAGTCGGAGCAAGGAGGTAGCTCAGATCGAAGGAGGCCTCCTCCACGGTTCTGCCCTATTCTTCGAGAATCCTTTCGTGTCGTCAAATAAAGAATGAAGCTCCGCCTTCCAGCTGTTGTGAGATTCAGTCGCCCCAAGCCATCAGATAAAGTGCAGGAATCTAATCCAGACCCTCCATTTGCGAAGTAGTATCCATCATTCATTGCATGACGCGTGGATAAGTGGATTCATCTTAGTTATCTGCTAGTGTGCCGTTAGAGGTATTTTATACTTTACACCTAGTGCCTTTTTGTATTTAATATCTAGTCCTGAAACTTTCATCTGTAGTTGTAATATTTGGTAATATTTGCACATAGACCTCAAGCTTTCATTTATTTGCACTTTAGTCCAATGTTAGGTCAGCTCACATACATGTGCGCATGAGTTGGCGGGAATTTTGCGTGGACCCCTTTTTGGTTGTGTGTAATTTCATTTGGTCCTAAAATTTGAAATATCAGTATAGAATATTTTGTATAAATTTTGAATTTATATACATGGCTGGCGTATATTGTATTTAATTACGTGAATATTGCATGCATGCCCTTAGAGTTTATGAATGTGTTATTAAATTCTCTGAAACTTCTTAGAAATTGCAAACATGTCCCTCTATTATTGATTTATTTTTGTGCTTGTATTATAATTATTAAAAATGATAGGAAAATTATCCAAAGTGCATGGAACTCCATTTTATAACATATAATTTCACAAGGCAATTAAAACCATTTTCTTACTTATAAAAAATAAAAAACAAAGCCTTTTCTCATTGTTAGTGTTTACAAATACATAAAAATTATAAAATATCTTTGTAAAAAATAAAAAAATGTAGGTTTATTTTGTTATATTTTATCTTCTGTACATGTACTTTTGAAAAGTAAAACTCGTAAAAATTTCATAACAAAGAAAATATCATAAAAATTCTATAAAATCTTAGAATAATCATAAAACTATGTTTTAAGTTCCAAAATTTTCTTTATAATATCTAGTATCTAGGAAAAATGATTTGGGATCAATCTTAATTGATAGATATTTATTAAGGCCATTTCAAGTTCCTATATTTTTTGTTTGTTTTATTTTTAGTATTTCCTTATTTAAAAAGACATAAAAATCCTCACAAATTATAGAAAAATAACCAAAAATAGAGAAAATTTTAAAACTCTCAAAAACATTTTTTTGGAAATATTGGTTTTATTTATCATACTTTAAAAATTCAAAAACAACTCTTTTCTATATACTACTAATATACTTATATATATCTGATTATTAAATGTATTGCTATGTATTATTTCTTTACAATCAAAAAGTACAAATTTGAAAAACTATATATATATATATATGTCTGTATATATTAAAACCCACAAAACATTTCAAAATAAAAAATCATAAAAATTTCCCAAGTAGCCTATTCATCTATACTCTACTCCACATGTTCTTTGTGGTTCGACCTCTAATGCTTATCATTGTACACATTTTGTCGAGTTTATAATAAATTTTAGCTCACTTATTTACAATGTTTCATTATCATTGTGGGTTAATTATTGATTGAGAAGCTTAGATCGGGTACTGAGTGTCGAGAGAGCGGTCGACGGAGCAATTGCTAGATCCGACTTGTCAGACATCGTAGGCGCTCCCAGACCAAAGGTTAGGTACCCTGTATCAAAAGCATTTCTTCAAATGGCGTCGTTGTCGGGGAGCATCGGTTTGTAGAGCATAGAGTAGTCTACGTAGCATGTCTTTTGCATTATTCACTTTATTGTCTACTTTTATCTTTATTATATTTCTATCTAAGATTGTTTTAACCATGTTCTCGTTTAAATTTGCTATGAGGTTCCGCTTATTGAGGGAGGACTTCTTTGGAGATTCTACATACTTGAGAGCCAGGAAGACAGGTGGTTCTTTACCCACCAGTAGGAGAGAGTGGTAGAGGAGATAATAAGTCATGCAAACATGCCTTTTTATGGATTTAGTTTAGTTTTATGATAGAGAACTTTATTTAATTAATTTGTATTAATTCAGGGCCAAAACATTGAACATTTAGATTCTTCACAACTCCATTTCATCAGGTGATAGTTCACTTAGGGGATTTGATCGATTTTTTCATGTGTTCATCGCTTCTATATTTCCTTCTCCCTATTTTCCCCTTTTTTTCATTTGTTTCTCGTGTTTTGAGATTTCCGCCTTATTTTTTGTTTACATCTTCGCTGATTGAGCCCTTAGAAATTAGGAGTGTATGTTCGATTAAATCTAGTCCAAATCATTAATAGAAGCATGTACATGTAGTCTTTGATACGTTTAGGCATAGATCAAATCAAACAAGTTCTTTACGCTAATAGAAGCTAATGTTTAGGGTGTTTTCATCGATTGCATGCATGTAGTGTAAATTTAAAATTTATGTCTAGCATCTTGCATAGAGAGAGATGGGAAGCAAGGTGATCATTCTAAATGAGCATACATCATACGAACATGATGATGAGCATTTCAGCATCATGTTGACTTGTAATTCTTTTCTGACTTCTCCCCCGTGTTTCCATCACTTAAAAGAATATAGGAAATCATAAAATCATCAGGGCTTTGCATAAAAATACTCAAAACAAATAAAAATACAAAATAGACTATTAAGAAAACCTTGACCTAATTAAAATTGATTAATCAAATTTCATTGGGCCAGGTTCCCAACACCCTCATTGTATTCGGGTAGCTTCTAGACTGAGCGAGACACGATCCTTAAGCTATAGAGCCCAAATCCCATCCTGAGTACTGCCTTGTGTATCGCTTGGATTCACAAAGTATTGGCACTTCCATCGATGCATGGGTGAGTAGGGCTGAGTCTAATAGCAAGCTTGGTTTGAAGTACTGAGCATAAGGGAACTATAACGGCGGGTACCTGTCTTATCGTACAACGACCGAATACCCCGAAAGAGGGAAATAACAGTTTCGCCTATCAGCTTCCTCGTCTACTTATTTGGTTGAGTAGTTGATATAGATTTGATAACAAGGACCTTTAAAAAGTACGGGCTACTTGTTACAAAGGAAGTGGAAAGAACACGATGATTATCTGGTCAACACTCACTCGCATATAGGAGTAGTCGCGAAGGACTAAATTTGATAAGATTTCCTGATACAAACCAATAAAATGTCTTGGAGCATTGACGCAAGCTAGAATCTGGAGGACACCATTCTGGGAAGCGTATATCAACAAAAGTGATTCAATGCGGCCTTTGGTGTCTAACTCTTTTCAAGGATGCTACAAATTACGTCAAAGGTTGTATTGACTGCCAGCCTATGGATGTCACTATCATCTCTAGAGCACAATGCCTCTCAAGTAAAATCAGATATCAGATGTTTTTGATGTTTGGGGCATTGACTTCATGGTCCTGTTTCCTAACAGTCAAAGCTATGAGTACATCCTACTTGTTGTCGATTATGTCAATGGATGGGTGGAGGCTATCCCCACGTGATCCGCAGACAACTGCATGGTCTGTGGCTTTCTCAAAGACGATATCATTCATAGTTTGGGATTCTGAAGATTCTCATATTAGACGGAGGTAACCACTTTATCACCAAAGAAGTTAAGAAGTTGACAAAGGGGTACGACATTAAAATGGTCAGGGCCATTCATCATGAAAAATGTGCGTGAAAACGGTACCATCGTCATATTAGGCTTATAATCTGATGCACAACCATTCGTGGTCAATGGATAGTTGCTGAAACCGTACCTCAAGCATGACACATTCATGTCCGTTGTCGATTCGGTTAATGTAGTGTATCAAGATGAGCTCCCAACAACAGAGGGATCATACATAAAATCCAAAACGATCTTTTCTTCTTTTTCTTTCTTTTGTTCCATTCCTTTCTTCTTCTGTCTATCCACTCATCTTATTTAATTGTGTTATACTTATGATGTGCTTCATCCTAAGTATAGGGGGATGAGTGAGGCAAGTTATTCTTTCATTCTCCCTCGCACGCATCCTAACTTGTTGATATTTTGTCTATATTTAGGGATATTTCACTCTAAGTATAGGGGGAGGTGGGTTGAGTCGATGATTTTGTATATTTTAACCCTCGATCATCCCTGCTTTGTGTACAATCTTCTATACATTGGTTAGCTAATCCTGAGTATAGGCGGACGATCGACTTCTCATTCTTTTATTGAGTTATTGTAATAGACACTTTTCTATACTTAGCATGGGTTATGTCTTCATTTTTTCTCTTTGATCACTATGTGGACATAGTTTGCGCTAAGTATAAGGGGCCATATATATGTTATATATACTTTAGTCATAACTCGTAATCTCGTATTTTCAATTATATAGCTAATATACTATAGTGGATAAGGGTATATAATAAACCAACTATAAAGAATACATTCTTATAAATATATATAAAAATTTTCAAAATTATTTGCAAAATTTGGCTGAACTTTGTTGCAAAATGATTTGAAAAATGGTTGTAAAATGTTTGGAAAAATCTATGTAAACTTTTGAAAAATCTTTGTAAAATATTTTCAAACCATTTGAAAATAGTCTCTTTGGAAAATATTTGTAAAAACTTTGTAAAAATTATTTGTAAAAATCTTTTTGAAAAAATCATTGTAAAAGTATATACAAAATAAGTTTTCAAAATGCTTGTAAAAATATTTTGAAAATCATGTACATAATATTCTTGTAAAAATTCTCCAAATAAAACATGTATACTCGTGTATAAAATTCCTTATAGACTTATACAAAATCTATATATACCTTGTATGAAATTACTTGTACGCTATCATTTTCCAAAAATTCCATACAAATGAGCAAAATTCATAAAATACCTAAAATTTGACAAATGTTTTCAAAACTTCATAAAAATTTGCAAAACTTTATTGAAAAATCCATAAAAAGTCCAAATTCGGAAAATGCTTTCCCAAAAATATTTCTTTGCATTGCATTGCATAGGCATTTTTCTGAATGATGTTTACAATTGAACGAGTATGAATAAACTTTAAAGATTGGAGCTTGGTCTAGATCTTAATGCACTTAGTTTCATAGGAACCTTATAGGAATTAGAAATAAGTCTTTTCAGGTCACGAGACTTAATTCTTTGAGTCCATAAGACTATGTTCACTTGTCATCTCATTTAGTCTAAGTATAGTATTTCAAAGCACATGCATGACTCTTGCCGGTAATGACTTAAATTGAACATCACTTTACGCTTAGCTCAACCCTTAGGAGGTGGTGAGTGCATGATTCTTTAGATTAAGGAAGCACATGTATGGAAACATATGTAGTCACAATAAGTGGCCAGTGCCCCCCAACTCGGTATAGTGGCATGGACGTCTAAAGAGAGGATGCCGTGGGTTGCAATAAAGCTTAAAAAGAGGGATGATCTTCTAGCTCAAGCAGAAAATTCCTTATGCAATTGTCGTTGTATATAGTATAAAAAAATGCAAAATCAAATACTCCAAAAAGAATAGATGGGAAAAAGTCAAAGAAAATTCAAATCCCTTCGGAGCATGTATGAAATAAACAAGGCATTATGTTCCAAAGACATATATCTCAAGATTACTTGCAGTAGGAGACTTGGCTACACTAGCCAGGCTCCATAGGATATGTGACTACACTGGTCATTGTTCATTCTTCTCTTTCTACCCCCTCTTCTTGAGCCAGTTGTACTTGAACTTAGAAGGGAATACCCTGTTCCTCGAGGAAAGAGTAGCAAGATCAAGGAATTAGGGTTATCTTATTAAGAGAAACCATTCCTTGTTGTTTATGATGAGAAGAGCATCATACACTTACATTGTACAAGGAAGACTCATAGTCATAAAGGTTTGCGTACGAATAGACTTATTCTGACCTGGATATTGAGGAGTCTTGAACAGATATTTGTGGACCTTTGGGGTTGTTAAGTGTTAGGTCCTATTTCCAATAAGGTTACGAACAAACTAACAATCCAAAGGTCTAAACTGAGCTCCAAACTTTGATTTTGTAAGACAAGTTTAAAATTCATAATCATTCGACATTTCTTTATTTTCCTTTTCTTTATTTTTCTCTTTTGCTATTCTTTTAATAAGTGTTTGCTAGGGACAAGCAAAGGTAAGTATAGGGGTGATGAATACCCATTCATGTATCTTTATTCCTTTATTTTATCTTTAAGTCCCCAGTTAGATACATGTTAATACATGTTGTACAAATTAACACACTAATTGTGTCTGTAAATAATATACTAATTCATGTATATAAACCCAAGATAAATGAATAAAGAAAAGAAAAAAAATAAAGGAAGTATTGTAAATACTGACTGGCCCAATACATGTATCTAAACCCAAGATAAATGAATAAAGAAAAGGAAAAAAATAAAGGAAGTATTGTAAATATTGACTGGCCCTAAGCCCCAATACTAAGTCAATATTGACTTGGTCGACAAGGAATAAAGTAGGGGGAGATAAGGGTAAGGTAATAGAGACAAAAAAGACACAGACACCTAGAAAACTTAGGTGCTCAATACTTTGCATATAGCCAGAATTTACACTAATTTATACATACTCATACACACTTTAAATGAATATTTTTTCAACATAAAACATGTACACATTAATTATAAAAAAATATAAAATTAATTGCATATAAAAATAATGCATGGTGCAACAGGGACACAAATATGAAAAGCATTAAATCAAATTTCACAGATCAATATCTTCTATATATGAATTCAAAAGTTACCAAACTTACCTCCATTGTATTCGAAATTAAATTATCTATTTAATGAATATGGTTTCATTGAAAATGGAATTAAGATACAAAAGCTGACTTTTTGGGATCCTATTGTACTATATAGCTATATATTTTATTCACAAAATTAATTCTGCATATCTCTTTTTATACCTTTAAATAATTGTATATATTATTATAAGCATAATAAAAATATAAATACAAAAGGAGCCTACTAAAAATACCTTCAAATAAATAATGAAATAAAGTACATACGTATACTACACCTATAAATATCATATATATAATTATTTATCTATATAAATAATTTCATAAAAATCAAATAAAAATGTGTAAATATGTATATAATTATACTATAAATTAATAAAATATGAAAATCGGATACTAAGTAATAAAATGTATAATAAAAATAAAGTACATAAAACATATGTATATTTAATATAATTAAACATAAAAATTAGCATGTAACAAATAAGATGATAAAAAATAAAATAAAAATCATTTAAAATTGTATAAACTAAGAAATAACTTTCATGTTTTGATTTTTATTTAATAAAATCATTTTCTTATTTATTTTCCTTATATTTCTATTTTCATTTTTGTTTTGTCCTCTAGCATTCCACGTGGACTAATGAGGGGGCGTCGACCATTTACCCCAGTCAACCACCCTTCCCCCTTTAAGGATCGGTCCAAGCCATGCCATTTCCTCATTTTTGCCAATTACTCTAGCACAGTTTAGATCCCTTCTACCCCTGATTCTTTAAGCAAATTTTCTCGTCAATGATGCAGCTTTCATGCATATCAAGGAGCATCGTTGGTTAATCCTCGAGTCGAGAGAAAACCATAGGCGAAGGGGGTGGTTCTAGTCAACTTGTATATAGTCCTTCCTTCTCTATTTTTGAAATTTATCCCTTTTACCCGCAACATTTTCCCCAAGAATCCTTGCTGGAGCTGGTACTTCATGACATGAAGTGGCCTGTCCATTTGGATTTCAACTTTCCATGAAAGGCCATCAACTCTGCGTTGAACAACCATACTTTCTTCCATGGGACAAAGTTATTAATCCTAATATGTCTGTCTTGCCATTTCTTAACTTTTTCCGTATAAACCAAACGGTTGTGATACACGTGATTACAGATCTCTATGAGCTCATTTAGGTTTAGGTCTCTGCACGACTCCCCTAGGTGACAACTCCAATTAATCTTCTTTATTGCCCACTCAGACTTGTGAACTAATTTAGGGGGTGGATGGCATGTCTTACCATATATCATCTTAAATGAAGAAGTGTTGAGTGGTGTCTTATAGGTTGTCTTGTAGACCTACAGAACCCAGTTTAACAACTGGTCTATAATATACTCACTTCTTGATCTGAAATCTTTGCCATGTCGTTTGACTGTGGGTGGTAAGGATTAGTCACATGATGATCTGTACCATAGTCCTTAGCAAGATTCTTCATTTCTCTATTAACAAAGTGGCCACCCTGACTAAAATCAAGACTTTTGGAACACCGAACCTATAAATAATGGGATCTATCATAAACTTACTGTCTATGGTTCAGGTTGGGATAGCCTCCACCCACCTAGATAAGTAATCAACCGCTAATAAAATGTGCTCATGGCCATTACTGTTTGGGAAGTGACAATAAAATCAATCCCCCATTACATGGGCATCTCATCTGTTGATCCAACTATCCCTCCCGTTCTGTGACAAACAGGTACAACCTCACAAAATCCAATGCATCTCCAAACAAGGTCGGCCAAAAAATCCACATTAGAGTACTTTATGAGTGGTTCTCTTTCCCAAGTGGTGTCCTCATACCTTCAAGATGTGATAGTGAATGAGGACACTTTGTTATTCCTCCTAAGTAATACTCCTTCGCTAGACACAATCCGGCCCTTCAAAGAAAAGGAATGGATCCTCCCAATGGTATCTCATCAAATCCTATTTTAGTTAGTCAATATTGCTCCTAGTCCAGCCCTGGGGAACTTTCTTGGAGACAAGATAGTTCACCAAGTTGGCATACCACGGGAGTGAGTCGACCACATAAATCGACTCATCTGGAAAGTCTCTCTGACATGTTCTGAGTTAGGGGAATCCTTACAGTCAAGTCAGGAAAGGTGATTAGCTATAACATTCTTGACTCTAGGCTTATCTTTAGTCTCAAAATCAAACTCCTAAAGTAACAAAATCCACCAAAGAAGACTGACGAGTCACGAAAACCCATAGTTAATTTGTGTAAATTAAGTGTGCGAAAATAATGGTGTCGTTTTGTTGTAGGAGGGTAATCAAAATCAATCAAGAAATAATCACTTAAATATTAAATTCAATTAATTCGAGTGATTTTAGGTTTGTTTTACTTGAGCAAGTCTCAAGGTTAAACCCGAGGAGGCAAATGAACCTAGGTAAGTGTCTATTGAATTTTGTATGTGGTTTTCGAGGCAGGATATTTTTGGTATTTTTAATGCAATTTAGGAATGCAAATGAAAATGCAGCCAATTTTAAGGACTAAAATGCAGTTTTCAATTAAACGGAGTCCACAAATTATTAAACTTGGTTGAGATGAATAATGATGAAATAGATGCACTGCAATGTTTTTAGAATTTTCTGATGCAATATGAATATTTAATGAATTAATGAATGTAGACAGTGAGATTTTTAATAATTAATTATAATAAATATTAAATCTGCTTATATTCAGGAAATAAAATTCCAATATATATCACTAGGTGTTCTATCTCAGAGAAATTTCAAACCCTAAAAATGTTGAGATTAATACCTTTTAAAAATTTATTATTGAAATAAACAAAATGATTTTTATAGAGCAAACTATGCATGCAAATGTAATTCCATTTGGGCAAAATGTGAAATACATATAATTCTACGATCCGCGAATTTTGGCAATTTTTGGAGCTATGGTTAATTATCTATGAATTTCTAAGCACGGATTAGGTAAAATATGCAATTTTTGACAAGAATATTAATTAACAATTGGCCACATAGAATAGAAATAGAAAGCATGTTCCAAAATATAGAGAATTATGTGTAGAACAAAATGTAATTTTTTAATTAATGAAATTACCAATATAGAGGTTCAAAAAAAAGGAGAATACATGGGTCTCAGTACAAACTACAATAATAAAATTAAAAGAAAACTACAGAACATGGACTAACACGTAATTACCTAAACCCTTGGGGAGTAGTTGCAAAATTTGCAGGGGTCATGTGATAAACACGTGACCTCTGCGGCCGGGGGACTTTGCGGGAATCTAAGGATCTTCCAGGGGGCTTTCAGAAAATGTTCCCCCAACACACATGCATCTCACATGCACGGGGGCCTCAAAACTTGTGTCTAGCGATGGCGGAGGAGGTCGGCGAAGCACTGCTGATGGTGTAGTCGAGGTGATCCTCCTGTAGGTGGTTCTGCGACATACCTCTTGGAGATGAAGCGTGTAGGGGAGGAGCCCCTTGATGATGGGCCGAGGCAGTAGCTGGAGGAGCACGGCTTCGACAGAGCTGTAGGGGCGGAGTCTGATGGAGGGCAGAGAAGGTTGACCACTAGAGGACATTGGAGGTCGGTGGAGGAATTCAACGATAAGATGGATCAGGCTCCTGGTATTGATGAAGACAGAGCACGAGGATGATGCTGAAGATGAACGTTGGCTCGACGGGCAAAGACCGGAGCAAGGCACCAACTCGGGGAGGTGCTGCAACAACCAAGATGGTTGGATCTTGTCGTAGGTGGAGGGTCTCCGGGCTATCGCCACCAGAGATCTTTATATTACATAGATCTTATTGGCGGATGGGAAAGAAGAGGGGTGACGAGGATCTTTATATAGGGGGTGATGGTGGCGTTGATTGGGAAGCAGGGATCAGAGACATGATGAGATTGTCGAGGAGGCGATCAGGATTGATTGGAAAAAGGGATCTGATGAGGATTGTTGACGAGGGTGACAACTGGAGCAGAAGGGGAAGGTGGCAGCGATGGAAGGTGGATCGGAGAGGGATACACGAGCGTTGGCACGGCTCGAATAGGAAAGGAGGAGGAATCTGTTGGCGGCACACGAGATCTGTGGAGGCGAAGGTGCCTGAGGGCGAAATCAGAGGAGGATGAAGGCTCCTGGGCCGTCCGATCGTCCAAGATCAGATGACCTAGATGAAGCCATGCGACATTTTTTAATTTTAATTAATTTTTTTTATAAAATAAATGAAATAAAAATGCAAAAACTGAGTGACACATAGCGGCTTCAGGAGTTGCCACGTGTCAGATGGAGGTGGTTTCAGGTGATTTGGAGTTAGCATGAATTAATTTAAAAATCATGGAAGTTAGCTTATTTACAGGTCAAATGGCTGAATTCTTGGCTTCTTATTTTATGCAATTATGAGTGATAAAATGCAATTTTTATATACATATGCATGAATGCTAATTATGCAATATAAATGAAGAAATGCATATGAATTTTGGGGAACTGAGCTTAGTTAATCACTTTTAGAGTAATGAATTATAGATTCATCAAAGACGCACCTTCACTCCCTTATTTTCCCTTAAATAATGAATCACTAAGTGATGATACCCATTCATGCACCTTTATTTCTTTATTTTGTCTTTAAGTCCCTAGATAAATACATGCAAATACATGCAATATATTTTATTCATATACTTGAATCTTTATATGTTTACTCTTCTTATATTTTAAATAATTATATATATTATTTTAAGCATAATAGAAATAAATATACAAAATAAACCTATTAAAAATAACTTCAAATAAATAATGTAATAAAGTACATAGGTATACTAAACCTATAAAGAGCATATATATAATTACTTACGTATAAATAATTTCATAAAAATAAAATAAAAATTTGCAAATATGTATGTAATTAAACTCTAAATAAATAAAATATGAAAAAAAGATAATAAACATCAAAATGTAAAATAAAAATAAAATATATAAAACATAGGTATATTTGCATATAATTTCACTTGTAAAAATTAACATGTAATAAATAAGTCGATAAAAATAAATAAAAATCATATAAAATAGTACATAAAATAAGAAACAACATTCATGCTTTGAGTTTTATTTAATAAAGTATTTTCTTATTTATTTTTCTTTTATTTCTATTTTTATTTCTATTTTGTCATCTAGCATCATATGTAGATCAACAAGGGGACGACGATCGTTGACCTAGTCAACTACTGCGCCGCCTCTATGGACCGGTCTAAGCCATGTCCTTTCCCCATTTTTGCCAATTTCTCTAGCTCGATTCAAATCTATTCCGTCCCACATTCCTTAAGAAAATTTTCTCTCCAACGATGTAGCTTTCACACAGATCAAGGAGCATCATTGGTCAATTCTCGAGTCACAAGAAAACCCTAGGAGAAGAGTGTGCTTCCAGTCAGCTTGTATACAATCCGCCCTTCTCTATTTTTGAAAATTAAGCCCCTTTACCCGCACCATTTTCCCTAAGAATCCTTGTCGGAGCGGGCCCTTCGTGACAGGTAGTGGATCCTCTTGATTCGCGATGCTGAGGAGGAGCGGAGGAGGCGGTTCAATCATCTTCGGCGTTCTAGCTTCATGTGACTCTACTCCTGACCACTTCAGGTCTGATGAGCTTTTTATCCTTTACATTTTTAATTCCTATCATAGTCAGTAGTGTAGATCTATCTTTAATTTCATTTGATTCCATCTAAGAAATCGTCAAAATCCAAAAAAAAAAAGTCGTCGAAGCTCTAGGCTCCATCCCTCTTTTCCTCAGTCACAACCCCCATTCTGACCTCGATGACCACCTCATCAGCTTTTAATGCCTTCTATATCATTATTGCACACCCAGTCACCCTCAATATTGTTCAGATCGAGGAACCCAATCTCCCTCTACCACTTCATCGGAGATCAATCCATCTCTCCCATCCAACCCTTGTTTGTGCTAACCATTGGGTCGAGGATCTTCACCCTCAAGCCCTGAAACTCTTGTGCCTTTGTGCATCAGTTATGAGAAGCTGAGTGTATGCTAGATGTATGCAAAAGTTAGATATCTGCCATGCAGTGGGAGTAGTAAGCTGTTACTAATCCTACTCAGGAAATAAAACACGTGATTGCAGTAACAACAATTTTTTCAAGGATGGCAAGAATTTAGAGATAGTGATCTCTAAGTCAAGCCTTCAAGAAATTAAGACTTTATAGATAGTGATATAAAAGGTCTTAAATGCGGATACCTTAGGAGATAGAGATCTCCAGGAATATGGGTATTCTGATAAGGATTATGGACATACTGGTTATAATAATTATTGAGGTGTATTGTCAAGGACACTATGACTGATATGAGTGAGTATTGGTTGCATAAGATGCAACATTGGCATTGTATGCAAACATTGTTACTAGGAGATATGCAAGTGTCGTAAAAGGACTTGGCATAGTCTCTCGGGAACAGAGTGACTGATCAGCTTACCTAGCTATTTTTCTAAATGGCCTATGATTGTCACATGAGTGTGGGTTTAATGATTAGCCTATTAATGGCTCTTTGGGCTAGTGGGAGATTGTTGGACATGCAAGCCCATGGTGAGCCATTATGAAATAAATGTTATTGTAAATATCATTCACTGATCTGAAATGAAGAATAACTAGTTTGTATAATAGGTCCCTTAGTACAATTAGGGTTATGTACCATGGCCATCTTGATGATCATACAACTATTGATTCAATTATTGAATCATAGAGGCTGGTGCTTGGATGGATATCCAAAGAGTTGGATTGAGGACTCATCAAGTACTGTCAAATGATTGTTAAGAGATGATCTCCAACCTGAGTAGGAGATGGCAATCCTTTCTCACTTGGATGATATATGATCGTCCTCTTGATGTGGGTCCTCTGCATGGGAATAGAGATTCGGAGGTGTCAGATTAGTTAGGTCAAAGAGTTAACTTAACGAGATCAAGATAACCAAATTCCTATGTCGTATGTTGTCACGATATAGGCACGCATCCTCTGACCGGAGACATATGTGTTACTATATGTCTGAGTATGTGCATTTGGAAGACCAACAGGCTGATGACCTAATCAAGGTCTATACACCGACACGCTGGTGTCCATATAAGGGCATATGAGTATACGACCTCTCAAAGGGATCATACAGGTTCATTAGTGAACCGGAAGACATGAGATCACTCATGAGATATTGGGAAGAATCAAATTCCATGCACGGTCGTCTCGCTTTGGAAGCTTGACTGAATTTGTAGGTTTGATATATACTTTTGGAAAAGTATATGATCAACACCAAGGTATGACATATGCTTTTGGAAAGAATATGATCGATACCAACACCCAATGATTGAATGAGAAACTTGATGATAAAACTCTGAAGTAGACAGTGTAAAATTGATCTTATACTTCAGGCTTATTCTGGGTCTTCCAGTATGCAGGATGTACATGTATTAGGAATGCCTGAGGGTGATGTGATCATAAATGATTGTATAACCATGACACTTCCATTCCGAGGGAGTGATGTAACATGTCTGGATTTTAGTGACTCCTCTCATAAAGAAGTAATCTGATCTTGGTCCAAATGTTGGACATTGATCTGAATGCGATTCAGATGTAATGAGAAGATTAGATTTGCGGTCTTGATTTAATCAAGCATCTATGGGAGGTCCGTAAGATTCTGATTTGAGATGTGATCTCAATATCTAAGTCACTATACGTGGAATAATACAATCACCATGTCCTTATCTCCAAGTATCCGCGGAGAGAGCGCATTATCCTTGAAAGAGTTCATGGATAATTTCGTTATTGATATATGCATCCGAGCTTTGAGAAAATGGATAATTAAATGTGATTCAGTATCATGAATAATATGAATTTGATTCATATTATTAGAAGAGTTATTTGAGATAATTAAATGTAATTTATTTATCAAAGATGTTAATAATATGAATGTGATTCATATTATTTAGGCATATGAGAATTGAGATCCAAGATGATTAAATTTGATTTAATTATCATGGATAAGAATAATGTGGATATCACTATCCATATTATTTAGGTATATTATAAATGTGAGTTATAATATATTAAAGAGAGCATATTATGATTTATATTTGTTGATTAATTGTTAATGTGAATTGGATTCACATTTAATGATTAATTCAAAATATAATTATATTTTGTTTTGGGTTGTGAATGAGATTCACATGATTTCAATGGCTTGATTGAAATTTTTCACAAGATAAATATAAATTATTTTTTGTGAAAAATATTTACAATAAGAGTTATTGTAAATTAATGAGATATCATGAGATAATGAGATCTCATGATAATTAGAGGAGAAAGACACATTCCACTCAAGAAGAGTGAACAACTACAACTCTCCAAGAGAAGAGTAGCCGTCCCCCCTATTTTAGGGAATCTGGTTGGTCTCCTCATTATCTCTTCTCTAGTCAAAGTTATTTAAATTGGGATTAATTATGTTGATTTATCAATATAAATTAATTCAAAATTAAATCAATTGTTGTTGTATTTTTTTACAACAACATCTTAGCCATTGAAAGAAACACAAATCAATCTCAACCATTGATTGTGTGTTGTTCATGGATTGAGATCCATGGACTCCCAAAACCCTATATAAGAAGAGGCACTCCTTGCTCTTCGAGACACGTTTATGACAACACCGAATGCTCTCTTCCTCTCTCTCTACACATCATGTGCCTCTCTCCCTCTCTCTTATGGTCGTCCACCAAGGAGCCATTGAGAGAGTTGCCATAGTCGCAGCATCGTCATTATGCTGCCAGAGTGCTTGCTCATGGATCTTCGTCTCCTTCGGTGTGCCTCGCTCGTGGAGAAGACGTTAGATCTCGTGTGACAAAGTCAGGAGATTCGTCGCTTGGATCATCAACATGTATTGCGAGAAGGACGCGTCTCATCAACACGCTCGCAAGCGTCTCCTCCGTCGGATCGGACTTGAAACAGGAGGTCTCTTCGTTTAGAGACTCGATCACAACCACGATTCAAGAGGTAAACCTTATACCTAGGGTTTAGATGAAATGATCCGAGAAACATTCTTAGATCATGTGATTTCATCACATTTATTTTTTTTAAATTCCGCTACCCGAAGCAACTAGTGCGACTAGTCGCTCCCGATAGCATTCGATGCGATCCACACGCTTCCGTGATGCGCTTGAGGATCTTCCCATATCCTTCATTATGAATCTTATCAGATAAGTGAATCTTCTAAGATATGTGTGGCCTAAATTACGATGGGCACAAACAAATTTGATTCTAAACTACCATGTGCCTATCCTTAATTTTTGCCACTCAAGTCGAGCCCCACTCTCACCGGAGAGTGAAACAGGTCTAGACACATCAGAAAATAAAGTCCAAGTCTTTTTATACATGTGCGAGCTCTCAAACAAGAGCCGCTGTAAATAAGAAAATTACCTAAATAATTACAAAAATTTACAAAAATTTCTCTCAAAAATAATTTTTTTCTTGCTCTTCAGCAGTCGGTGCGCTTCACGTCGGTCAACCTCCGATGCACTCCAAGTTCACCGGGCCCTCGCAAGGAAAATAAAATTTATGTTAGAGAGATAAACAACAAAATATGTACAAAAAATAAGCAAAAAATTGCAAAAAAGATGGAATAAATACAAGGTGGCTCGGGGGTCAAACTACCCGAGTAGTGAAAATCTAAATCTAATTTTTCAAATTAATCTCGATGTTGTTTGCCTCCCCGACAACGATGCCATCTGGCTTTCCGCTCAACACCTGACTTAATATGCACTCATTGTAGTACGAGTACTTAACCAATTGTTCAGAACCGAATTGAAGATCTCCATGAAGAGGACTCAGCTTTAATTTATATCACGGGCAATCCGAGGTCAAACACAGGGATGCAAAGGAACAACTTCGAGTTAATTTAGAGAAATTAGGTCTAGGATTTCAAATGTGATTTTTTTGTGACAAAAGAAATGCGAATGCAAAATGCAAGTGAATTAAGTTAATAGGAAAAGACACAACTTAGCTAAATTAATTTTAATAGGAAATTAATTCAATTTAGCCAAATTATATTTTTCCTAGACTCTTAAACAGAGATTAATGCAAGACACTTTTTTTAGAATTTTATGGGTTAAAATGCAATAATGAAAAATACACAATTTTTATGGGTTTTTCCGCAATTTTTCACACAAACAGAATGCACAAATAATGAAAAATTTATCGGAAAATAAACATAATGCAAGGAGGCTACGTAACTTTTTGAATTTTTCGAGAAAATATGATTTTTTATGGATTTTTTAATGAAAACATAGTGATAGTGAGTAATTAATTTCTAATAAATCCACATTAACGAATCGACCATAGTGCACATTATCTCAAGGTATTTATATAAGCAATCTAAGAGAACTGAAATTTCGCAAAAATGATGTATGTGGATTTAATTAAAAACCATTTACTAAAATCACTCTTGGCACAAGACAATTCCAATTAGTATGAAATTTGGATACTGATTAAAGCACACTTCAAGGCATCATTCTTGATCTTTGTAGAAAATTTAGAGAAATCGTGAGTGAAATATGAATTTAAGGGACCAGATTGGGTAAAATGCACAATTTTCCACTAAAACAATTTTAATAAATTACCCAAAGATCATAAAAATCCAAATAAATTTGCAAATAGAAGAAAATTAGTTGCTCAACATCATGCTATTTTTTATTAAAAGAAAAGATGAAAGATTTACGTCCAAATTAATATGCAAAGACAGGGTTATCTGTTCAAAGTAGAAATTGAAATTAAACAACACAAATATGTACAAGGATGTTTTTGCAATTACAGAAAATTACAAAGATAAAGATGCAATTTTCACAAATACATGAAAAAAATGAAATGACCTTCGCAGGTGGGCGCGGGGATGCACCATGGGGGATGCAACGGAGGTCAGACCGCACAGATGGAGCAGCGTTGGCGACGTGCGGGCGGCGAGCATGCAACGACGTGCGGGCGGCGAGCGCGCAACGATGCGCGGGCGGCCATGCGTGGGCGCGGGGATGCGGCTGTTGGTCGGCTGGATGAGGGGCGGCTGCAGAGGGCTAGCAGATGGAGGATGTGCGACGACCAGCGGCTGGCGACCGGTTCCGCCGGTCGTGGAAGAAAAGAGGGGGAGCCGCTGCCCTTTTTTGATTTTTTTTGAAATTATTTTACTGATGTGTAAAGTTTTTAAATTTATATTTTTTTGTTTTCTTAAATAGAAAATAAACAAATGCAAATGGAAATATGAACAAATGCAAATATGATGGTGGGTTGATCGTGATGATATGAAATATGAAGATGATATGGTGATGAAGGGGTGACTACGTGAAGTGATAAAAATGATATGATGAAGGTGTGGTAGACAAATGAAGATGTAATGGTGGTGGAGTGATAAAAAAATTGCAAAAATAATAATGATGACAAGATGAGAAGGAAAATACCTACGGTGGAAGCGGTCGCCTATGGTGTGCTCACGAAAAGCACGGTCTTTGCTCGAATCGCCGGCGAGCGATGAGCTCGAGCAGCGTGCGGGTGCGGCTGCGATGCTGGCCAAGAAGCCAATGAATCTCACCGGAAAGAGGGTTGTCGTCACTCGACCATGGTTGTGTTGCTGTCACCGATTCAACTCTGGGAACTAGGCTCTCCTCACATAAAGATAGATCAAGTACAAATTGAGGAGGTTGAGATGTATATAAAGAGGAAAAATGAAAGTTATGAAAGTGGTGGAGGGAGGTTAATAAAGTAATGGAGTTGAATTAGAGTTAGAAAAATTGATGGAATGATGGAGTTGAAGGGTGGTTATTGTAGAGAATGGAAATTAAAATAAAATAAATAAAATACATAAAAGTAGCCTACTTTAAATAAAATATTAAAATAAAGAAGAAAAGTAGAATGGAAGATTTACAAAAGTAGGTCCATAAAAACACTATGTACATGGAATTTTTTTACTTTTCTAATTTTAATTTTTTTGTACTTTTAATAAATGATATTTATAAAATAAAAATAAAATAAAATAATATAACTAAATTGAAACATAAAAGAGATTTTTTGGATTTTTTAGTAATAAAGAAGAGTAAATAAATAATGAAGAAAGAAAGATATGTACAATATATACAGAGTACACCTAGGTCCCAAAACCCAAATTTTGCAAATGAGCTCCGATTTTAATGAAACAACTTTCATTGGATAGATAATTTTCTAACTTAAATTTAAAAGTGAGTTTGGTGAATTTGGAGTTCATATAATGGAGCGGGAATTTGGCCGAGAAGTTGTACTTTATGGTCTTTTCTCTTTAGGATCTAGGAGCATTTATTTGAGGTGCAATTTATTTCATATTTTTATATACATTTTTATAAACAAGTTGGAGAAAGAATTAGACAAAAAGGAGTTAAAATGAAATTATTAAAAATACATGAAATTTTTAGCTATTTATAAGTGAATCCTTTATT
The DNA here is from genome assembly GCA_037367405.1 of Ottelia alismoides. Taxonomy (NCBI): domain Eukaryota; kingdom Viridiplantae; phylum Streptophyta; class Magnoliopsida; order Alismatales; family Hydrocharitaceae; genus Ottelia; species Ottelia alismoides. Next base: position 161,960 of record JAZKJV010011894.1, on the reverse strand, counting down.
TTGTGTTTTTTTTATTGTTAATTTATTTTGTACAATGTGATATACAATAATTAGTGTATTTTATTTACAAAAGTCATTTTGTTAATTTATTGATTTGTGGACATTTGTTAGAGATTTTACTCGGGGATTTTGCTAAGATCTGTAGATTGAGATGATGAATCGTGGATTCATTACTAGCTTCACTACTTTTACCTAGGATTGGCGCACATGTATCAGCAATTTAATTTATTGTTACACACCTTAGCACTTAGGTTTAAATCAAGAAATTGGTATGAGAACTATGTCCCATACTGGCTAAGATGTTGAAACTCAGGTTTCATGAAGCCTTCATTAATCTTATCCCATCCTCAAGTATCATAAAATCAGGTTCAAGCTTGAATCTCAAATTCTAGTTCCTCAAGTGAAACCTCAACTCATCTCAATCATGAATGCATTCGTGCATATGAGTGATGGTCATATTCTTTAAGGAAGAGACTAAGCATGCAATATAGGACACGAATCTTTTTAAGTAGGAAAGTTTGAATTATTAAGTCTATGATCTTAATGATTAAGGCAGGTCAACTTTAAGTCTCTAGGCATCATCAACCAAGTTTTAAAGATCTCAACAATCCTTTAGTGCAATGTGAAAGTGTCAGGGAAGAATACCAAATTAATAAGTTAATTATTTACAGAAATTTTTGAAGAAGTTTTTTTATTAAAAAGAATTAGAAAACATGTACCCCTAGGGAACAAAGACAAGACACATTAGAGACGAACACAACAAACACATACAAAAACACTAAACGTATACCCACACAACACTACAAACTTCCGTTTCTCAAATATCAGACTTGAATCTTTGGGCAGAAATTTTTGAAGAAGTTTTTTTATTTAAAAGAATTAGAAAACATGTACCCCTAGGGAACAAAGACAAGACATAGCAGAGACGAACACAACAAACACATACAAAAACACTAAACGTATACCCACACAATACTACAAACTTCCGTTTCTCAAATATCAGACTTGAATCTTTGGGGTTTGAAATCACAGGATGTCTTGTGTTTAACTTGTTTCTTTCTTAAAGAGTAAACCTCTTAACCAGAATAAGAAAGATCTTCATCAACATGGAAAATAAATCACTTGGAATGATGTCGTTCTTCCTCAAATGTAATATCCATATCCACAAGGGAAGAGCTAAAATTCTCCAAAATAGAAGGAAGGCATATCCAACCCTTGATTCCTGCAACAGACTTATGGGTTTTCCTTAAAAGAGAAAAACTAGACTCAAGAGGAAAACCTAACTTACAAGTAAGATGACAATCAGATAACTTAATATCCTCAAGAAAAGGTGTAGGTTCCTTCACATCTAACTCTTCTAACAAAATATCGTCTTCCTCAAGTAGCATCACTCTCTTCAAAGAACTCCTTATCAACTTGATCTTCAACAAAATATAGAGTTTAAATCCAGACTCTTTTCCATACATGAATCCATAGAGAACTAGGTCTAGACAACCTTTATAGCCTAAGAATCCAACTTTACAAAATCTAACCGTTACACTCAAGGCACCCTTCCATAAAATAAGACTTCTCTTGAAAAATTGGAGTAAGGATTGATTTTTAATTTATTTTTATTTTTTAAAGTAAAAGAATATTTGTAAATATATACAGAAAATAATGAGTATATGGTGAAAATAACTTATACCCTTTTCAAAATAATTTGTAAAACTTTTTGTAAACCAAGTAGAATATAACATTTCCAAGCATTTTACTAACTATTTTTAAAAAAAGTTTTCAAATCCCTATATGCATAGACCAAAAATAATTATACAAAAATGAGAAAGTACAAGCTATGATTGAAAGTATATATGCAATATATGCACACACCCCCATACTTAGCTTGTGTTATGTCCTCATGACACAAAGTGAAATGAAAGACAAAGCTCGTAATAAACATAAAGAGGAGAGACAAGATCAGGGATAAGATAAGTAGTCAAACCTCCCCCTATACTTAGGATTTGAAAATCCTAAGTATAGGACAAGAAGACAACAAAGATGGTACAAAACGAGTAGATTAGAAGAATAACATGGACTCAATCCCCCCTATAGCCTGAAAATAGGCTAAGTATAAAGAATGAATAAAATATAAAGGGATTGAGGAGAATATACAAAAGATTGGGTGGAATTTCCTCTATAATTAGGCTCTCACAAGTCTAAGTTAGTAGTCGTAAAGTAATAAGAGAAGAATCCACAACAACAAAAGAGTACTGTCATTGTGAGTATAAGAATAAATGAATCAGGAAGATGTTGAATCAATCTGATGTGAATCTTTTAGCTATGACTTCATGTTGTATTTGAAGTGTCTGCAAATGACTCAATCGGTGTCTAGTCAATAACCTCAACTGGAGTCAGATGCTCTTTTGATTCGACAAAGTGTTTCAACAGTTGTCCATTGACCAAGAAGGAATGTGCACAAATCTATAAGATTTGTTATCTCTACATTGCCATTTTTATGCACTTCCTTGACTGTATAAGGACCCGTCCATTTAGACTTGAGTTTCCCGTGAAAAATCTTTAACTTTGCATTAAACAATCATACCTTTTGTCTTGAGACAAAGTTCTTGCATCTAATATACAAATCATGCCACTTCTTAACTTTGTCCTCATAGATCATAATGTTCTCATATGCTCAGTTGTGGATTTCCACTAGTTCATTGAGATTCAGGTCTCTACACAGCTTACCTAAATGACGACTCGCATTAATCTTCTTGATTACCCACTCAGACTTGTGAGTCGATTCAATAGGAAAATGACATGGCTTGCCATATATCATCTTAAAGGTAAGTGCCCAAAGGGATCTTGTAAGTCATCCTATAAGACCATAAAACTTGGTCCAATAGTTAGGACCAATTCTTCCTATTGGGACGGACTAGCTTCGGAAGAATACTCTTCACCTCTCTATTTGAAACCTCTTCCATATTGTTCGATTGAGGGTGTTAAGGACTAGTTACTTGATTTTCAAATTTATAGTCCTTAAATATGACCTTTATGAACTTACATACAATTCTATTATCTGCGACTCAGGTTGGGATAGCCTCCACCCATCTAGAAAGGTAGTCAACCGCCAACAAGATGTATTTAAAGCCATAACTATTGAGAAAGGGACACATGAAATCTATGCCACATGCATCAAAAATATCATAGAAAATCACAGGTTGCATGGTCATCTCGTCTCTATAATCAACTGTCCCTCCCATCCTTTGACAAACAGGGGCACAACCGTACAAAATCATTGGCATCTCTAAACAAGGTCAACAAAAATATTCTACATTGAAGCACCTTGTCTACCGTCCTTTTTCCTGAATGGTGTCCTCCAGCCTCAAGAGAATGACAATGTGTGAGGACACTCTAGTATTCCTTCTAAGGAATACACCTTCTCCAGACACAATTCAGTCATTCAAAGAAAATGAACAAATCCTCCCAATGGTATTTCCTCGAATATGACTTCAGTCGGTCAATACTGCTCCTAGTCCAACTTTGGGGAACTTGCTTGGACATATAATTCACCATGTTGGCATACCATGGAAGAGAATCACCAACACATATCGACTCATTTGGGAAGGTTTCTTTGATAGGTTCTAAATCAGAGGAATACTTCATCTCAATTCTTGACAAATGATCAGCCACTGCATTCTTAACTCTAGGTTTATACTTGATTTCCAAATCAAACTCCTGGAGTAATAAAATCCACCTAAGAAGACATGCCTTCATGTCCTTATTTCCTATGAGGTACCTAACCGTTGAATGGTCAGTATGAAATGTCACTTTTGCACCCAAAATGTATGACATGAATTTCTCAAGATCCCATACTACAATGAGAATTTCCTAAATTCAGTCAAAGTATAATTCTTCTGTGCAGGGTCTAAAACTTTGCTCACGTATTGAATGGAAAATGGGGTCTGATCTCGCCTCTACCCAAATACTTCTCCTATAGCAAAATTTGAAGCATCGATCATGATCTCAAAGGAAAGAGACCAATCAGGAGCCTGCAGAGTAGGCGAGTCATAAATCTTCCTCTTTCATAGTTAAAAGTCCTCTAGACATTGTAATCTACAATGAACTCGGTGTCCTTCCCTAAGAGCTCAGTCTGTGATCGGACAATCATATAAAAATCATGAAAAAATCTTTTACAAAATCCAATATTCCCTAAAAATGATCTCATTGTCTTGATGTTGGTTGGTGGATCAAGCTTCTTGATCACATCCACCTTGGCAGGGTCACCATCCATTCCATTTTCGGAGTTGACATGCCCCAAGACGATACCCTCCTTAACCATAAAAAGATTCTTTTCCCAGGAGAGTACTATATTGGCATGCCTACCCTATGAAGAACTCAATCCAAGTGTGCTAAACATGAATAAAATGAATCATCGTGGACCAAGAAATTGTCCATGAAGACTTCAAGGAAATCTCCCACCATTTCAGAAAATACAGTGGTCATGCATTGCTGAAATATTCCCAAGCATTGCAAAGCTCGAATGGCATGCACTTGAAAGCGTACGGGTCAAAAGGATAAGTGAAAGTGGTATTTTCCTGATCTTTAGGGGCAATGGCTACCTAATTGTAGCCGGAGTACCTGTCAAGAAAATAGAAGAACTCCTTCACCACCAATCTCCCCAAAATCTGATCAATAAAAGGTAGGGGAAAGTGATCTTTCTTAGTTGCGGCATTCAGACATCTGTAATCGACACATATCTAACATGGCGTGGGTACTCGTGTTGAAATCTCAACCCCCTCCTCATTGGTGACCAACTGAATTCCCAACTTCTTTGGCACAACATGAAGGGGGTCCATGCTCTTGGAGTCAGATATGGGATATATAAATCATGCGCCACACCATTTCTCTATTTCTTTCTTAACTACTTCTCAGAGATTTGGTTAAGTCTCCTCTGAAATTCATGGGAAGGTCTAGCATTCTCCTCAACATATATGTGGTGCGAGCAAAGAGCAGGGTTAATACCCACCAGATCTGACACTCTCCATCCTTTGGCCTTGATGTTCTTTTCTAGCACTTCTAACAACCTAGAATCATGTTCTACAATCAATTTAGAACTAATGATGATAGGGAATCTATTCTTAGGTCCAAGAAGAAAGGAATACTTGAGTATGGATGGTAGCGGCTTCAGCTATGGCAATGAAGCATCGTCAATGAAATCTGGTTGAACTGACGCTGAATCTGGTTCTGTGCTAAATGAAGGTGGTGCTAACTCTATAGTGTTGACCACCAACTGTACCGAATAAGGAGTCAGATCTCCAAAGAAACGCGGTAATTTGGTCAAAGCCGCATCCAACTCTGAATCTAAAGCCTTTGATGTTCCTTAGGAATAGGAACTGGCATATCTATAGAGATCTCTAAGTCGTTAAAGGAATAGATAGATGATATGTCTCTCAAGAATCCTAGCAACACCTCGCAAACTACATCATGTACACTATCCTCTCTGGATGAGAGGGTCTTGTTCAGTTCTGTTGGGTTCTGTTTCCATACCCCAACTGTGTCAATTATGCAATTTGCTTCGGAAGATGAAGAGAAATTCACGCTTGATTATGATTCACGTCTGTGTCACTTCGACTGATTCATCTTAAGTTCCACTTCTCTTCCTGGAGAATGAAACTTCACCATACTCATCTGATAGTCAAAGGAAGCTCCATCGATCTTAAGAAAAGGCCGCCCAAGGATGATATGTAATTTTTTCCAATGATTAGTGATATCCATTTCAAGGACAGTGAAGTCCACTCCGTAATCTTGTCCCTTAATTGATATGACAACGTCCTTGACCTCACCCTTCTCCTTCTTCATAGATTTATCAACGAACTGGAATAATGCTCTAGATTTACGAAGTGGACTGAACCCCAGCTTCTCATATAAAGCAAAGGGAAGTCAGTTGATCGAAGAATCGTTATCTAGGAGAGTACATGAAAACATTGTGTCATCAATATGACTCATCACATAATGTGTGCCTAAATCTCTCTTTTTTCTTGGTAGCTGCTGGTTCTTGTGACAATATGTAGTGGAAACCGACAAAACATGTGTCTTGACATAACTGTTCGGCTTCTTCTTGTTGACCTATTTAGGTGTACAACGTATTTCCGAATACTTTTCGAAAGGAGGATGACTTGCCACATACTCATCAAATGACACTTTCACCATAATGTTATCCTTAAAAAACTTGGCATTTTAGGATCATCTTTCTGAATCTTTTTGATAGTACGCTTTTATATCATTAGAGAATGGGGGAAAGGGATTAAACAAGCAGAAGAATGCAAAGAATCTGAATCATATATAGAAACATGTTTTTTATTTCTAGAAACAGAGTTATTCACAACTGAATCTTTAACAAAGAATTTAGAATCTGAAATACAAGTATCTACTACAGGTTGGGGAATGTTTGTTGAAGGTGCGTTCTCCTCAACCGAAGGCGTAAGGTCCTTTGTAGACTCTAAATGATTTTATGGGACCCTTTCCCAATAGTCAGGGATACAAACACATCCTTCTTGTCACCGACTATGTGAGTCGTTGGGTTAAAGCTATTCCCGCTCGAGCCGCTGATAGTTGCATTGTGTGCTATTTTTGAGAGAGAACATCATATCACGGTTCGAGATTCCGAAGATATTGATATCAGATGGGGTAGTCACTTAATTAACAGAGAGGTTTAAAATTAATGAAGGAGTATGGCATCGAGCAGCGAGTCACGTCTCCTTATCATCCCCAGACCAATGGCTTGACAAAATAATCAAACAGAGAAATCAAGATGATCCTGCAAAAGCTTGTGAAGCTGGACAGAAAGAATTGGTCCCAACTCTTGGACTCCGTCTTTTGGTCATACAGAACTACTTACAAGTCTCCCTTGGGCATGTCTCCCTATTGTCTTGTGTATGGGAATACGTGCCACCTACCTGTGGAACTGATCCTCAAACCATTATGGGCAATCAATATCTGCAACTTGGACTCACAAAAAGGTGGTCAGAAAAGAAAAGAGGATCTGAACAAGCTCTTGGAATTTAGAGACTACGCTTATGATAACACATTATCGTACGAGGAGAAAATTAAATGATGGCATGACCGACACATCAGATGAAAGACATTTGAGACTAGGTAGAAAGTGTAGATATTTGACGCAAAGTTAAAGATATTCTCGGGCAAATTAAAGAATAAATGGATGAGGACATTTGTAGTAAAATAAGTGTGTGACAACGGAAGCATCGTGATATCATATTTGTCAGTTGAGCACTACCATTCGTTGTCAATGGTCAGTTACTGAAGTTATACCTTGAGCATGACACTTTCTTGGTCGTTGTTGACTCAGTTCAAGTGATATGCAATGAAGAAGCCTCTACAAGTTCAGCAGTATCAGAAGATTCAAGTAATGTTCCTCCAAAAGTTTTCTCTAGTTTTCTTCTTTTCTGTTGTATTTTCTATTTTCTGCTTTGTTTTCCTCATTCATTGCCTCTTTACTTAGGATATGCTTCATCCTAAGTATAGAGGGGATGAGTGACTTCACATGTTCATTCCTCGTCTCAACATCTATCTCCTCTCTTGTTGATATTCATGTCTATACTTAGGGATACCTTACCCTAAATGTAGGGGGAGACAGGATGAATCGTTTACTTCTTCATTCCCATCCTCAACCCTCCCCGCATGTAGATATAGTCAGCTATACTTAGAATTATTTGATCTTAAGTATAAGGGTGATAACTAGGATTCAACTGAAGTCATGTCAATCCACAAGGGGAATTGACAGTCATCGAAGCGACCTCAAACGGAACACCAATAAATCAACAATTAACCCACAATATAAGTCAAACAATAAGTAGCAAAAGTGTTTAGTCAAAATTTATTATTCTCTACAAAACCAAATGTATAGCAAGTATGAATGTAGAGGTCGAACCATAGAGAGCAAAATTGTAGCGTACAATTATTGCTAATCAATGTGGATTATGTACAACATGTCTTTTATTTTATTATATATTTTTTCAGGGTTTATTTTTATATCCTTTTTATTTTTATATATATTATATGTGTATATATATATTGATTTTAATTTTCTGATTTTTATATTTCCTTTTTATTTTTAATATGTAATACACTATATAAAGATATATATGCCATATAGAGTATTATACTTATAAATACTAGTATAAATAAATAAAATACAGAAAGTAAAGTGTTTTGGGGTTTTATATATTTTTCTAATTTTTTATGATTTTTATGGAATTTTTGTTAATTTTTATGCATTTTTAGAGCCAAAAATATCCCAAATCAAGGATTAAATAATAGGTCAAAATTGAAATGAAGATTAAAAATAGCCAAACACATCCAAAATTCTTCAAATCAATTTTAATAGGCACATAATGACATAAATAAAATTCAAGAATAGAAAAACATATTTTGAGATTTTTTATTATTTTTAATATTATTTTGTTGGATTTTGAATCTTCTTATTTTTTGTATTTTTATATTTTTAAGGATTTTTGGTATGAAGTTAATAAACACTAAAATAGACCATATATTTTTGGGGGAGATTTTGAAAACATTTTTTATTTTTTTGGTATTTTATAAAACAAACAGGGACAAGAATGTGCTCATTTTAATTTAATAAATAATTAACGTGTCAAAATTTCTAAAATAAAAATGGGCCGTAAAAATACATGTTAGCAGGCATCTAGCCCTATTTTTGCATAATTGTTAAAGCACGGGTGCTATTTTTAATAAATGAAATCCAAAAACCAAAAATACATGATCTGGGAGGGGCATACTTGTAAATAAAATAAACATCAGGGGCTTATATGCAATTTTCCCATAAATATACAACGTATATTAACATTTAATAGACAAAATACAAATACAGAGGATCATAGGGGTATAATAGCAAAATGGACACCTCACATGGGACGACACGTGAGGTGACCTGGCATGGACCTAAGTGTAATATGCAAGAAGTATATGGGCCTTACATGTAAAATATCCATTTTATTTACACTACAAACTTTATATACAAGGTTAATAAATAAACACAAAATGAATGGGGGTGAAATGTGTAAATTACTCCCATTAGGCACGCCATCATGCAGCTGACAACAATCCACTTGCCAAGTGTCACGCTTCCCGCTCGCAATACCGCTTCGCCGATGATCAGTTCTAATCTAATCGTGGACTCCATCGAATGGCTGAGGCATGCATAGAGCAGACGGCAGAGATTAAAACTGGAGGGGTGCCTTGTATCAGACGGTATTTGCTTCACGTGAAGAACAGGGAAGAAGGTGACCTTCCCTGAACTTCGCACCATGATTACTCCTCCCATCGGTAGTCTCTGATGTAGTTCTTGGGCTCTACATGTCCAGGGAGCTCGTCCGCGTCGATTGAGGTGCTTCTGAAGATTCAAGACCCAGCGATGGGATCCTGACACGTCGAGGAAGAAGAAGCACATGGGGACCCTCATCCAGGTCCGATTGTGCTCTAGAAGAAGTCCTTTCACCTTAGCACCTGCACGAAGAGGTTCACTGGCTCGAGGCAAATTGCTTTGACTGGTTGTGAATCTGGGATGCATTCGGGATGAGTGGAATGGAGATACTCTGACATACAGTGGTGGAGGAGCATTGATCTCTAGATCACAGGAGTGATCTGGGTGATTGGAGCGTGGGAAGAAGCATAGAAATGCAGAGGCAAGATAATGGGATGGAAAGGCGGGTGGGAGATAAGGTGAATCACAGTGAGGACATGGCCGAAGATCAAGAGCTCCGGCGAGATGATTAACCTATTCTACTCTACTAACGTGATGAAAAATACGATCTACAACTACTTAGGAATGATACAAAGACGCAACTCATACCTGAGGGTTGCTCAGGGAGCAGAGGTGGCCGAAGGGATGTAGTGGATATCTCCTCCTTGCCCAAATCGCACGCCCAAGGCTAGGGGGTGCTCTAGCCAAGGTTTTAAAATCCGAACCGAACCGTCCGGTTGAACCAGTTAAACCAAGAAGCAGAGGAAAAATGATCCAACCACCCGATTTTTATTCAGAAAATAAAAACCAATCAAAACCTGGTTGGACCGCTTAAACAGGTTGGACCAATTGAACCAAACCATCGGTTCAACTATCCATTTTTTTACAAAAATAATCTCCAATAAATTAACAAAATACAAACTTTTTTAGAAATATTATAAGTCTATTCTCATTCTAACTCATAGTATAGTTCCCCTCTATATGTTCTCCTTTACATGTGTCAATGACTCATTATCACTTGTTTGTTCCTACCATATGAGCATTACCTCTCTCTTCCCACATTGTGTATGGGGTGGTCCACTTATAACAATAAAAAACGAAGAAGTCATTGTCATAATCATACTATGAGAAGCAATAAATTAACAACACTTATCGTTAATTAAATTTTAAATTGTTTTAAAATTATTAATTTTTTACATCACATATATGTATTTATATATATTACGAAACATGATTATTACGTCCTTTCGAGTTATTTAAGAACATTTATACCCCTAACCTTTAAGCAATTTCACTTGCACTCCTATATTTTCTTAAATAATTCACAATACCATCCTTATGTTGGTATAACAAGGGAGAACACGTGTACTAATAAAAGACCACTCTTATTGATTTTGTAAAAATATAGGGGACACATGAAATTATATTAAAAATAAGGGTATAAGTGTTATTGGAAAAACTTGGAAGGATAAGAATAAATAAATCCTCAAAAGATAAGATGTAGCATTTTTTTATTTGTATGAATACCGGTCTAAATCGGTTCAACCTGGTTAAGCTGTACGACAAACTAACAATACAACGGTTTAGTCTTTTTCGGGTTTTTTGACCTGCTGACATCGTCACCGGTTTGACCAGTCGATCCCATTGGTCTGACCATAAAAACCAATAACCGATCCAGGTCCGGGTTTGATGCCTGTTCGTTTTTTAAAAACCTTGGCTCCAGCTGTCACCTGGAACACTCTCTCACTCATGATGGGGGACTTCAAGGCTCAAAGAAGGATCAAAACGGAGCTTGGAGGTGGAGGGGATTAATTATAGACAAATCTAAGGACCCTTATTGACCGGTGATTTGGGAAGAATCGAAGGTATGTACAAGGGATTTAGGGCCATGGCGTGGATCATCGATGATAGATGTTGATCTTTACGTGATTAATCAACAAAAATGATGGATGAGAAGCCCAGGAAAAAAGGAAGAAATCGCGGAGATGACACGCCTGACAGGGTTCAGATACCTGGAGGTTGAGTTGACCGGGGTCAACAAAAGGTGGGCTGCGATTGGTCCACGTATGCCACTAAAGAACAAAGAGGTAGGATTTAATTGAAAAGAATTAATTAAAAATAGTAAATGATTTTATAGATTTTTTATTATAAAATAAAAATGTTTATTATTTTATTTATTATTTTAATTTGATTTTTATTTTTTGGTGTTATTTATTACTAGTTAATTTTTAAGGGTGTATTTATAGGTATATTCATCCATGTTTTTGTCATTTTATTTTGTATTTTGTATTTTATTATTTTATTCTCATATTTTATATATTTATAGATTATTTTTATGTACATAAATATATTTTTATTATATTTTTATGATTTTATTTGTCCACTTAAATGAATAGGGATACAAACTATATAGGTATAAATATAGGTATTTTGTCTATGTACTTTGTATACTTATTTTATTTTGTGTTTTTTGTGGTTTTATTCTATTTTAAATCTATAAATGTACTATAAATAATATTTACAAAATTATAAAAATGTGAAATTATAAAAATAATGGAAAATAAATAAAATGAATATTTTATTAAGGTATATAGTACAATAGGGGTCCAAAACCTAACTTTTGCATATTAGATCCAAATTAAGTGAAACCACCTTCATTAAATAGCTTATTAAAAGTTATATACAATTAAAGTAATTTTGATACATTTTGAATTTTTACTTAGGAGATATGGGTCTGTGAAGTTTGGGTTTTGGCTTTTTATTATGCATACAGAATATACACTATATATTCTTTTTTTGCAATTCAATTTTGTATTTTTCTATAAATTATTATCTACAACTTTCATGTATAAAGTTTCTTTATTTGATGAATATATAATAGAGAATAAAATGGGCCCCAAAAATGCTTTATTGATGAATTAAAAGAATAGAAATTCTTGGTGATTCCCGGCCCTTATCTCCCCCTACTTTATTCCTTGTCGACCCAATCATTAGGATGCCTAGGTCTCGGGGCTTAGGGTCATAAAATACTATGGGTGTTTTACTCTTTTTCTTTTCTTTTCTTTATCTATAATTTTGGTGTTAAAAACATTGTTTTGTATACAATGATTGGAATACATAATGGATGTTAATATGTACAAGCTAATGCTATCTACATGCATTATCTAGGGTTGTTAAGGCCAACATGATATAATAAAGTGATGAAATAGAGATTCATCACCCCCTATACTTGCCTTTGCTAGTCCCTAGCAAACACTTATGCAATAAGTGTAGAGAAAACAAAAAGAAAGAAAAGAAAAGGAAAGAAAGTGGACTAAATTTAATTCTCAAACTTGTCTTCACAAAATCAAAGTTTGGAGCTTAAGTCAAACCTTTGGAATTTTAGTGCGGTCGGAACCTCATTGGGAATCAGATTTGAAACATAACAACCTTCGAGAATCCCAAAACACTGCTCAAGCCTCCTCAATAGCCAGGTCAGAATATTTCAACTCATACGTAAACCCTTATGACTATGAGTCTCACTCATACATTGTGTGCAATAGTGGCTCCCCTCAGCTGAAATGATGAAGAGATTGATTTCTCCCGATATGACAACCCAATGATTCCCCAATCCAGCAACTCTTTCCTCGAGGAGAGGGGTATTACCTTCTAAGTTCAAGTGGCAACCATCTCAAGAGAAGGGGATGAAGTGAAGAATAGACGGCAGCCAGTGTAGCTACCTATCCTAGGATGCCTAACCAGTGTAGTCAAGACATCCAGTTGCATGCTCACAAGGTATGACTTTGAAGCTCAAACTTTCTTATTTAACTATACAAATATATGCACTCTAGTAGGCATTTTATTTTCAATCAGGCATGCCCTCTTTTTTGGAGTTTTTTCTTCTCTTTTTTTTGAAATACTATATACAACAACATTTACATAAGAAGTTTTTCCTCTTGAGCTAGTAGACTATCCCTCTTTTGAAGCATTATTGCAACCCACACTCTCATGTCTTTAGGCATCTCTACTACTGGACAGGTTGGGGTGCACTTCCCTCCCTAGAGGAGGACAAATGTTTCCACTTGTGTGTGTCTCATACTTGAAAATTTAATCCCCTCACCACTCCAACTGAGTCGAGCCAGGTGAAAGGTGCAGGTGTCCAAGATAGGTCATTATCACAAGAGTTGTGCATGTGCTCTGAAATACTCTACTTAGACAATCAAGAATACATTGAACCGAGTCTTACAATTCTCAAAGAATTAAGTCAACTAGATCCGAAGTACCTCAATTCCAGTTCCTATAAGGTTCTTGTGATTAGGTAGATTTAAGGTCCAACCAAGCTCCAATCTTTGGATTTACCTAGAATTGTTCAATCATCAACCTTAATCTTAAAAATGCGAATGCTATGTACAATGCAAAAAATATTTTTTTTGTGATGAAATTTTCAAAGTTTAGATCTTTATATGGATTTATGAAAACGTTTTACAATTTTTTATTCAATTTTTGAAAAAAAAAATGCAAATGTTTTTTTGGGATTTTTCAGAACAAAATATTTTTAGAATAAAACTAGATACAAATATTTACACGGGGACACATCTTATTATTTACAAGAGTTAGGGTTTGTAAGAATTTGCAATGGATATGTGATCATTGGTATACATACAAGAAAGAATTTTAGTGTGATGTATATATTCCTCAAACTTATTTGAAATGATTTTACAAACCATTTTTAAAACTATAGTCCAAAATATTTTATACAAATAATTTTTAGAAATAATTTTTACAAACATTTGAAAATAATTTTGCAAAGGTTTTTCAAACAATATATATATATATTCAAATATTTTTGCAACCATTTTCGAAACCATTTGCAAATAGTCTTTTCAAGCCATTTTTATTTCACATAAAGAAAATATATCTATACAAACAAAATATCTTTTACAAAGGTTGGAAACGTTTTACAACATATTTTTCAAACAGATTTCAAAAGATTTTTCACAGGATTTTCAAACTAATTTTCAAACATTTTACAAAACATTTTTACCTGATTTATTGATTAGTATATACAATTGAGGAATAATATGCATCTTTTTATTAAGTAATTTTAATGAATTTTATATAAAGTATTTTATATAGAATTTTAGCCATGTTTATTGAAAATAGGAAAGTATGAGTTATGGCTAAAGTTTATATGCAGTATATACGAACCCCCTATACTCAGCTTCAACTATGTCCTGATAGATCCTAGAGAAAGAGAGAAGACATAACTCATACTGAGTATAGAAAATCCTAAAGAATAAATGAAGAAAGAATGAAAAAATGGAAGATGAAATGAATGAGAAGTTGATTGTCCCCCCTATACTTAGGATCAAATAATCCTAAATATAGCAAATTGTACACAAGGCATGGAGGGTAGAGGGTAGGAATGAACTAATCACAACTCGGACTGTCTCCCCCTACAATTAGAGTAAGATATCCCCAAGTATAGACAAGAAGAGGAGACAGTGGAGGGGATCAAAGAATGAAAGAACTCGGAGTGCACACCCCCTATACTTAGGATAAAGTACGCCCTAAGTATGGAAAACTGACAAAAATGGGGTGACACCTTTTTGGTAAAAAAGAAAAATGAAAATGAAAAAAAAAGAAGAAAACATGAAAACATGAAAACTTAGAGGAAGAGTTTTTGAGGGACATTATCTGAATCTGCTGATGCTACTAAGGTTGTGGATGCTCCTTTGGTGCATATAACTTGAACAGAGTTGATAATAGCCAGGAAAGTGTCATGCTCGAGGTAAGGCTTCAGTAACAGACGGTTGACGACAAATGGTTATGCGTCAAGAGACAATTCTAATATCATGATGCTTCTGTTGTCACGCACTTCTCAAACTCTGAATGGCCCTATCCATTTACTCTTTAATTTGCCTTAGAAGATCTTCAACTTTGCATCAAACAACCATACTTTCTGTCCAGTCTCGACGGTCTTTCGTCTGATGTATCGATCATGCCAGCATTTAACCTTCTCCTTATACATCAATGTGTTATCATATGCATTGTCTCGTATTTCCAAGAACTTGTTCATATACTCTTTTCTTTTCTGACCACCTTGTTGTGATTCCAGATTGCAGATATTAATGTCCCATAATGATTTGTGAATTAGTTCCACTGGCAGATGGCATGGCTTTCCATACATAAGATGATAGGGCGACATGCTCAATGGGGACTTGTAAGTGGTTCTATATGCCCAAAGGACAGAGTCCAAGAGTTGGGACCAATTTTTCCTATCCAGCTTTACAAGCTTATGGACTATCATCTGGATTCTCAATTTGATAATTCAGCCATGCCATTGGTCTGAGGATGATAAGGAGATGCGACTTGGTGCTCGATACTGTATTCCTTCATTAATTTCTATAGCTCTCGGTTGATGAAGTGACTACCCCTGTCTGATATGAGGATCTTTGGAATCCTGGACCGCGAGATGATGTTCTCTTATAGAAAGGAACAAACTGTACTACTGTCTGTGCCTCGAGCAGGGATAACTTCAACCCAGCGACTCACATAATCAACGACAAGAAGGATGTTCTTGTATCTCTGACTATAAGGGAAAGGTCCCAAGAAGTTAATGCCTCAAGCATCGAATATATCTACTATATGAATGAACTTTAGGGGCATGGAATCTTTAGTTGTAAGGGTTCCATTCATTTTCTGACAGCCAATGCAACGCTTGACGAATGATGTGGCATCCTTAAATAGAGTAGGACACCAGAGGCCACACTACAATACTTTTGTTGTCGTTCTATCTCCATAGTGATGTCCACTAGATTCGAGCGAACAACAATGCTCGAGGACACTATGATGCTCCTCCCTGAGGAATACACTGATGCCAAATACAATATGGTCCTTCCTTGAATAAAAGCGGATCTTCCCATTGGTAGAAATGGATATTTGACAAGAATTTTCCTTCTGGATATTCATATAATCTTGTGGAACTACACCTGAGATGAGGTAGTTTACAATATTGACATACCAAGAGAGTTAATCCACATCCATAATTGAGTCGTCGAGAAAGGTGTCTGTGATGGGTGCACTGCTCAGTGGAGGCTCTTGCTGCTCAATTCTGGAGAGGTGATCTTCTACCACATTCTGAACCCCATGCTTTTACTTGATCTCCAAATCAAACTCCTAGAGGAGAAGGATCCATCTGATCAATCTAGGCTTCGCATCCTTCTTCTACTGTAAATATCTGATAGCAGAGTGGTTAGTATAGATGGTGACTTTACATCCAAGAAAACATGATCTAAACTTCTGAAGGGTAAATACCACAACCAGCAATTCTTTTTATGTCACAGTGTAATTTCTCTGAGCTTCATCTAGTGTTTTGCTGAGTGAATGGCATAGGGTGCCTTGTCTTTCCTCTGTCCTAGAACAGCTCCAACTGCAAAGTTTGATGCATGCGTCATGATCTTAAAGGGAAGAGACCAATCTGATGGTTGTAGGATTGGAGCCTGCGTGATTAGCTCCTTCAGCTGATTAAATGAAAGGAGGACTTCCTCATCAACATTGAACTCAATCTCCTTGCACAACAATTCAGTAAGAGGTCGGGTGATGCGGTTGAAGTCACGGATGAATCTTCTGTAGAATCCACATGCCCCAGAAATGACCCCACATTTTTTACTATATGAGGTGGCTCTAAATTGGAAATCACATCCACCTTTTTTGGTTCGACTTCCATGCCACATTTGGAAATGATGTGACCCAAGACAATCCCTTCTGTGACCATGAAGTGGCTCTTTTCCCATGATAACACCAGATTGACTTCATGGTATTTCTGAAGTACTTTGTCTAGATGCCCAAGACAACAATCAGAATTGTCACCATAGATGGACAAGTCATCCATAAACTCCTCGAGAAAACTGCCTACCATCTCGACGAAATCTGCAAGCATGTATCTTTGGAATGTAGCAGATGTGTTGCACATGCCAAAGGGCATTCTCCTGAAAGCATAGGTGTCGAACGGGTAAGTGAAGGTAGTCTTCTCTTGGTCCTCATGGGCGAGTGCCACTTGGTTGTACCCAAAGTAACCATCCAGAAAGTAGAACTCCTTGTTGGCTAGTCTTTTCAATACTTGATCAATGAATGGCAAGGGGAACTGGTCCTTCTTGGTTGCTACATTAAGATGGTGATAGTCCAGGATGTTGGTACCCGGGTAGAGATCTCCTCTCCTTTATCATTTGTAACCATGTTGAGCCCTGATTTCTTCAAAACTACATGCAGTGGGCTCACCCATTTTGAATGGGAGATGGGATAAATGAAGCCTGCATCACACCATTTCGTGATTTCTTTCATGACGACATCTTGCATATTTGGTTCAGTCTTCTTTGATTTCTCGGGATGGCTTGGCATCTTCTTCCAAATAGATGTGGTGTGAGCACAGGGCAGGATTTATCCTGCGGAGGTCTAAGACGTACCAACTAAGTACCTTGCGGTTTTTCTCTAGAACCACGAGAAGTCAATATTCTTGATCTGGGGTCAGCATGTTGCTGATGATTACCGGATACATGTTTGATGCACCCATGAAGAAAGCATACTTAAGGACTACCAGAAGTGGCTTTAGTTCAGGTTCTGATCTGGCATGCTTCTTGGTCACTTCGGAAATTGTATTGGTTGGGGGAGGATCTGTATGAACCTTGGAGGAAGTTCTACTCACCTCAGTCAGTTGTTGTTCAAATGACAATGTATCGAATAGATCTGCAATGAATTCGTCATGTTTGGGCTGAAATGAATCATTAGAGTCAAAGAGATGCATTGGCAAATTTGATTTTGTATCCTAGGTGCCACAAAGCTTGTCTTTTATGCTTTCCTGTCGTCCTCAGGAGAGAGGATTTCTAGGGTCCAAGTGTTGTTTTAATAGAGGTGTGTATCTCGTATTTCTGTAATGAATCACAGTCTGCTTCAGGCGGTGCTGCATGACTTTCATCAGATACGACTTTAGGCTCTCTGACCATATCTATTGTAATTTTGTGATTACTCGAGCTGAACGTGATCTTTCCAAACCCGTAGTCAAATATGGTCTTCGTAGTACGTAGGAATGGTCATCCAAGGATAATGGGGTTCTGGAGTAAGGATGTAGGAGAGTCCATATCAAGGATCATAAAATCGACGGGAAACTACATATCATGCACCTTTACCACAACATCTTCCAACAAACCTCGGGGTCATTTGACGGATCAATCCACAAACTGCAAGATCATGCGCGTTTGCTTTAATGGACCCAACCCAAATTCATGCAACATTGAATAGGGCAAGAGGTTGATGTAAGAACCACTATCCAGAAGAGTCCGCTCGAAGACTTAGTCAAATATCTCGCATTTGATCAAAAGTGCTCCTTTGTCTAACGTCTTTTGAGGGAGATTACTGATGGTTGCGACTGTCGCCATGGTGACGACATGCTTCTCTACATGCTGTTGTATGTTGTTCTGTGTTGATCGACGCTTGTTTGTACATGCCTCCTTCAACCCTTTCTTTACAATGGGCATGTATTCCATGCTTTTCATCAATGGCATCTCAACAGTCAAATTATTAAGAACATCCACAAATCCAGGATCAGATAATGCACTTTTTCTATTTGCAATTTTTTTGGATTTTTCCAATGCATCAGGAAAAGTAATATTTACATTACCGAAATTAAAAGCAGTGTTCTTATTTACAACAAGATTCTTGTCCACAAAATTTTGTACATCCGGATCACAAAAAGGTGTACAAGCTGGAAGTGAAGATTCTGCTACTGGTGGACAAGCAAAAGGTGTTGTCTTTTTTGATTTTTTTGTTGTTTTTGTTGATGGAGGTGGAGATGGGTGGCAACTGACATGGCTCCTCCTCCTCCTCCTTCTTCTTCCTCACCTGAACCTGTAGTTGGTGCGGCGGATGTAGAAGATGGTGACTCACCTGTCAAAGCTTTATTCTTCCCTTGATTTGAGGCGGATGGACGAAAAGTCCTACCGCTCATGAGATTAACAACATTAGGCAAAACAAAATCATGACTATGTGACTCGATAGGCACAGATGGGACATCACATTCTACCTACTCTTTTCTTTCAAAATTGTTGGGATTTGCTTCGACCTGTGCTGGAATGGGAGTTTTAGTGGTGGTCGGGTCATCAAGCTTCTTCATCATTTCTTCTAGACCGTTCACAAGTTGGGTCAAGCAGTCCAGGGTCAGGTTCACTGGAGTTGCCTCAGAAGTTTCAGCATGCAGACCACACTGTTATTGATGGTTGGGGGTCGAGGTTGAGATTGTTGATTGTGTGGTAGAGGAGGAGTAATGTAATACTGTGGATATGGAGGAGGGGGATATTGTTGTTGTCCAGTCGCGTACTGATTATACAGCTGCTGCTGGCGGTACTACGGTGGGGGCTGGAAGGATTATTTCCATTTACCTTGATATTACGGATACTGGTGATTCTGGTACTAAGGCTGAGGTTGAAAGGACTGTCCATAATGATTAAGGCCGATTGGTCGGTGGTTGACCCTGGTGTTGTCCTGTAGGACGGTTCGGTTGCGCGTCATTGCTCCATACATCATTGACTTCATGAATAAGTTGTGGAGGTGAAAATGCTAGATCCGAAGGTGGAAGGAATTCTGGTTGGTAAACCACCATATGCTGTTGCGGTGGGCCCTGCTCGGGCATCTGCACGTAGTATACATGCTGGATGGTCGGTGGCTGCTGACCTAGCTGAGGCTGATGTGGTGGTGATGGCTCATATTACTTCTCGACAGGAGTATCTAAAGATGGTGTTGTCGACTAAACATCGTTGATGGTGCTCACCGGCAGCTACAACTGCTTGGTGATCTGGTCCAGCTTATCCAAGTTTTGAGTCCTTTGTCCGATCACAACGATCTTCTCAAGATCCTGCGACCATTTTTTGATGATGTCAACCTTCTAAATATGGCCATCGATGATACTAAGGTTGGAGCTCTTATCTTTCTCTGCCTCTCGGGCACTGCCATATGCACTGGCTTTTGGAGGACTTGTGGCTATCTCTGATTTGTGCATGATGAATATAGGGTGGCCTTTCCTTCAGTAATTTCTTTGAAAATTTGCCATACCACATATTCATCCTTGTTGAAATGAGATCCCCCGCATGCAGCATCTACTAGCCTTTGACTTTCTATGTTCAGGCCCCCAAAAAGGTGATGGACCAGGCTGGTCTTTGATATCTCAAGATGGGGGCACTTCTCCTACAAGTCCGTAAATCACTCCCAGGCTTCACGGATAGTTTCGTGGGTGGCCTAGGAGAAGTTGATAATCCTGGCTCGCATATGGTTGAGTCGACCGAGAGGATAGAACTTGTGAGGGAACGCAGATTTAAGTTCCTCCCAGGTCATCACAACCTTTCCCGGATGATTGACCCAGTATAGGGCATTATCTTGCAGATTGAAGGGGAACACCATCATCTACACTACATCCAATGGGATGTTGGGATAGTAGGCAGTTCGGAAGATGCGTGAGAACTGCTACAGGTGAATGTATGGCTCCTCATTGGTATTCCCGTAGAATGATAACATAAGAGCAAGGAACTTTGGCTTGAGATCGAAGTGAGCGTGTACCGGTGGAATGAGGATCCACTTGATCACCTGGCTGTCTCTAGGGTTATATGTCCCCTTCAGTGTAGGTTCCTGCCTCTCATGTTCTGGTTCTTCTTTATCAAGGTCCTCACGGGGTCTGTCTTCGCCTCCTCCTCCTGCTAATATGTTCCGTAAATCAATCAACATGTCTTGAAATGTGGTCTGGACGAGAGATTTCTCTGTTAGCAGCTACTGTATGGCCTGTATGAAATCTAGCACCTGAGAGTAGACTTGGTTCTGGTCAGGTACCTTACCCAACTCCATTTGTGGAGGTTGTTATCCTTTCCTTTTTCCATGATCTCCCATCTCTAGGTATGAATCAAAGGAGATGAATTATGTATTGGGATCCAGGACAGGGGTTGGCTTCTATCTGAAATGTGAAAGAATCCCAATGAGACCACTTTAAATTGAATCCCAACTACCAAGATGAATATGAGAATAGGGTCAATCCCAGATTGGTGTAAATGGAGAAAAAGATATAGATAGAAATCGACTCTCGTTCACAATGACGGATGTAAGACAAGAGCAGTTATGGTTTATTAGGTGGTCAAGGGAGGGTGGAAAGAAGACGAGGAGTCTAGAGATCAGCCCTCAAGGTCTGGACCGATTTCTTGGGAATCACCTCGAATTATTAACGATGTCGAGTCTATGGAATTGATGTGGGCATCGACAGAATCCCGACTAAACCATCCATGGATCGCCATTGTGGTGTAAAAAGAGATCGATGCAGGAGGAAAGATACGATGGTCAACGAGGAATAAAAAAGAGTGTAAAATAGTATAAAGGCTCGAACTGAATTGGGGAGTCAAAAGGAAGACACACATGACAAAATTTGTGCAAATGCGAGGGACTTGATCTTTGAACCATAATCTAGATCCATACAAGCACAATACAAAATTGGCTTCACCAACTCATGCCATGTGAAACCATGAAGGATAGGCTATTTATAATCTTTTCATTTTTAGAGTTGATATTTTAGGCATATCTTTTAACAAATCCTTAGCACGTTAACCCAATAGGAGAGAGAATACTTCTAAAAAAATATCGAGTACTTGTCCTTCTCTTTTTGTAACCTGTAGTCTGCACTTTTTGAGGTTCTTGTAACCCTTCCTGAATCCATACTCAACCAAAGAAATAGAGAGGAAGCCGGTAGGCGAAACCACTACTTCGGTCCTCACTCGTAACAGGATCACCTGTGAGCATGCAAGGACCTACTCGGACATAAACCGATGAGACAGACACACCCATGAGGGCATGGCCTAAGCTCATTACTTCAGACCAAGTCGATTTTCCACACAAGGCGGGAACATCATCGCTGACAAGGCCCTACTCGATCACGTACGATAGAAGTGCCATTACTTCGGAAATCCAGGCGATATACAAGGCAGTTACAGACTGGGTTTTTGAAACTAATCCTTAGTGGGTCGTGCCTTGCTCATGGGAGGGGTTTTGGTCCCCTCCTAAGGTACCTAAAAATAGTGAGGGCTTTATGAACCCTAGACAATAAAAGTCCATTACAGATTTTAATTAAGGTCATAGTTTATTCAGCAGTCCCCTTGTTTTAGTTTTTTGGTTTTTCATTTTTTGGGTATTTTGCATACAAGCACCTAATGATTTTTAGATTTTTATTTAAGTCCTATGTGCTCAAAATCAGAGGGAGATAGTGAAAAAGCCATGCAAGTCAATTCGATGATGGAAATCTCACCATTGAATCTAATGATGCATGCTGAGTTAGAGGACTTATACTTACCACCTCTCTCCATGTGGTATGCATAATATAATTTTTAAACCTATCTACATCGCGGTGTGCAATCGACAAATCACCCTAAATAATAGATGCTATTAGTCGTGAAGAACCAGATGTTAATTGGTCAGAAATGAAACCAAAAGTATAGACTTCGATGCCACTCAGTGCCTGCCACAACGAGTCCTGCCAGCATTGTATGTGACCTCTCTCGGCACACGGTCTCAAGTCCAAATAATTAACATTTATTAATTTGACAAGATTAAGAGACTATAGGTACATGCTTCTTGTTAAGGTTTGGACCTAATTACCAAGACAAGCAACCTAGGTCTAGGGTCTCCACGCACACAAAACAAATCAAAAGAAGGGCGGAAAACTCAAAACATCGAGAAGCAAAATAAAAGAAGGTGGTGAAAGCGTGAGAAACCGTGACGAGGCCCTCAAGTGAACAATCACCTGGGCACTGGCCCTTGTAGAGTGGAGTAGTGTCCAAGTATTAATTATTACAAATTAATAAATCCCTCTCTCACCAATAAATAAATGAATCTAATTTAATTCTATGCTAGATATTCTCTCCTTGATCCATTTGTTGCCTCTCCAACTGGTCAAAAGGTGAACACTAGTCTCCACCAAGCTCGGTTGCCTTGGTCTCTTAAGAAGTCAGCCTCGCGTAGCAGGCCCTCGCAACAATTTCAAAAAGAGATACATATTACCACAGATAATCAAATAAAGTTATCAAATGAGTTATGTACAAATAAATGAATAATTATTTACAAAAATGAATCAATAATTATATCAATAAATGAACGAGCTAACTACATCAATGAATGAATAAATATGCATATTAAATATAACATATGAATGTACACAAAATAGGCTACACACATTGATACCAAGCAATGGTGCCATTTGATAACTGGGATTCAGCTAAAGTCATGTCAATCCACAAGGTGAATCAGCTGTCGTAAAAGCAACCTTAGACGAAACCCCAATTAATCAACAATTAACCCACAATATAAGTCAAACAAGAAAAAGCAAAAGTGTGGAGTTAAAGTTTACTATTCTCTACAAAACCAAATGTATAGCAAGTAAGTATGTAGATGTCGAACCACAGAGAACAAATTGGTAGCCTAAGATTATTGCTGTGAATTATGTACAAATATGTCCTTTATTTTATTATATTTTTCGGTTTTTATTTTTATATCTTTTTTTATTTTTTATATTATATATATATACGTGTGTGTGTGTACATATATTTATTTTTATTTTTTGATTTTTATATTTTCCTTTTCTTTTTAATGTGTAATACATTATATAAGGCTACATATGCCATATAGAGTAATATAATTATAAATACTAGAAAAAATAAAAAAATATAGAAAATAAAGTGTTTTGGTGTTTTATATATTTCTGATGTTTTTATGTTTTTTCTGGAATTTTTGCTAATTTTTATGAATTTTTAAAGTAAAAAATATCCCAAATTAGGGATTAAATAATAGGCCAAAATTGAAATGAAGATTAAAAATAGCAAAACACATCCAAAATTCTTCAAATAAATTTTAATAGGTAGATAATTACATAAATAAAATTCAAGAAAAATCATATTTTTCGATTTTTGATGATTTTTAATATTTTTTGTTGGATTTTAAAGCTTTTTAATTTTAGTCTTTTTCTTTTTTATTTTTAGGGCTTTTTGGTTTGGAGTTAATAAACACTAAAATAGACGACATATTTTTTTGGGGAATTTTTCAAAACATTTTTCTATTTTATGTTATTTCCTCACACAAACAAGGATAAACTTGTGCTTATTTTAATTTTGATAAATATTTAACATGCCAAAATTGCCTAAATACAAAATGGGGCGTGAAAATACATGTTAGCAGGCATCTAACCCTATTTGTGCATAATTTTTAGAGAACGTCTGTATTTTTAATAAATGAAGTCCAAGCACCAAAAATACATGAACAGGGAGGGGCATAATTGCAAATAAAATAAACATCAGGGGCATACATGCAATTTTTCCAAAAATATACAATGTATATTAACATTTATTGGACTAAATAGAAATATAGAGGACTGTAGGGGTATACCTGCAAAATGGCCACCTTACGTCGGACAACACGTGAGGTGACCTGGCACGGACCTAAGTACAATATGCAAGAAGTACAGGGGCCTTATATGCAAAATATCCATATTTTTTACATAGCAAACTTTATTTACAAAGTTAATAAATAAATATAAAATGAATGGGGGTGAAATGTGTAAATTACCTCCATTAGGTGTGCCATCGTGCGGCTGATGATGATCCACTTGCCATACGTTGTGTTGCCTGCTCGCGATAACGCTTCGTTGAAGATTGGTCCTGATTTGATCGTGGACTCCATCAAACGGCTAAGGCGAGCACAGAGCGGACGACAGAGATTAAAACTAGAGGGGCACCTTGGATGGGACAATATATGCTTCGTGCGAAGAATAGGGAAGAAGGTGACCTTCCCCGAACTTTGCGTTGTGATTTCTCCTCCCACTGGCGGTCTCAGATGTAGTTCATGGGCTCTTCACGTATGGGGAGTTCGTAGTGTCGATTTATGTACTCGTGAAGATCCAGGACCCAACGATGGGGTCCTGGCACGTCGAGGAAGAAGAAGCACCTGGGGACCCTTGTCCAGGTGCGATTTTGCTCTAGAAGAAGTCCTTTCACCTTGGCATCTGCACAAAGAGGTTCACTAGCTCGAGGCGAATCACCTCGACTGGTTGTGAAGCTGGGATGCGCTCTGTATGAGTGGAATGGAGATACTCCAATGTACGGCGGTGGAGGAACATCGATCTCTAGATCACAAGGTTGATCTGGGTAACTGGAGAGCGTGAAGAAGCGTAGAAACGAAGGGGCAAGATAATGGGATGGAAAGGCAGGTTGGAGATAAGATGATCACAGTGAGGACATGGCCGGAGCTCGAGAGCTTTAACTAGATGATTTACCTATTCTACTCTACTAACATGATTAAAATAAGAAAAAAAAGGCACAGAATGAAAACTAAGACCTACAACTACCTAGGAATGATAAAAGATGCAGCTCATACCTTAGGGTTGCTCAGGGAGCAGAGGTGGAAAGAGGGTTGTAGTGGATCGCTCCTCCTCACCCAAATTGCACGCCCAAGGCTCGAGGGGGATCCAACCAAGGTTTTAAAAACTGAATTGAATCGACCTGTTGAACAGGGTAAACCAAGAATCAGAGGAAAAATGGTCCAACCACCCGGTTTTTATTTAGAAAATAAAAATCAAAACCCAGTTGGGCAGCTTAAACCCGATTGGACCAATTGAACCAAACCATCAGTACAACCATCCATTTTTTCACAAAAATAATCTCCATTAAATTAACAAAATACAAACTTTTTCAAAAATATTCCAAATCTAATCTCATTCTAACCCATAGTATATTACCCCTTTATATGCTCTCCTTCACATGAGTCAACGACTCATTATTTCTTGTCCATTCCTGCCATATGAGCATTACCTCTCTCTTCCCACACTGTGTATGGGGTTGTCCACTTATAACAATAAAAAACGAAGAAGACATTGTCATAATCATACTATGAGAAGTAATAAATTAACAACACTTGTCGTTAATTAGAGTTTAAATAGTTTTAAAATTATTAATTTTTTACATCATGTATATGTATTTATATATATTTTACGAAACATGGTTAGTACGTCCTTCCGAGTTTTCTACGACCATTTATACCCCTATCTTTAAGCAACTTCACTTGTGCTCCTATATTTTCTTGAATAATTCACAATATCATCCTTATGTTGGTATAAAATGGGAGCACAAGTGTACTAATAAAAGGCCACTCTTATTGATTTTGTAAAAATATAGGGGACACATGCAATTTTATTAAAATAATGGTACAAGTGTTATTGGAAAAACTTAGAAGGACAAGAATAAACAAATCCTCAAATGATATAATGTCGCATTTTTCGTATTTAATTGTATGAAATACCGGTCTAAATGGGTTCGAACTGGTTGAACCGTACGGACCAAACCAATAATACAATAGTTAGGTCTTTTTCAAGTTATTTGAACCGCTGACATCTCACCAGTTCGACCAGTCGGTCTCATTGGTCCGAACATAAAATCCAATAACCGATACATGCTCGGTTTGATGCCCGGTTCGGTTTTTAAAACCTTGGCTCCAGCTCACCAGGAACACTCTCTCACTCACGATGGGGGACTTCAAGGCTCAGAGAAGGATCAAAACGGAGCTTTGAGGTGGAGGGGATTATTTATAGACAAAGCTATGGACCCTTATTGACCTGTGATTTGGGAAGAATCAAAGGTATGTACAAGGGATTTAGGGCTTTTGCGTGGATCATCGATGATAGATGTTGATCATTGTATGATTAATCAACGAAAATGATGGATGAGAAGCCCAGGAAAAGGGGAGAAATCACAGGAGATGATACACTTGAAGATTTTAGAGACCTGGAGGCTGAGTTGACCGGGGTCAACAAAAGGAGGGTTGCGATTGGTCCACGTAAGCTGCTAAAGGACAAAAAGGCAGAATTTAATGGAAAACCATTAATTAGAAATAGTAAATGTTTTTATTATTTTTTATTATAAAATAAAAATTTTTATTATTTTATGAAGTATTTTAATATGATTTTTATTTATTTTTTGGTGTTATCTATTGCTGGTTAATTTTTAAGGGTGTATTTATAGGTATATTCATCTATGTTTTGGTCATTTTATTTTTATTTTGTATTTTAGATTTTATTATTTTATTCTCATATTTTATATATTTATAGATTATTTTTGTGTACATAATATATTTTTATTATATTTTTCTGATGTTATTTGTACACTTAAATAAATAGGGATACAAACTTTATAGGTATAAGTATAGGTATTTTGTCTATGTACTTTGTATACTTATTTTATTTTGTATTTTATTTGTGTTTTTATTCTATTCTAAATGTGTGAATATACTATAAATAATATTTACAAAATTATAAAAATGTGAAGTTATAAAAATAATGAAAAATAAATAAAGTGAATATTTTCTTCGGGTATATAGTACAATAGGGGTCCAAAACCTAACTTTTGCATATTAGCTCCAAATTAATTGAAACCCCTTCATTAAATAGCTTATTAAAAGCTATATAAAATTAAAGTAACTTTGATACATTTTGAGTTTTTATTTAGGAGATTTGGGTCTGTGAAGTTTAGGTTTTGGCTTTTTATTATGTGTATAGAATGTACATTGTATATTCTTTTTGTGCAAATTCAATTTTGCATTTTTCTATACGTTATTATCTACAACTTTCATGTACAATATTTCTTTTTTGATGAATATAGAATAGAGAATAAAATAGGCCCCAAAAATGCTTTATTAATGAATTAAAAGATAGTTATTCTTGGTGATTCCTGGCCCTTATATCCCACAACTTTATTCCTTATCGACCCAATCATCAGGATGCCTAGGTCTTGGGGTTTAGGGTCATAAAATACCTTGGGTATTTTACTCTCTTTTTTTCTTTTCTTTATTTTTTAATTTTGTCATTATAAACATCGTTTTATACAATAATTGGAATAAATAATGAATGTTAATATGTACAAACTAATGCTATTTACATGCATTATCTAGCATTTTTAAGGCCAACGTGATAGAATAAAGGTGATGAAATGGAGATTCATCAGGGGGAACGACCGACTTCTCATTCTTCTAATTCTTTCGTTCATTATTTTTTAGTCGTTGTAGTATAGGTTTTTCTATACTCAGTATGAGTCATGTCTTATCTTTTTCTCTCTGATCTAGGAGGACATAGCTCAAGCTAAGTATAGGGGGCCGTATATATGTTGTATATACTTTAGCCATAACTCTTACTTTCATATTTTCAAAATAAATATGGCTAAAATACAATATATATATACACACATATACATACATACTCAAGTCATTAAATCAACTAATAGAAAGATGTACATTATTCCTCAATATCTTTTATATATAATGATTAATAAATTAGGTAAAAAGTTTTGCAAAATGTTTGAAAAAATAGTTTGAAAATCTAATTGAAAAATCTTTTGAAAATTGTTTGAAAAGCATTTTGTAAAATGTTTTCAACCTTTGTAAAAATGTTTGGTTTGTAAAAATTTATTTTCTTTGTGTGAAATAAAATGTTGTGAAAATCTATTTGCAATTGTTTAGAAAATATTTGCAAACATAATTTGAATATATATATAATGTTTGAAAAAACTTTGCAAAGTGGTTTTCAAATGTTTGTAAAATTTATTTGGAAAAATTATTTTTACCCATAGTTTTCAAAATTTTTTGAAAAATCATTTACAATAAGTTGAGGAATATATACATCATCTTAATAAATAAACATTTTTCACCTGTTGTGTGTGTGTATATATATGTCTATAAAAACTACTAACTCTTGTGTAAATCCTTTAAACCGTAATTCTTGTAAATTATTAAATGCACTCATGTGTAACTATTTGTACCTATCTTTGTTCCAAAAAGTTTTTTGCCTTGAAAAAGCCCTAAAAATTGCAAAAACCAAAATCCCAAAAGCATTTGCAAAATCCTTTGAAAATCTGCATAAAAATTTACGAAACCTTTTTTCAAAAATCCATAAAAAGATCAAAATTAGAAAATTGCGTCATAAAAATATTTTTATTGCATTGTACATAGCATTCACATTTTTCAGAATAATATTAATGATTGAACAAGTCCAAATAAAGCTTGAAGATTGGAGCTAGGACTAGACCTTAATATGCTTATTTTCAGCGGAGCCCATTGAGGACTGGAGGTGGAGGTATTTCACGTCACCTTGACTTAATTCTTTATGTTTCGTAAGACTACCTTCATGAGTCAATTCAATAGCTTAAATAGAACCCTTCATATCATCCATATGACTCTTGAGATAGTGACTTGACTGGAAACCTAGCACTTAGCTCAACTCAGATGGATTGTTGAAAAACTTTGGGGTCTAAGTCAGGACTATGCAAGGTCGCTTCGTCAAGGGTAGCTCAGGAACCATTCTTGGAGATTGCCGATATTGGTACTCTAACACACTTCTATTGGTAACAATGATATCTTAAGACTGGAGATGAATTGAGATAATGCTTCGGATGAGGAATGGTCTATCGGTGAAGCTATTCCAAGACCCCAAAAAAGTGGGTGGAAAAAAAGATGCTATATCCACCGGGGTATGAGAAAGAATGCAGAAGTTGTACAAAGTCAAGGAAAATATCCAAAGAAGCCTATACCGAAATTTCCACAAAAAATTGAGCTTCAGGAAAAGCCTGCTTCTTGGTGAAGAATCGGTTACACTGGTTGATTTCACAAGGGGATGAAAGACTACACTGGTCCATTCCAACTTCTTTTCCCATTCTTATAACCTCTCCCCCCATTCAGTTGTAATGACCGAGAGCACCTGACCTTAGAAGGGAATATCTGCCTCCACGAGAACGAGTTACCAGAAGAACAGATGCCTTGATGGTTCAACAGTTTTGCCTGAGAGAGCTGAACAAATTCAAACACATGGTTCTATCACTTCAAGGGAGCAAGAGTATACGACGGGGAGGATGGTTCTGACCTGGCTTTGAATTGGATTGGATGATAGGAGTGTGGAACCTAAGGATTGTTGTGTCACACCTCCCGACTTCCATGTGGTTCTGAAAACACCATTAATCCAAAGGACTTCTCTGAGCTCCTAACTTTGACTTCATTAAGACTAGTTTAAAAGTCGAAAACTATTCCAAGTTATTTCTTTTTCTTTGCTTTAATTTTATTTTTTTGCACTCATTCCATAAGTGTTTGCTAGGGACTATCAAAGGCAAGTATAGGGGGATGATGAATCTCCATTTCATCACCTTTATTCTTTCATTTGGGCCTTTAAACGCTAGCTAAATGCATGTAAATATCATTACCTTGTACAAATTAACATTCACTATTTATTATACACTTATTGTGTAAATTACATTGTTTAAAGCTAAAATAAAAGAATAAAGAAAAGAAATAGGTAATAAAATGCCAAAGGTATTTTATGTCCCTAAACCCTAAGACCGAGTCAAGAATTGATCTAGTCGGCAAGGAATAAAGTAGGGGAGATAAGGGTCAAAAAGATAATAAAAATCTCCTTATTTTCATCAATAATTCATTTTTTGAGATTCATTTTATACTCTATTATTTATTCATCAAATCAATAAATTTTTGACATGAAAGCTGTGGATAAAAATATATAGAAAAATACAAAATTAAGTTTGCACAAAAATAATACTTAGTGTACATTTTATACTCACTTCCCATACCCATATCTTCTCAATAAAAACTCAAAATACATCAAGATCACTTTTAATTGTATATAACTTTTAATAATCTATTTAATGAAGGTGGATTCACTTAATTTGGATTTAATGTGTGAAAGTTAGGTTTTGGACCCTTATTGTATAGTATACTTGAATAAAATATTCATTTTATTCATTCTTTATTATTTTATAATTTTATATTTGTATAATATTGTAAATATTATTTATAGTATATGTAAATATCTAGACTAGAATAAAACCAAAAAATCACTAAAATAAAATAGTCTATGTAAATACGTAGATGGCATATCTATACTTATACATATATAATATATACCCTCATTTATTTAAGTATATAAATAATATCATAAAAATACGGCAACAATATATTTGTGTATCTAAACATAAGTTATAAATATTTAAAATATGTAAATAAAATAATAAAATCAAAATTACAAAATAAAAATAAAATATACAAAACATATATCAATATGCCTAAAACTATACTTGTAAAAAGTGACTTGTAATAAATTGACTCATAAAAATAAATAAAAATTGTATTAAAATACTACATAAAATAATAAACATTTTTTATTTTATAACCAAAAATTTAAAAACATTTACAATTTTAATTAATTATTTTCGAATTAATCGGGCTCTTTTGTCATGTAGTGTCTGATGTGGACCAATCAGGAGGAGAGGATTCTTGACCTCGGTCAACAGTCCTTCCCCTGCCTCTGACGTTTGTTAGAGCCTCAAGACCCCCACTTTCTCGAATTTTCCAGGCTACCATGTGCCTCCATTCACCTCAAGTCCTTCAAAGATTTTGTTTACATCATGATCGCCCTCCTCGCCTATTCATTAATTTTGCCTGTTCTGTATTTAGCCATGAATAATTCTCGATCAAAGATCGATTGCACTGTTGTCTATAAATAAAGGACCCCTTCGTTCTTTCAATTGTGTCCAATTGTGTGCGTGAGCAGTAACAGAGGTGCTTTCCCCAAGGCCAGGAGCACTGCAAGAGGAGGAGAGTGGGTCCACAGCGGCACTCCGGTGGTGTTTGCTCCACGGTCCACCATCATGTTAGAGATATGCATTTTACTTTCCTTAGATAGATTTCAATTTCGTCGTTTCATTCTCGCATTTAATATAGTTTTTAGTTCATAGGAGTAGTTATAATTCCATTAGTGAGTTCCCTGGAGCTAATAGTATTCCAGCCATTCAACCATGATTCGACCCGCTTCCTGACGCGCCAAGCACCTTATTCTTTGTCCCTAACATTTCTTCATCGATTCGTCTCATTTCCCCCCTTGAATCGAGCCGTGATTCAAGGAGATTGAATCTCCATCCTTCATCCTCATCGGAGCTGCACCCATATCACCATTCATGAGGTCTCAAACCTCCTCTTTTGGGTCGAGAGGAACCTCTCGTGCCACTAAGTCTTTTGTGCAGGTCCATCCTCCCAGAGAAACACTTGGAGCCTTGATTTGAGGCATTTTGCACCTCTTAGGTTGCCTTAAGCTCTCATTACTCACCAGGTCTCCACCGATGAGATCTGGATCTTCTAAAGGCCCATGCATATGCGGAAGGATCCAAGGAACCAATAGATTCTTTTGGAGTTAAGATTGTTTCCCGGAGTCGTGTGGAATCGAAGATCAAAGATCATCCACTCGGTTGTTCTTTGTATTCTTGTTGATGCTCCAGATGCTGTCGGATCAGAAGCCCTCTCCAGTTCTAATATTAGCCCTTGGATCCAGACGAAGCGACATGCCACCTCTACCGTCCGATGCGCTTTAGTGAAGATCTGTCATTGTTGGGTGGCACGTAATAAGGGGCAATTTGCACTCATCCCCCTCCACCTTTTACCTATTTAATTTTAGTACTTAAATATATGTCTGGAGTGTAAATAGATGTGTACAGAAATATGCATATATCCCCCATACTTTCATGTATTTGCCCACATGTCCACGCCAACTCAACTCACGTGGCATGTTGCATGAGTTGGGTATTTTACAGGCATACCCCCTCCCCCACTTTTGTATGTTTATTTTAATATAAAATTGTATATCTAGCGTTAAAGTTTTTGGAAAACTTGTATATGGGACCTAGAACTTTTGTATATTTGCATAAAGGCCCTTCCAAGGCATTTTTTAATTAAGAAATTTGTGGATAATTGCATGTATGCCCCTGGATTTTATAAAAGGGTTCGGAAATTAATGAAGTATTTATGATATTTGCAACTAGGTCCCTACCAGCACATTAAATGTTGTTATTTGTTTATTTTTGATAAAAATGGCTATTACTTATATTTTTAAAAGATAAATGTAGATGCATGGGATGATATATTTTCATGCTTTGATTTTTAAAATACATTTTTAGGCATTTGTCTATTTATTTAAATTCAAAAAGTGTGCATCGATTCCCTATTTAGATATAAAAATGCCAAAAAAATATTAAAATTCCTCTAAAAATTACCAAAAAATATATGGTGTTTATTACGACCTATATTAACTCTAGACCAAAAATCCCTAAAAATAGAAATAGAAAATGATAAAAAAAGTAAAAAGCTCCAAAATTTAATAAAAAATAGGAAAACCACCAAAATTTTCAAAAATTATTATTTTAACCCCTAAATTTTATCTATACTATTGTTTATATATTAATATTGTTTTGAAGAATTTTTATAATTTTTTGATATTTTTCTCCTTCAAATCAATTCGACATATTTTTAACCCCAATTTTGGGATGTTTTGTATTTTAAAAAAACCCCAAAAATCTGCAAAAATTTCAAAAAATCACAAAACCTTGAGAAAAATATAAAAAGCCAAAAAAATATTTTCCCTGTATTTTTGGATTGTTTATGGAGATATATACTATATATTAACTATATGGATATAGATATATATTACACGTATATTTATATTATATACTAATATATTCTATATAAATATATTTTATTTTGTTTTCAAAAAAACAAAAAGAACTTAAAATTTAGCGAAATTTAAAAATTATGATATATATATGTATATATAGACATATACCTTTTGTGTATACCCCTACCTATATGTGTCTATATGTATATTAATATAAATTATCTTATTATTATTATTAAATTACCTATATTTACTGTTAATTATTAAAAAAAATCAAAATTCAGAAACCCACATAAAAAGAAATAATGACAAGTATGTACATAATACACATTGATTAGCAATAATCAAAGGCTACCGAGCTTGCTCTCTATGGTTCGACCTCTACATGCTTACTTGCTATACATTTTTGTTTGTAGAGTATAGTAAATTGTGCCTTACATTTTTGGCTATTCATTGCTTAGTTTTACGTTGTAGGTACTTGTTGATTGACCAAGGGGGTTTCTTATGGGTCGCCTTAGCGACAACTTATCTTTGTACTCCGTAAGGATACCTTTTATACCTTCTTGAAAAACCCTCATCATCGAATGACATCTTTGATGGGGAGCAACATGTATAGCCTATTTTGTATATATTTACCTTTTATTTATTCATTCATTCATTCAATTGTTGTATAAATTATTCTATCTCCTTTTTACTTGTATATATCTAATTCTTTTTTTGTTTAAATACATTATTTGATTGATTGTGCTGATACACCTCTTTTGTGTTTGTTGCTAGGGCCCGCTGTGCAAGGATGACTTCTTAGGAGGTTGATTTAGCCGAGCAAGGTAGAGATTGGTCTTCACCACATGACCAGTTGGAGAGGCAGCAAACATAGCAAGGAGATCAATTAGCCTAGATTTTTTTAGCTAGAATTTTCTTTTATTTTAGTGAGAGCGAGATTTATTCATTTATTCATTATTAATTTGTAATAAATATGGATTTGGACACTACTCTTCAAAACAAGGTCCATTGCACGAGTGTTTATTCACCAGGGGGCATCGTCATGGTTTCCAAGTTTTCCTCGCTTTCTACCTCTGTTTCTCCCTATTTTCCCTTATTTTAATTTGTTTCTCGATGATTTGTGTTTCATACCTTTCTTTTTATTTGTTTTATGTCTATGGAGCCCCTAGATTTCAGGTTTGCTTATATCAGTAATCAGGTCCAAACCCTAACAAGAATTATGTACTTATAGTCTCTTACATTTGGATCTAGCCAAATTAATAAATGTTAATTATTTGGACATAAACCCACACGCCGAGAGAGGCATCATACGTCGGTAGCAGGACCTGTTGTGGCGGGCATTGAGATGTCTCCAAGATCGAACCCTAGGGTTTATTTCTTAATGATTAGCATATGGTTCTTCACGACTAATAACATCTACTGTTTAGGACAATTTGTCGAATGCACACCGCCATGTAGATAGGTTTAAAAATTTTGTTTTAAATACCACATGGAGAGAGCTGGGAAGCACTATAAGTCCTCTAACTCCGCATGCATCATTGGATTCAATGATGAGATTTCCATCATCGAATCGACTTACATAGCTTTTTCGCTATCTCCCTCTTATTTTGAGCACATAGGACTTAAATGAAAATAAAAAAAACGTTAGGTGCTTGAATGCAAAATATCCAAAAAAAGTGAAAACCAAAAAATCTAAAACAAGGAGACTGCTAAATAAACTTTGACCTTAATTAAAATCTGTAATGGACTTCATTGCTTTGGGTTCATAAAGCCCTCATTGTTTTCAAGTGCCTTAGGAGGGGACCAAAACCCCTCCCTTGATAGAGGCATGACCCGCTAAGGATTAAAGTGAAAAACCTAGTCTTTAACCACCTTGTGTATCGCTTGGATTTCTGAAGTATTGGTGCTTCTATCGTACGTGACCGAGTAGGGCCCTGTCAACAATGGTGTTCCTTCCTTGTGTGTTGGAACATCGACTTAGTCCGAAGTACTAAGCTTAGGCCATGCCTTCACAGGGGTGTTTGTCTCATTGGTTTGTGTCTGAGTAGGTCCTTGCATGCTCACGGGTGATTCCGTTGCGAGCGAGGTCCGAAGTAGTGGTTTTGCCTATCACCTTCCTCCCTCTATTTCTTTGGCTAAGTAGGGATCTAGGAAGGGTTACAAGGACCTCAAAAAATGCAGACTATAGGTTAAAAAGGAAGAGGACAAGTATGAGCTACTTTTCTAGCAGTACTCTCACTCCTATAAAGTTAAAGTGCTAAGGACTCATTAAAAGATATGCCTAAAATAACAAGTCTAAAATGAAAAGATAAAAATAGCCAATCCTTTATGGCTTAACATTGTGTCGAGTTGGTGAACCCAATTTTATATTGTGTTTGTATGGATCTAGATTAGGGTTCAAAGATCAAGTCTCGTGCACTTGCGCAAATTTTGTTATATGTGTCTCCTCTTTGACCCCACTGCTTGCTTCGAGCTGGTCTACTATTTTACACTATTTCGTATTCCTCGTTGACCATCATACTCTTCTTCCTACATCGATCCTCTTTTGCTTCATGATGTCGATCCATGGATGGTTTAATCGGGACTCCGTCGTGCCTACATCGATTCCACGAAGTCGGCATTGTCAATAATTCGGGACGATTTCTGAGAACAAGGTTTGGACTTTGCGAACTAATATCCAGACTCCTCGTTTTCTTCCATCCTCTTTAACACCTAATTAACCGAGACCACTCGTCCCACTTTTTCCCATTGCGAATAGAGGTCGATTTCAGTCTACATCTTTTTCTCCATTCATAACCATCTGGGATTGACCCTAATCTCATATTCATTACTACAGCTGACACTCAAATTCAAAGTGGTCTGATTGGAATTTTCTTGCATTGTATATAGAAACCAATCATGTATCCCAACCTAGAATTCATCTCTTCAGACTCAGACCCAGAAATAGCTCCTCTGGGAAAGGGCAAGGGGCAGCAGCCACCCCAACCAGAGAAAGCTTCCATGCCAGATCAGAATCAGGTAAATGCTTAGTTGTTGGCTTCCATCCAAGCCATACAACAGCAACTGAGTGAGCATGTACTCATACAGACTGCATTATACTAAATGACATGAGGAACATGACAGTAGGAGGAGGAGGAGATGGTGAAAGACCCTGTGATGATCCAGATGAAGAAGAGTGGGCAAAGAATGAGAACCCCAAACCAGCACTGAAAGAAACATATAATCTTGGGGACAGTCAAATGATCGAGTGGATTCGCATCCTACAGGTGCACGATCATTTTGAGATGGAGCCTCAATTCCTTGCTTTTCTACCCACTTTTAAAGGGAATATAAACGAAGAGTTCTACATTCATCTACAGTAGTTCTCTTGCTTCTGCAGAACTACCCACTACCCTAACATCCCATTAGGTGTAGTGAGATTATTGTGTTTCCCTTCAGCCTCCATGGCAATGCCCTATATTGGGTCAATCATTTGGGAAAGGTTGTGATGACATGGGAGGAACATAAATCGGCATTCCTTCACAAGTTCTACCTCTCGATTGACTCAATCAGATGCGAGCTAGGATTAGGCAACTTTTCTTAGGCACCCCACGAGTCCATACATGAAGCACGGGAATGATTTTCTAGTCTATAGGAAAAGTGCCCCCACCATGATATACGGAGGACCAGCTTGGTCCAACACTTCTTCGGGGGCCTGAATATAGAGAGCCAAAGATTAGTTGATGCTTCTTGTGGGGGATACTACTTCAATAAGGGTGGAGATGTAGTCTGGTGAATCTTTGAAGAAATGATCGAAGGAGAGGCCGCCCTCTCTTCATCTTGTGCTTATCTATTAAACAACCTCAGATCCTCTACAAGCCAGTCCACATGGCAGCATCCCGTGAGGTAGAGAGAGATGAGAGCTCTGACCTTAGCATTATCGGGAGCCATCTCTCGAAGGTTGACATTATCAAGAAGCAGTCACAGGACTTGAAAAGCTTGTTGTGATAGAACAGAGGATGCAACACATGGATAAGTTGGACCAAATCACCAAGCAGTTGGAGTTGCTGGTGAGCACCATCAATTCATGTCAGTCAATGACACCATCGTCAGAGAGTCTTGTTGAGAAGAAAGATGAACCATCACCTCCATAGCAGCCTTAGACGAGTCAGCAGAATCCACCTATCCAGCACGTGTACTACGTGTGGGCACCCGAGCAGGCCCTGCCACAACAACAGATGGTGGTCTACTAGTCAGACTACCTAACATCTTCTGATCCAGCATTCCTGCCACCACCCCTGATACAGGAAGTCAACTGTGTCTGTAGCAACGACGTGCAGCTGGCCCGACCTGCTGAACAACCCCAGGGCCAGTCACCAGCCAACCGACCATACCACCAACCTCAGGGTGGTCGCTTTGCACAGTCCTCCCAGCCTCAACCTCAGTATCAGCATCAGCAGTCTCTACAATATAATAATATGAGATAATCACAGTAGTACCCACAACCGTCCTACCGTCCGCACCTACAGTACCACCCGTACATGGTTGTACCTCAACGGCAATACGCTCTTCCTACATACCTACAGGTTCAACTTCCTCCCCCTTAGCAACAACATCAACAACCCCAAAATCAGCCTCCTAATCGGTAGCCACAGTGTGGTCAGCACGTTGAACCTTCCAAGGTAGTTCATGTGAATCTAAGCCTCGATTGCTTGTCCCAATTAGTAAAAGGCCTAGCAGAGATGACAAGGAATGTAGACGACCTAACAGCCACCATAACTCCTATACCAGCCTAGGTTTAAGCTAATCCCAATAAATTCAAGAGAAAATAGCAAGTAGAATGTGATGTATCATCTATGCCTGTAGAGTCAGATGATAGTCAATTTTCTTGGCCTAATCTTGTCACTCTTAGGAGCTATAGGACCTTGCCTCCATCTATCGTAATCAAGTGGAAGAATAAAGCTTCATCAGGTGAATCATTGTCTTCTACATCAGTCATGCCAGCTACAGGCTCGGGTGAGGAAGAAGGAGGAGCCATGCCAGTTGTCATCCACTACCACCTCCATCAATAAAAAGAACAGAAAAATCAGAAAATCAAAAAGACAAAAAAAGATCGCACTCGAAGTAAAGCCGCACCAGCAGCCGATCCAGTGCCAACTGACAGAGTAGAGACTGCACTTTTTGCACATCCACCGGCAGCAGCACCATCATCTCCAAGATGTACACCTTTTTACAGTCCATATATACAGACTATTGTGGAGAATAATCGTATTATAAATAAGAAAAATGCTTTTGATTTCAGTTCTGTAAACATTCCTTTTCGTGATGCAATACAAAAATCCAAAAAATGAAAAAAAGAAAAAGTTCATTGTCTGATCCAGGAGTTGTGGATGATCTTAAAATTTTGACTGTTTAATTGTTGTTAATGCATGCCATGGAATGCATGCCCGTTGTGAAGAAGGGGTTGAAGGAAGCTTGTACAAATAAGTGTAGGTCGAACCGTGACAATAGACACCAGCAAGTTGAGAAGCATGTCCTTACCATGGCCACAGTTGCAGCCATCGACAACCTCCCTCAGAAGAAGCAAGACAAAGGTGCACCTTTGATCAGATGCAAGATTTTTGACCAAGTCTTTGAGCAAACCCTACTTGATAGCGACTCTTCCATCAACTTCTTGCCCTCATCATTACTGTAAGAATTCAGGCTTGGTCCATTGAAGCAGACATGTGTGATCCTTCAGTTCGCTGATCAATACATCAAGCAACCCCGAGGTCTGTTGGAAGATGTTGCCGTAAAGGTGCAGAACATGCAGTTTCCTGTTGATTTTGTAGTCCTCGATATGGGCTCTCCTACACAATTACTTCAGACCCCAATTATACTTGGCCATCCATTCTTGCGCACTGCAGAGGTCATGGTTGACTACGGGTCTGGGAAGATCATGTTCTGCTCAAGCAATCGCAGAGTTACCATAGACATGGTCAGTGAGCCGAAAGTCGTACTTGATGAAAGTCATGTAGCACTACCTGAAGCAAACTGTGAATTTATCGTAGAAATCATAGATACAAAACTCTCTTTGAATGACACTTGGACCCCGGAAATCCTCTCTCTTGAGGAGGATCAAGAAAGCACAGTCGACACAAGCTTCAATGTCACCTAGGAGATGGACTCCAAATTGTTGATGCATCTATTTGATTCAAAACATTCATGGTAGTCCGAGCATGATGTCTTCATTGTAGATTTGTTTATCACATTGTTAGTTGAACAATAAGCCACTGAGGTGAGCAGCACCTACAAGGGCATGGCAGATCATCTACCTACTAGCACAGTTTCTGAAGTGACTGAGAAGCAGGCAAGATCAGAATTGGAATTAGAGCCACTTCTATAAGGCCTCAAGTATGCCTTCCTTGCAGGAGAAGAGAACATGTATCCAGTCATCATAAGCAGCAGGCTAAACCCATATCAAGAATTCTGACTTCTCGAGGTTCTAGAGAAAAATCGCAAGGCATTTGGTTGGCACGTATCAGACCTCCGCGGTATAAATCATGTCATGTGTTCACATAACATCTATTTGGAAGAAGATGCCAAGTGGTCCCAAGAGTTTCAAAGAAGACTAAGTCCAAATCTATAGGAGGATGTCATGAAAAAATCATGAAATAGTGTCACGTAGGATTCATTTATCCCATCTTCGATTCAAAATGGGTGAGCCCTCTCCATGTAGTTCCGAAGAAATCTGGGCTCATCGTGGTTACAAATGATAAAGGAGAGGAGATTTCTACTCGGGTACCGACATCCTGGCATGTATGTGTTGACTACTGCCGCCTTAATGTAGCGACAAAGAAGGACCACTTTCCCTTGTCATTCATTAATCAAGTTCTGGAGAGACTGGCTGGCAAGAAGTTCTTCTGCTTTCTAGATGGGTATTTTGGATACAACCAAGTGGCAATCAACCAGAGGACTAAGATAAGACTACCTTCACTTGCATGTTCAACACCAACGCTTTCATGAGAGTGCCATGTGTATGTGCAACACCCCTTCTGCATTCCAAAGATGCATGCTTACAGTCTTCATCGAGATGGTTGTCAATTTTTTCGAAGTGTTAAAGGATGACTTCTCCATTTATGGTGATAGTTTTGATGCTTGTCTTGAGCACCTGGATAGAGTACTTCAGAAATGTCATATAGTCAATCCCATGCTATCTTGGGAAAAGAGACACTTCATGGTCACAAAAGGTATTGTGTTGGGTCACGTCATTTCCAAACGTGGCATGGAAGTCGACCCAGCAACGGTGTATGTAATTGCCAATCTTGAACCACCTCAGACTGTCAGAAGTGTAAGGTCATTCTTGGGGCATGTGGGATTCTACAAATGCTTCATCAAGGATTTCAGTCGTATCGCCCGACATCTAGTTGAATTATTGTGCAAGGAGATCAAGTTTCAAGTTGATTAGTAGGTTCTCCTATCTTTCAATTAGCTGAAGGAGCTCATCACTCAAGATCCTATCCTACAACCATCGGATTGGTCTATTCCTTTTGAGATCATGACAAATGCTTCAAATTTTTCCATTGGGGTTGTTATAGGACAAAGAAAAACAAAGAACCCTATGCCATTCACTACAACAACAAGACCTTAGATGAAGCTCAGAGGAATTATACTGTGACAGAGAAAGAATTACTAGATGTGGTTTTCGCCCTAGAGAAGTTCAGATCCTATCTGCTTGGATCTAAAGTCACCGACTATACTGGCCACTATGTTATCCGATACTTATAGCAGAAGAAGGATGCCAAGCCTATATTGATCAAATGGATCCTTCTCCTCCAGGAGTTCGACTTGGAAATCAAAGACAAGCCTGGAGTATCAAAGACAAGCCTGGAGTTCAGAATATGGTTGCAGATCACCTCTCCAGAACAACGAGAGCCTCCACTGAGTAGTGTACCCATCACAGACACCTTTCCTGACGAGTCGATTCTGGTCGTTGATTCACTACTTGGTATGCCGATATTGTGAACTACCTCATTTCTAATGTAGTCCTACAAGACTGGATGAAGATCAAGAAGGACAAGTTCTTATCCCAAATCCATCACTACTAAGGGGAAGATCCACTTTTATTTAGGGAAGGAGCAGATTGCATTTGGCATAGGTGTATTCCTCAGGAGGAGCATCATAGTGTCCTTGAGCATTGTCACTCGCTCATATCTGGTTGGCACCACTCTGGAGATGGAACGATAGTAAAAGCCTTGCAGTGTGGCCTCTGGTGGCCTACATTATTTAAGGATGTCACAGCATAAGTCAAGCATTACATTGACTGTCAGAAATTGGGAGGCACTCTTAAAGTAAAAGATTTCATGACCCTGAAGTTCATTCAGATTTCAGATGTATTGGATGCCTGGGCCATCGATTTTATGGGACCCTTTCCCAACAGTCAGGGATATGAGCACATCCTTCTTGCCATCGACTGTGTGAGTCAATGGGATGAAGCTATTCCCGCCTGAGTCTCTGACAATCACATTGTATGTCGATTTATGAGAGAGAACATCATATGGCGATTCAAGATTTCGAAGATACTTATATCAAACAGGGGTGGTCACTTCATTAACAAATAACAAAGGAGTATGGCATCGAGCACCGAGATGTGTCTCCTTGTCATTCCTAGACCAATGGCTTGGAAGAATTATCAAACGGAAAAATCAAGATGATCCTGCAAAAGTTTGTGTCAGACAGAAAAAATTGTCCCAACTCTTGGACTCTGTCCTTTGGGCATACAAAACTGCTTACAAGTCTCCTTGGGCATGTCACCCTATCATCTTGTGTACGGGAAGTCATGCCACCTGCTTGTGGAACTGATCCACAACTCATTATGGGCAATCATATCTACAACTTTTGTCATAAAAAGGTTGTCAGAAAAGAAAAGAGGATCTGAACAAGCTCCTGGAATTCATAGATTATGCTTATGATATCACATTAATGTACAAGGAGAAGGTTAAATGTTGGCATGGCCAGCACATCCTATGAAAGACATCTGAGACTAGACATAAAGGGTGGCTAACGCAAAGTTGAAGATATTCCCAGGAAAATTAAAGAGTAAATGGACATGGCCATTCAGAGTAAAAGAAGTGCATGAGCTGAAGCACTAGCATTCATCATCAACGGTCGGTTTACTGAAGCTGAACCTTAAGCTTAACACTTTCTTGGCCGTTGTAGACTTAGTTCAAGTGATATGCAATGAAGAAGTCTCCACAACCTCAGCAGCATCGGAAGATTCAGATAATATTCCTAAAAAACTTTTCCTCTAGTTTTCTTCTATTTCTCCTTTTCTTCTTTTCTATTGTATTTTTTACTTTGTTTTCCACATTCATTACCTCTATACTTAGGATATGCTTCATCCTAAGTATAGGGGGGATGAGTAGGGTTGAGCATCGGGGAGGCCGGCTCGAACCAACCCAAAGCCCAACCCACCAAACTTGGCCCTAGCTTGAACCCATTGGAGATATGGGCATGCATGGGCTCCAATTTGGGCCCATTTTGTTATTCGGGCCAGGTTCAGGTCTAGCATAACCCGAACCCGAAGCCGGGTTAGCCAACCTGTTGGTAGGCTCGTGTTTAAGCCCGCTAAAAGGCACATGGTTAGGCCCAAAATCTTGGCAGAAATCCCCCAACCTCACCCAATCC
The DNA here is from genome assembly GCA_037367405.1 of Ottelia alismoides. NCBI lineage: Eukaryota > Viridiplantae > Streptophyta > Magnoliopsida > Alismatales > Hydrocharitaceae > Ottelia > Ottelia alismoides. Next base: position 118,524 of record JAZKJV010011894.1, on the reverse strand, counting down.
CAACCAAAACTATATATCGTGCATACCCCATTAAAATCCTGCCCAAATCCCTGATCCTCCATCGGTTGACCCGCCCAAAATGTATCCTAGTACCACGACCAAAACCCTCCCCCATTGGTTGGAACCACAAACCTAAACCCTAAAAATACTAATCGCAGAGCATGATCCAAGTTCTCCAATGGCAACTAGCACTGCCCTCCCTCCCCCAATCCCAGAATATGATCTCGAGTTCTCCAATGGTAACCAACACCGCCCATCCCTCCCCCAGCCAGACAGCTCTGAACTATCGGCCCTCGGCTTGGAGCTGGCCTCCGCTAACGTTGATATATCGACGCCCTCATCCCTTTGTCACAATCACGATACAAATTTCCTTTTTGTGGTATCCATATTGATATTGCATAGATTTGTACTTTGAGATTATATATATGTGTTATCACTAGAGGATATGGTTAGATCCTCAAGCGCATCACGGAAGCGTGATCGTCGTTTTGAATATGACGAAGAACGACTAGTCGTGCTAGTTGTTCTAGGCAGCGGAAATTAAAAATTTTTATGTGATGAAACCAAATGATCCAAGAACACTTCTCGGATCATTTCGTGTAAACCACAAACAAGTATTAGAGTTACCTCTTGAAGCGTGGTTGCGATCGAGTCTCTAAACAAAGAGACCTCCTGTCTCAAGTCCGATCCGACGGAGGAGACGCTTGCGAGTGCGGGGATGAACCACGTGCTTCTCGCAATCCATGTTGATGATCCAAGCGGTAGGATCTCCTGATATCGACACACGAGATCCGACATCTTCTTCATGAGCGAGGTGCACCGAAGGAGACGGAGATCCACGAGCAAAGAGCCGGGCAGCATAACGACGATGCTGCGGCGATGGAGAACCTTTCTAGGTCATCCATGGTGGACGGCCAATAGAGGGAGAGAAAGAAAGAGAGAGAGAGAGATTTTCTTCTCAAGCATTATGTGTACTAAGAAGAGCAATGGGGTGCCTCTCCTTTTATAGGGTTTTGGGATCCATGGATCTCAATCCATGGGACAACACAAATCCAATGGTTCACATTAATTTGTGTTTCTTTCAATGGTCATGATTTGTTGCTAAAAACACAACAACAATTAATTTAATAAAAATTAAATATATATTAAATATAATTTGATTTATATTAAATCAATATCCATTGGAGAAATAGGAAGGAGGCAAGCCTCCTTCCATAAGGGGAGGTGGACGGCCATGAGTCCTATAAGGACTTGGTGGTCGTCCCCTCTTCTTATTATGGAAGGGAGCCTCCTTTCTATTTTACATGAGATAGCATTATCTCATGATTCTCTTCAGTATTTGCAACAACTTTTGTTGCAAATTATTTCACAAAAATAAATCCAATTTATTTTGTGAACATTGCAATCATGCCATTGGAAATTTGTGAATCACATTCACAACCCAAAATAAAATGTAAATTACATTTTCAATTTAATGTCCAATGTGAATCCAATTCACATTAACATTTAATTAACAAATGTAAATTACAAACATCTCTCTCTTATATATTATAAATCACATTTATAATATATTTGATTAATATGGATATTGCTATCCACATTAGTCATATCCATGATAATTAAATCATATTTAATCATCTTGGATCTCTATTCTCTTGTGTCCAAATAATATGAATCACATTCACATTATTTATATCTTTGATAATTAAATCACATTTAATTATCTAAGATAATTCTCTTTTTATAATATGAATCAAATTCATATTACTCATGATAATTAAATCACATTTAATTATCCATTTTCTCAATGCTCGGATACATATATCAACAATAGAATTATCCATGAACTCTTTCAAGGATAATGCGCTTTCTCCGCAGATACTTGGAGAAAAGGACATGGCAATTGTATTGTTCCACGTATAGTGACTTGGATATTGAAAACGTATCTCAAATCTAGATCACGGGCCTCCCATAGATGCTTGATTAAATCAAGACCGCAAATATAATCTTCATCTGAATTACATTCAGATCAATGTCCATCATTTGAACCAAGATTAGATCACTTCTCTACTGAGAGGAGTCATTAAAATCCAGACCCGTTTCATCACTCTCTAGGAATGGAAGCGTCATGGTTATACAATCGTTTATGATCACATCACCCTCAGGTATTCCCAATACCTGTACACCCTGCATACTGGAAGACTCAGATTAAACCTGAAGTATTTGATCAACTTTATACTGTCTACTTCATGGTTTTATCAGTAAGTTTCTCATTCGATCATTAGGAGTTGGTATCGATCATATACTTTCCAAAAGCATATATCATACCTAGGTCTTGATCATATACTTTCCAAAAGTATATATCAAACCTACAAGTTCAGTCAAGCTTCCAAAGCGAGACGACCGTGCACGGAATTTGATTCTTCCCAATATCTCATGAGTGAGCTCATGTCCTCCGGTTCAATAAATGAACCTCTATGGTCCCTTTGAGAGATCGTATTACTCATATGCACTTATATGCACACCAGCGCGCCGGTGTATAGACCTTGGTTAGGTCATCAACCTATTGGTCTGCCAAATGTACATACTCAGACATATAGCAACACATCTGTCTCCGGTCAGAGGATGCGTGCCTGTATCGTGACAGCATACGATATAGGACTTCGGTTATCTCGATCTCGATAAGTCAACTCTTTGACCTAACTAATCTGACACCTCCGAATCTCTATTCCTATGCAGAGGACCTGCATCAAGAGGTCGGTCAGATATCAGCCTTTAGAGATTGGGATTGCCATCTCCTACTCAGGCTGGAGATCATCTCTTAACAATCATTTAACGGTCCTTGATGAGTCCTCAATCTAACCCTTTAGATATTCATCCAAGAACCAGCCTCTATGATTCAATAGTTGAATCAACAGCTGTATGATCATCAAGATGGCCATGGTATATAACCCTAATTGTACTAAGGGACCTATTTTGCAAATTATTTATTCTTCATTTCATATCAGGGAATGATATTTGCAAAAACATTTATTGCATAATGGCTCGTCGTGGGCTCGCATTTCCAACAATCTCCCACTAGACCAAAGAGCCATTGATGGGCTAATCATTTAAACCCTCACTCATGTGACAATCATACGCTATTTAGAAAATAGCTAGGTAAGCTGATCAGTCACTCTGTTCCCGCAAGACTATGCCAAGTCCTTTTACGGCACTTGCATATCCCCAGTAACAGTGCTCGCATCTAATGCGAATGTTGCATCTTATGCAACCAATACTCGATCTTATTATGTATAGTGTCCTTGACACTACATCTTAATAATTATCATAACCAACATTTCCATAATCCTTATCAGAATACCCTTATTCCTGGAGATCTCTATCTCCAAAGGTATCCAAAGTTAAGACCTTTTAGATCTCCATCTATAAAGTCTTAAGCTTTGAAGATAAGACTTTGAGATCATTATCTCAAAAATCTTGTCCTCTATGAAGATATTGTTATTACTGCAATCAAGTGTTTTCTCTCCATAGTAGGATTAGCAACACTTTACTACTCCCACTGCATGGCAGATATCTGGCTTTTGTACACATCTAGCATACACTCAGCATCTCGTAACTAATGCACAAGTGCAAGTAGTTCTAGCATTCACTTCCTCAACTCTTTGAGGTGTTATCCCTTCAGATAGGTCAGAACCATATCTTAAGGGATGGAAGCCTTTCTTGGTATGTTCCATAAAATGGAATATGTCCAAGGTGTACTACTAATGTGATAGTCCCAATACCCTCTTCACTTTGCTCCTGAACAACTTCAGAACTAAGATCCAAGAGGTATCCTTGAGATCATATCTCAAGTTATGGAACAACTAGATAATAAAACACTTATTGTTATCCTTATATCATTTTAAATGATTAGGATATCATCTACATTTAGCACGATGAACACAAAGGCACTCCCACTAAGCTTCACATGGCTCATCAAGATTCTATCTGAAATCATAACATTTATAATTTCATCAAATCTTATGGTCCAACTTCAAGAAGCTTATTTGAGTCCATAGATGGAGCTCTCTAGCTTGCACACCTTGCTTTCCTCAATTATGAAGCCCTGGGGTTACTTCATGTGAATATCCTTAGAGAGGTATTCATAGAGGAATGCAATATTGACTTACATCTTGAAGATACAATAGTCAAGTTGTGTAGCTAAGGTTAGCAATATTCTGATAGTTTTAAGCATGGTCACCGAAGAGCAAGTCTCATCGCAATCAATGTCTTCTCTTCCGGTGTGTAGCTCATGGCTACGAACCGTTCTTTGAAAGTCTCCACCTTCTCATCAGGTTCGCTTTCTCTTGAAGATCCATTTATCCTTTGCAGGTTTTACCCAGGTAGGTGGATCCTCGAGGGTCCATATACAACACTTGTATATAAAGTCTACATTAGACTTTTATTGCTAACATCCATCTATCCATGCTATGATCTTCAGAAGCTTCATCACATGAAGTTCGATCATTGTCAGATTTCTCTGAAACATGGAATCCATCCTCAAACTCATTTGAAGAGGTTTTAGTGTTTCATCTTTAATTGTCCTTTTAGTTTCCAATTTTTAGGAGCCTCATTATCTTTTCAAGATTAAATGAGTTCCTATACTTCATTTTCATCTTGATTCTTAAGAGTCTCTACCTCTAAGAATCACATTCTCAGAGATGAGATATTTTAAGAATCTCAAGGTCATAAAGTAGGTATCCAATACCATCCTTTATTTTCCTAATGAAGCAGCACTCTCAAGTGCTAGATTCCAGCATGCATGGAACCTTATTAAGGATATATATTGTAGTCTCTACTACACATATATATATACCTGGAAACTAAGGGATAATTATGCTGATAAGATCATGTCACACATGATCCAATTTGTATCTCCCTATAACTCTTTTGAGTTAAGGTGTGATAGGAGGATTGAGATAGAAGTTATTTTCATATCTCTATAAGGTATTTATGAATTCATCTAATAGGTACTGACTACCTAGATTAGATCAAATTCATTTGATCTTCCTTCATATTCTAGTTCTAAACCAAAATTGTGAAATCTTCGAACTTTTTAAAGGTTTCTGAGTGAAGAGAAGAAATCTCATATCATACATAATCATCAGTAGATATCATATATCCATAATGTTTACTATGATATAGATGATCTGCATACATCAATATGTAAGAGATCCTGAATACCTTGACATCTTACACTATTCCCAAAGAAGGATGTATTGGACATTATACTTTGAACACAATATTCATAAGTATGTAAGTTTTGAAATTTTAGACATTCTAAAGTTTCATATCTTACTATCTTGTTGATCAAATCAACAGACAAATGTCCAAGGCTTGATGTTAGATCATTGTCAAATGTTTTTCATCCTCCTATTGATCTTAAGGTTCAATTTCTGTATTTAGAAATGTTAATGAACCATTCATTAATTTTCTAATTTAGTGGAGTCCACTAGATTTTAGATTACTATCTGAAATATCTCCATCATAACTTTTTATGATAGATTTATTACAGAATTCATGTTTATTTCCAACATTTAGAAATAAATAATGAATGTATTCTAATATCTAGGTCATAGAGACATTCTCTAAGACTAAGGGCTCTCCCACTGAAATTAAAAAGTCTCTCAATCCAGTAGAGATTGTTGCAACAATTGCATCATTATCTATGTGGATGACTATTAAACCTGAAGATCAAATTTTCTAGTCTTCTAAAACATATGCAACCCATTGCAAGTGTTATTAGAAGATTGAGATACAATAATTAGACTTTATCTTATCAAATAAGAAAGTCAATCTCAATGATTTATGTAGATTATTCTGATGCTCCATCCGAGTCCTTCTCTAAGGATTATAAGACAGATATGATAGTCATACTATCAACACATCAACTTATTGCAGTATTGGCATTTATCCAACTCTTTGGATGTCATATGAAAATCACAGAAGTATGTCAACTCTTTTGACTTTCCTTCTTACTTGGGTCCAACCCATGCTTCCACTGCGCTCCCTTCATCTCAAAGCAACCATTGCTCAAGACTAAGGATCTCTTTTGTTAAATTCAAAAGAATTCAAAGTAAGAGTATTTCAACATTTATACATGCTTCATTAAATTCATACAATATGAATATTATGAAGCTTCATGAATGACTAGAGTAAAGATAGTAGAATGATGACACTCATCATCTACATTCATCTAAACTCTTAAAACATAGGTTCAGGTAGGTACTCAAACAATTTGAATACATCATCTCTTATAGAGCTACCATTCTACATGATGTAGAGAACCATGTCACTCATGATTAAATGTCAAGAGCACATATGTATGCCAGAATATCTTCATTGATTTTATAAGGATTATTTGACAATTGTGATCATCATCGACATGTCACTTCCAAAGTACATCCGATGAGATCAAGACTATAGAGACATACAAACCCTAGGGTTGTAGTCCTATTATCTATTTAATTGTCATTCCTCAATATTATGAGGAAACTTGCACATTGCAACCACATACATTATGTGTCCAATGCAAGTACAATATCTGGATCATGAGTCCAATCCATGATATTTTATTGGTTATCATTGAGTATAATATTGAGTGGGTTTAATGAAGGATTATCTAAAATAAGAAATTTACATAAATTTATATATACATATTTTACTTTGATTTAGGAATTTTATATCAAAGTTGTCTTGCCTTGTCAACACTGAAAGTTCATTCCCTTAATCACTTTCAATGTAAGAGATATACTTACCAACATATCTCAGCAAGATCTGGGATCTCCTTCCTTATCTGTGTTGCATCCCAATAATATGAGAATCTGCAACTCCGATAAAAAGAAGCGGGAACACATTCCGCCTTGCAAGTCTAACTTGCATTTCCCAATTCGACCTTTAACACCCGGGCCCACCACCCCTAAGGTGATGTTGACCCGTCATTAATTGAACCAACTGTCAACAGGAATAGTACTCGCTATACGTAATCCAATATCGCCCCAATAATATGAGGATTCGATATTGGGGTCACTACGTATACAGCCTTACTCTTTCGAGAAGCAAAGAGCCCGATCTAGATGTGCTTGCATGCAGGAGCTGTCACTTCGAACAGGCGTCTCCCACATGCAATCCTTGGCGACGGAACCCTTCGCCTTGATGGGAGACCATGGATGTCACTTATGTGATCCTCCATATCATGTTCAAATTTTAATTAATTATCATGAATCACATTCATATAATTAATTCTTCCAAGGGAAATAATAACTCTATTCATAATAGAGTGTCTTAAATAGGCATAATCAATTTAATCATATTAAATTAATTATTAATCCAATTCAATCAATCAAACTTGATTATTTTACTTGAATATATATATATATATGGTAATATCTCAGAATACGTATTAATTCGAATTTTAATAATTAGAAAAATACACCTTGGTTTTCTCCGGCATTATACAGTCCCTACCCGCTGTCATGGCCAGTACCGACGAGAATGGGACGGACCACATACGTTGCAACGCGCAACCCCAATGCTCTCCGACTAGACACCATATCCACCTCGGGAAATCATAATACCAGATATATCAATTTGTACTTGAGATGATCATCGGTTTTTCAACCAAAATTATACCATATAGTAATAATCAAAATATTTTTGATTATAAGGAAATTTGCTACACAAATTCCCAATCCTATTCAAGCATCAAGTTTGATGATTGTGTTTCCAATTATGATTTGGAACATATCCAATCAATTTATTGGTTGAGACCAAGTCAATTAGGAAAATAATCATGTTCCAATATTTCACAAATATTTTCCAAGATTATTTCACGAAATTAACACTTAATTTCACTAATTGACAATCACTTGGTTCTAGATTAGGGTTGTAATTTCAGTAGTGACCCCTACTCACTAAAATTAACATATCTCAATCAATTTAAATCCAAATTAGACAAAATCAATTTTCAAAGATTGCTAACTTGATTTAGGACAGATCCCAAGTAAAGTTTCACGCATTTCGAGGCAGATCATAACAGTAATTAACTCTTTAATTATGTTAAGATCTGCAGTTCCCGCAACAGTGCATACATGTTCATTAAAACAACCATATCTTGAGCATACGAAATCCGATTTACGCAAACTCAGATCCTATGGTTTACTTATTTAATGGGGAACAAAATCCAAGTAAATAATTCGTGCTTAAACGTTTTAAACATGGCCGAAATTATTTACTAAACAGATCTGCGAAATCAAATGCAATAAAAACTTTCGCGACCTTCACGAACCCAAGTCATCCTCGGTTTGCGAATCATATTCGAAACCGTCAAACTGGCTCTGATACCACTTTAAGTATAAGGTTAGAACCTCAAGCGCACCACGGAAGCGTGATCGTCGTATCGAATACGATGAAGAACGACTAGTCGTACTAGTTGTTCTAGGCAGCGGAAATTAAAAATTTTTATGTGACAAAACCACATGATCCAAGAACACTTCTCGGATCGTTTCGTCTAAACCACAAACAAGTATTAGAGTTACCTCTTGAAGCGTGGTTGCGATCGAGTCTCTAAACAAAGAGACCTCCTGTCTCAAGTCCGATCCGACGGAGGAGACGCTTGCGAGCGCGGGGATGAACCACGTGCTTCTCGCAATCCATGTTGATGATCCAAGCAGTAGGATCTCCTGATCTCGACACACAAGATTCGACATCTTCTTCACGAGCGAGGCGCGCCGAAGAGACGGAGATCCACGAGCAAAGAATCGGGCAGCATAACGACGATGCTGCGGCGATGGAGAATCTCTCTAGGTCATCCATGGTGGACGACCAATAGAGGGAGAGAGAGAAAGAGAGAGAGAGATTTGCTTCTCAAGCATTATGTGTACTAAGAAGAGCAATGGGGTGCCTCTCCTTTTATAGGGTTTTGGGATCCATGGATCTCAATCCATGGGACAACACAAATCCAATGGTTCACATCGATTTGTGTTTCTTTCAATGGTCATGATTTGTTGCTAAAAACACAACAACAATTAATTTAATAAAAAATCAAATATATATTAAATATAATTTGATTTATATCAAATCAATCTCCATTGGAGAAATAGGAAGGAGGCAAGCCTCCTTCCATAAGGGGAGGTGGACGGCCATGAGTCCTATAAGGACTTGGTGGCCGTCCCCTCTTCTTATTATGGAAGGGAGCCTCCTTTCTATTTTACATGAGATTGCATTATCTCATGATTCTCTCCAATATTTGCAACAACTTTTGTTGCAAATTACTTCACAAAAATAAATCCAATTTATTTTGTGACCATTGCAATCATGCGATTGGAAATTTGTGAATCACATTCACAACCCAAAATAAAATGTAAATTACATTTTCAATTTAATGTCCAATGTGAATCCAATTCACATTAACATTTAATTAACAAATGTAAATTACAAACATATCTCTCTTATATATTATAAATCACATTTATAACCTATTTGATTAATATGGATATTGCTATCCATATTAGTCATATCCATGATAATTAAATCATATTTAATCATCTTGGATCTCTATTCTCTTGTGTCCAAATAATATGAATCACATTCACATTATTTATATCTTTGATAATTAAATCACATTTAATTATCTAAGATAATTCTCTCTTTATAATATGAATCAAATTCATATTACTCATAATAATTAAATCACATTTAATTATCCATTTTCTCAATGCTCGGATACATATATCAACAATAGAATTATCCATGAACTCTTTCAAGGATAACGCGCTTTCTCCGCAGATACTTGGAGATAAGGACAGGGCGATTGTATTGTTCCACGTATAGTGACTTGGATATTGAGATCGTATCTCAAATCCAGATCGCGGGCCTTCCATAGATGCTTGATTAAATCAAGACCGCAAATCTAATCTTCATCTGAATTACATTCAGATCAATGTCCAACATTTGAACCAAGATTAGATCACTTCTCTACTGAGAGGAGTCACTAAAATCCAGACCCGTTTCATCACTCCCTAGGACTGGAAGCATAATGGTTATACAATCGTTTATGATCACATCACCCTCAGGTATTCCCAATACCTGTACATCCTGCATACTGGAAGACTCAGATTAAACCTGAAGTATTTGATCAACTTTATACTGTCTACTTCATGGTTTTATCAGTAAGTTTCTCATTCGATCAGTGGGAGTTGGTATCGATCATATACTTTCCAAAAGCATATATCATACCTAGGTCTTGATCATATACTTTCCAAAAGTATATATTAAACCTACAAATTCAGTCAAGCTTCCAAAGCGAGACGACCGTGCACGGAATTTGATTCTTGCCAATATCTCATGAGTGAGCTCATGTACTCTGGTTCAATAAATGAACCTGTATGATCCCTTTGAGAGATTGTATTACTCATATGCCCTTATATGCACACCAGCGCGCCGGTGTATAGACCTTGGTTAGGTCATAAACCTATTAGTCTGCCAAATGTACATACTCAGACATATAGCAACACATCTGTCTCCGGTCAGAGGATGCGTGCCTGTATCGTGACAGCATACGATATAGGACTTCGGTTATCTCGATCTCGTTAAGTCAACTTTTTGACCTAACTAATCTGACACCTTTGAATCTCTATTCCTATGCAGAGGACCTGCATCAAGAGGTCGGTCAGATATCAGCCTTTAGATATAAGGATTGACATCTCCTACTCAGGCTGGAGATAATCTCTTAACAATCATTTGACGGTGCTTGATGAGTCCTCAATCTAACCCTTTAGATATTCATCCAAGCACCAGCCTCTATGATTCAATAGTTGAATCAACAGCTGTATGATCATCAAGATGGCCATCGTACATAACCCTAATTGTACTAAGGGACCTATTATGCAAATTATTTATTCTTCATTTCAGATCAGGGAATGATATTTGCAATAACATTTATTGCATAATGGCTCGTCGTGGGCTCGCATTTCCAACAATCACGACAATATGTATGCCATAAAATTTATAAACATCATTTGTTATCTTGGATTTTCCTGCAATTGATTTGTATTATGCAATTTGATAAGCAACCATGTAGATTCGTGATGAATTTGATATATGTATTAGTTTATTTACTGCTTAGACCATCTTAAGTCTTTTATTGTTTGTTTACTAATCAACCTAGATGTTAACTCATAATGATGCCATGCTAACATTGGAAGAGAATGCAATTAGGGAAGATGAAGATGTGGAGGTAAATGTGGGTGTGCAAGTTTCAAATAAACGTTCACGTCAATCGCAATCACAGGTTTGGCAACATCTGATGAAGGTTGGAGTAATTGATGGCAAGGAGATGTGCAGATGCAATCATTGTAAGAAACTCTTATCATGTAAAAGCATGAGCGGAACTAGTCATCTAATCTGTCACTTGGAAAAGAAATGCTTGTTTTTCAAAAATCACGAAAAGTCACAAGGCTATTAAATTTAACAAATTTAGATCATGGAGGCATTGTTTTAACATAGAAGTTCGACCAAGAACGAAGTAGGAGTGACTTTGTGAAGTTGGTGATTTCTGGGGAGATGCCCTTTAGAGTTGTAGGAAATCCATGGTTCAAAAAATTATAGAGAATTTACAACCAAAATATAAGGTTCTTTCTCGATTTACATTGAAAAGAGATTGTTTGAAGATGTATGAAGTGGAAAAGTTAAAGTTGTTGAACAATCTTAAAAAAATGGCAGGCAGAATTTGTATTACCACATATGTGTGGTCCTCTATCCAGAAGTTAGGATACATGACGATCACCGCACACTACATTGACCATAGGATACATGACGATCACCGCACACTACATTGACCATCATTGGAAGTTACAAAAAAAATCTTGAGTTCTGTTGCACCTGCATCTCAACATACAGGAGAAAATATTGCAGATCTGCTTGTTAGTCATCTTAATGAGTGGAATGTGTATAAGTTATGCACTCTTACTGCAGATAATGCATCAGTTAATGATGTCTTATGTAGGATTTTGATTGAACAATTTTCTTCCACTGATTCTCTCTTTCTTAGTGGTGGTTTCTTCTGTGTGCGTTGTTGGGCACATATTCTGAACCTTATTATTCAGAATGGTTTGTTGGAGATTAATGATTTCATTACAAAAATCCGCAACTTAGTCAAATCTATAAAATACTCAAATATGAGGCATCAGGAATTTCTTGAGATGGGTCAATAGGAGCTTATTACAGCCACGAAAGGATTGCGATTGGATGTGAGTACACGTTGAAACTCTACATATCTGATTCTCAAGTCATCATTGTTGTATCAGAAGGTCTTTAATCGAATGAAGACCTGCAAATTTTAGTTATTAGATGTCCCTTCCCCTGCTGAATGGAAAAAGTGGAGCTTATCCATGGCATTCTTGAAATTTTTTATGTGGCTACAAGGATCTTTTCTGGATAGAAATATTCTACTTCAAACATGTTTTTCAACATAATTTTTGAGATAGAAAGGGGCATGTTATCTTTAAGGAATGTTGATGATGTATCCATCAAAAGTATGACAATGAAGATGTACACTAAGTTTGATCAATATTGGAGGGATGGGGATACAATGCCTTTATCTATAGTCACAGTGTTAGATCCTCGCTATAATTTTGAGTTCCTCTATTTTTCCTACTCAAATCTTTACTCAGATGCAGAAGTCACAGAACATGTCACCCACACTGAAAATGTATTTCGGGCAATCTATGATGAATATGCTGCCACTTTTAAGGAGACTCGATGCAGAAATTCTATAATGCAAGACATATCTGAACACAAAAATATTTGCATGATGAAAAAGAAGGAAGACAATAGGATTCAATTTATGAAACAAAAGAAGGTGATGGGTTCATCATAGTTAGGAAAATCTGAGGTCCAGTTATATTTAGAAGATAACTCTGCAGACAATGAGGAAGATGAACACTTTGACGTTTTGAGATGATGGCAACTGAATTCAAAAAAATATCGCATACTATCCAAACTTGCACGTGATATTCTTGCAATACCAGTGTCCATTGTAGCTTCAGAAAGTGCTTTCAGTAATGGTGGTAGAGTTTTGGACTCCTATAGAAGCATACTTGATCCAACAACTGTTGAGGCACTGATTTGCATGATAGATTGGATATGCGAGGAAGAAAAGTATAATAACATAGAAGAAAATATTGGTGAAGAAGAAGAGGAAGAAGATGATGATGATCAAAGTAGGACTTTATCTCGTAAGTTTTCCTACTAATTTTGTTACAAACTTTTTGCTTGCCTCTATATTAATATATAATATTTGAATTGTAGGTTTTCCAACCATCATTGAGTGAGAGAAAAAGGTTGGATTAGGAAATGTGGACTTTAAATTCAAATTTGATTTTTAAAGGTACAGTTAATTCTTTAAACAAAAAAAATACCATTCCATATTTTATAACCTATAGACATGTAAAGTTATTTTAATTTCCTTTTAGGTGGTTGATTAGTCCATGCATTTCATATTTTATTTTGGAGACATGGGATAGATAATAAACAATGCATATTTTAGTTGACTTGGGCATTATATTTTATATATATATTGATGAATGATGATGAGAGTAGGAATTCATCTGGTATGTTTGCGTATTCATTTCATTGTTCATCATAATTTTTTTTACATATGTACTGATATTTGTTGTTTAAAATGTAGGTTTGCCATCCATCATTGAGTGAGAGAATAGTTTGCCAACAATGCATATCTCGGTTGACTGTGGCATAATTTTTCTAGAAAGTTTATGCCTTGTGATTGTGGTCATGTCATGTGGAATCGAGAATAGTTTGATCTTTTATTTTATAATCATTCATTTTGGATTTTTCTTTGACGATGATGGTTTGATTAACACCAAACATTGCATTTTATTGTTCATCTTGGACATTTTATTTACATATTGTATGTCTTGTGGTGGTGGAGACTGGCTTTTATTTTATTTCTTATATTTTTAATGGTGTGTTTTATCTCCCAAACATCCCTTCATTTGATAATGTGATTGAGTTACATGTTGATTATTTAGTTTTTTTAAGAAAAACTAACTTCCTTAGCTGCTCATGTAAACCATACATGGTCACCTACGACCATGCCTCAACATATATGGATACAAAATAAATTCTGAAACAAAAACTTGTGAAGTTGACCATTGCAACAAACAACTTCTTGTTATTGACCATTGAAATTGACATTGGAAAAAAATCCTAACACAAGCATAGTACCACCCCGTACTCTAAAACAATAGGAAAAATAAAAATTAGTATCAATAAGAGAAAATGCATAAATCAAAGAAATCCCGCTTATCTTGTGGGTCATCCCAACCCAAGCCCGACCCATAAGACCATGGGTAGGGCATGGGCTTGGACAACTAAAAAATAGGGCCTAGGTCCGGCCCATGGGCCTGAAATCTTAGATGGGCTTGGGTTGGACTAACCTGGGCCCAGCCCTACCCGGCCTGATGCTCAACCCTAGGGATGAGTGACTTCACATGTTCATTCCTTATCTCAACACATGTCTCTTCTCTTGTCTATATTCATGTCTATACTTAGGGATACCTTACCTTAAGAGTAGGGGGAGACATGACAAATCATTGAGTTATTCATTCCTACCCTCGACCCTCCCCGCATGTAGATACAGTCTGTTATACTTCGGATTATTTGATCCTATAGGGGGGACTATCGACTTCTTATTCTTCTGATTCTTCCATTCATTGTTCTTTGGTCATGAAAGTATGGTCTTTTCTATACTCAATACGAGTTATGTCTTCTCTTTTTCTCTCTGATCTATGAGGACATAGCTCAAGCTAAGTATAGGGGTCATATATATGTTGTATATACTTTAGCCATAACTCGTACTTTCATATTTTCAAAATAGATGTGAGGATGAGACCTCGTAGATATTATAGGGCTGAGTCTCTCTCTTCCATGCATCGGTTAATGCTTGTTGAATTGCCCGGGGAAGGGATCCATGCTGGCTTGAACCTTTCCACTTCCACAGTTTCTCCAAAAGACCTCTCTATCTCTTCCCTAAGTCCTTCCCCCATAGGAGGGAATCTAAAATACTATATACACATACCCAATTCATTAAATCAGCTAATAAAAAGATGTACATTATTCCTCAAATTCTTTTGTATATAGTGATTAATAAATCGGGTAAAATATTTTGCAAAATATTTGAAAAATAGTTTGAAAATCTATTTGAAAAAACTTTTGAAAACTTTTTGAAAAACATTCTGTAAAATGTTTTCAACCTTTATAAAAATGTTTGGTTTGTAAAAGTTTCTTTTCTTTGTATGAAATAAAATGTTTTGAAAATATATTTGCAAATGTTTGGAAAATTATTGCAAAAATAGTTTGAAAAATCTTGATATAGTGTTTGAAAAATATTTGCAAAATGGTTTTCAAATGTTTGTGAAAAATATTTGCAAAAAAATATTTTGAACTATAGTTTTCAAAATTGTTTCAAAAATCATTTTCAATAAGTTGAGGAATATATCCATATCCCTTCTCTCTCATTTCATCTCTATTGAATTAAATAATCTATATTTCATTTCTTTTTGTTCCAATCAAAAATGATTTTATCTTTAAACCTCAATTCTTATAAATTATTAAGATGCACTCTCGTGTAAATATTTGTACCTATCTTTTATTCCAAAAGGCTTTTTGTATTGAAAATACCCTAAAATTTTGCAAAAACCAAAATCCCAAAAACATTTGCAAAATCCTTTGAAAAACTGCATAAAATTTGCAAAACCTTTTTCAGAAATCCATAAAAAGTTCAAAATTAGAAAATTAAATCACAAAAATATTTTTCTTGCATTATACATAACATTCGCGTTTTTCGGAATAATATAGATAATTCAACAAGTCCAAATAAAATCTGAAGATTGGAACTCAGACGGGACCTTAATACACTTAATTTCAAAGGAACCCAATGAGGACTGGAAGTGGAGGTATTTCTGGTCACCTTGACTTAATTCTTTAGGTTCCATAAGACTACGTTCATAAGTCAATTCAATGTTCTTAAATAGAACCCTTCATATCATATGTACGACTCTTAAGATAGTGACTTAATTGGAAACCTCACACCTAGCACTTAGCTCAACTCAGATGAACTGTTGAAAAATCGTGGGGTTTAAGTCGGGACAATGCAAGGACGCTTCATCAAGGGTGGCTCAGGAACCATTCTTAGGGATTGTCGATACCAGTACAGTAACCCACTCCTTTTGGTAACAATGATATCTAAAGACTGGAGACAAAATGAGATAATGCTTCGGATGAGGAATGGTCTACAGGCGCAACTTTCCCAGGCCCCAAAAAAGTGGGTGGAACAAAAGATGTTATATCCACCGGGGAACAAGCAAGAATGTAGAAGTTGTACAAGGTCAAAGAAAATATCCAAATAAGCTTATATCAAACATTCCACAAAAATTTGAGCTTCAGAAAAAGCCTGCTTCTTGGTGAAGAATATGTTACACTGACCGACTACACAAGGGGATAAAAGACTACACTAGTCCATTCCCACTTCTTTTCCCATTCTTCTAAATTCTCCCCCATTGATTGTAAAGATCAGGAGCACCTGACCTTAGAAGGTAATATCTGTCTCCACGAGGACGAGTTACTAGAAGAGTAGACGCCTTAATGGTTCAACAGTTTTGGCTGGGGAGAGCTGAAGAAATTCACAGACATGGTTTTATCACTTCAAGGTAGCAAGAGTATGCGACTGGGAGGATGGTTCTGACCTAGATGTGAACTGAACTTGAAGATAGGATTATGGAACCTGAGGGATGTTATGTCACACTTATCGACTTCCATGTGGTTCTGAAACACATTAATAAACCAAAGGCCTTCTCTGAGCTCCAAACTTTGACTTTATTAAGACTAGTTTAAAAGTCAACTATTATTCCAACTTATTTCTTTTTCTTTTCTTTATTTTTATTTTTCTGCACTCATTACATGAGAGTTTGCTAGGTACTATAAAAGGCAAATATAAGGGGGTGATGAATCTTTATTTCATCACCTTTATTCTTTCATTTTGGCCTTTAAACCTAGTTCAATGCATGTAAATAGCATTACCTTATACAAATTAACAATCATTATTTATTGTATAATTATTTTAAAAATTAAATTAATTAAAGCCAAAATAAAAGAATAAAGAAAAGAAAATAAAAAATAATAAAATGTCAAAGGTATTTTATGACCCTAGACCCTGAGACCAAATCAAGAATTGATTTGGTCGACAAGGAATAAAGTAAGGGGAGATAAGGGCCAAAAATACAATAAAAATCTTATTCTTTTCATCAATAATTCATTTTTGAGACTCAATTTATTCTTTACTATTTATTCATTAAATCAATAAACTTTGGACAAGAAATCTGTAGATAAAAATGTATAGAATAATACGAAACTGAGTTTCCATAAAAATAATACTTAGTGTATATTTTATACTCATAATAAAAAGCCAAAACACATACTTCCCAGATCCTTATCTTTTCAATAAAAACTCAAAATACATCAAGATCACTTTTAATTGTATATAACTTTTAACAATATATTTAATGAACGTGAATTCACTTAATTTGGAGTTAAAGTATGGAAGTTAGGTTTTGGACCCCTATTGTATATTATACCTGAATAAAATATTCGTTTTATTTATTCATTATAATTTTTATAATTCTATATTTGTATAATTTTGTAAATATTATTTACAGTATATGTACATATCTAGGATAGAATAAAATCATAATGAAAATACAAAATTAAAATAGTCCATGTAATACACAGATGGCATACCTATACTCATACATAAATAATATACAACCCTATTTCAGAAAAATACAATAAAAATATATTTGGGTATCTAAAATTAAGTTATAAGTAAATAAAATATGAAAATAAAATAATAGTATGAAAATACAAATAAAAAATATACAAAACATAGATCAATGTACATATAAATATACTTGTAAAAAGTAACGTGTAATAAATTGACTCAAAAAATAAGTAAAAATCATATTAAAATACTAAATAAAATAATAAACATTTTTATTTTATAATTAGAAATTAAATAATCATTTACTATTTTTAATTAATTATTTTTGAATAAATCCGGCTCTTTTGTCTTGTAGTGTCTGATGTGGACCAATCAGGAGGCGGGGATTGTTGACCTTGGTCAACTGTCCTTCCCTTTCCTCTAGCGTCTGTCAGATCCTTGAGACCTCCACTTCCTCAAATTTTCCAGGTTGCCCTTTGCCTCCATTCGCATCGAGTCATTAATAGATCTTGTTCACATCACGATCGCCCTCCTCGCCTATTCATTAGATTCGCCTGATCTGCATTGAGCCACGAGTAATTATCAATCAAAGATCGACCCAACCTCTGTCTATAAATAAAGGACCCCTTCGTTATTTCATCTCTTGATCCCTTTCCAAGCTCTGTACTGTGTCCAACTGTGTGCGTGAGAGTCCACTGGTGATAGAGGTGCTTTCCTAGAGGCCAGGAGCACCATAGGAGGAGGAGAGCATGTACACGATGGCTCTCCAGCAGCGTCTACTCCCTGGTCCACCATCAGGTTAGAGCTGTGCATTTTACTTTCCTTAGATAGATTTCCATTTCTTCGTTTCATTCTTGTATTTAATTTAGTCTTCAGTTCATAGGAGTAGTTATAATTCCATTAGTGAGTTCGTCGGAGCCAATAGGGTTCTGGTCATTACATCGTGATTGGACCTGCTTCTTGATGTGCCAACTGCCTCATTCTTTGTCCCTAACACTACTCTATTGCTTCGTCTCATTTCTCCCTTGAATTGAGTCACGATTCGAGGAGATCGAAGCCCCATCCTTCATCCTCGTCGGAGTTGCACCCATCTCATCATTCACGAGGTCTCAGACCTCCTCTTTTGGGCCGCGAGGAACCTCTCATGCCACTGAATCTTTCGTGCAAGTCCAGCCTCCTAGAGAACCACTGAAGCCTTGATTCGAGGCATTTTGCACCTCCTAGGTTGCCTGAAGCTCTCATTGCTCACCACTACTCCACCAATGAGATATGGATCTTCTGGAGGCTCCTGTAGATGCTGAAGAATCCAAGGAACCTGAAGGATATGAAATGATCCTCAAGCGCATCACGGAAAGCATGAACACCCGTATTGATTACGAAAAGAACGACTAGTCGTACTATGTGGCAGGTGCGCGGGAATCTTAAAAATTATTCTGCGATGAACAAATAGAACGATTCTGGATTATCTTAACCACACAAGTAGAAGGAATCCTCTTAATGAATGAGACTCCTGTCTCAAGTCCGATTGTCGGAGAAAGAACTTGCGAGAGCGGGGATGAGTCACGTGATCCTCACATAGTTGATCCAAGCAAGTTGAACTCCTGATCTCTTTGTACGAGATTGATCGTCTTCTTAGCGAGAGTAGCAGTCCAAGAAGATGGAGAATCGAAGAACGTCGAAGCGGCGGCGCGGTGGCAGAGGCGACGACGGCTATCTCCCGCCAGGGTTTGGTGGACGACCACCAAGGAGAGGGAGAGAGGGCTGGTGTGTAGAAGGAAGAAAGAGAGAGAGATGTGCTTCAAAATCTTAGCCCTAGAGAGCATGGTATGCCTCTCTATTTATAGGGTTTTGGGATCCATGGATCTCAATCCATGGGACACATAAAATCAATGGATGAGATTTATTTATGATCAATCCAATGGTCAAGATTGTTGTTGGTAAAAACCAACAACTTATAATTTAATTTAGATCAAATATATTTGACAAATCAAATATACATCAATCCTAAAATTAAACCAATCAAATAAGGAGACAACTACCATGGAGATCTCATCTCCCCATGTAATATAGTGGACGGCCACCAATTCCATATAGGACTTTGTAGCCGTCCACTTATTACCAAGTGGGGGTAATCTCATGAAATCTCATGAGATTGCATGTCTCCATGAAATTCTCCTTTATTTAATCCAACAACTTTTATTGTGATTTATTCTAAAAAAATAATTCATAATTAATTTTGAGAATATTGCAATCTTGCCATTGGAAAATTGTGAATCACATTCAAAACCCAAAACAAAATATAATTTACATTTATCAATTAATTAAACAATGTGTATCCAATACACATTAAAAATTAATCAACAAATATAAATCATAATTAGCTCTCTCTCTCTAATATATTATAAATCCCATTTATATATATTATAAATAATTGGATATTGCTATCCTCATTATTCTTATCCACAATAATTAAATCACATTTAATTATATTGGACAATTTCCACACACATCAAGATAATTAAATCACATTTAATTTTCAATTTCTTAATGCTTAGATCTATGGAATTATTATTGAACCCTTCAAGAATAATGCAATTTCTCCTCAAATACTTGGAGATAAGGACATGGCGATTGTATTGTTCCACGTATAGTGACTTGGATATTGAGATGACATCTCAAATCCAGATCCCATGGACCTCTCATAGATGCTTGATTAAATCAAGGCCGTAAACCTAATCTTCTCATTGCATCTGAATCTTATTCAGATCAATGTCCAATACATGGACTAAGATTAGGTCACTTCTCTATTGAGAGGAGTCACTAAAATCCAGACATGTTTCATCACTCCCTCGAAATGGAAGCGTCATGGTTATATAATCGTTTATGATCAAATCACCCTCAGGTATTCCTAATACATGTACATCATGCATATTGTAAGACCTATGATAATCCTGAAGATATAGATCACTTTTACACTGTCATCTCCAGGGTTTGATCACTATGTTTCTCAATCTTGGTCTTTAGAAGTTGGTATAGATCATATGCTTTCACAAAGCATATATCTTACCTTCAAATTCATGTCATGCTTCCAAAGCATGACATGCATGGAATTTGATCAGTCCCAATACCTCATGAGTGAGCTCATGTCTCCTGGTTCACAAGTGAAGCTGTATGATCCCTTTGAGAGATCGTATTACTCATATGTCCTTCTATGCACACCAGCTCACCGGTGTATAGACCTTGGTTAGGTCATCAACCTATTGATCTGCAAAATTTACACACTTAGACATATAGCAACACATCTGTCTCTGCTCAGAGGATGTGTGCCTATGATGTGACAGTATTCAACATAGGTCTTTGGTTGTCTCGATATCGTTAGGTCAACTCATTGACTCAACTAATCTGATACCTCTGAATCACTATTCCCATGCAGAGGACATGCATCAAGAGTTCGATCAGATATCAGCCTAATGAGAAAGGATTGCCATCTCCTACTCAGGCTGGAGATCATCATTTGACAATCATTTGATGATGCTTGATGAGTCCTCTATCTAACTCCTTACATATTCATCCAAGCACCATCTTCTACGATTAATCAATGAATCAACAGTTGTATGATTATCAAGTTGGCCATGGTACATAACCCTTATTGTACAGAGGGACCTTATAGTGCATTCATTCAATCAATTTCAGAAAGGGAGTGAAACATAATCAATAACTTTTATTGATAAATCAATTATTACAATAACATTTATTGTAGGAATGGTTCGCCTCGGGCTCACACTGCTAACAATCTCCCACTAGCGCTCAGAACCGTTCAGAAACAATCCTTAAACCCATACTCATTACATGCTAGTCGAAAACCTTATGTGTCAGAGGTTTGGTAAGAGGATCAACAACATTGTCAGCAGAGGCCACCTTGGTGATGATGATGTCACCATGCTTTTGAATCTCCCGAATGATGTGGTATTTCCTTTCTACGTGCTTGCTCTTCTGATGCCATCTGGGTTCCTTCAACTGGGCTATGGCTCCCATGTTATCACAGAGTAGCGGGATGGGAGTATCAGAGGAAACTACGCCAACCTCCAAGATGAACTTGCGCAACCACACCACCTCCTTTGCAGCATCCGATGCGGCAATGTACTCGGCTTCTGTTGTTGAATCTATTGTAGTGTCCTGCTTCTTGCTTCTCTAGCTCACAGTACCACCATTCAACAGGAATACAAACCCTGATGTCGACTTTCAATCATCAATATCCGATTGGAAGTTAGAATCTGTATATCCCATGACTTGGAGATCACCATCTCCATAGAGCAAGATGTAATCTTGCGTCCGTCTTAGATATTTGAATATGTTCTTTACTGCATTCCAGTGTTGTTCTCCATAGCAGGATTGGTAACGACTTACCACTCCCATTGTATGGTAGATATCTGGCCTAGTACACATCATGGCATACATTAAGATTCCTACAGCTGATGCATAAGGGCATCCAGCCATGGCTTTCTTTTCCTCAACAGTTTGAGGAGCCATTCCTTTAGACAGGTGGATACCATATCTTAAAGGTAGGAATACTTTCTTGGAACTATCTATATAGAATAGTTCAAGAATCTTCTTAATGTATCCATGTTGTGACAATACCAAAATCCTCTTTTCTCAGTTTCTGAACAACTTCAGGCCTAAGATGTAAGAGGCTTCTCCAAGATCTTTCATCTCAAAGGTATGGGATAGCCAAATCTTCACACTGGTCATCATCCATGTGCCATTCCCAATGATAAGGATGTCATCTACGTAAAGCACGATGAACACAATGGCGCTCCCACTAAGCTTCTTGTACACACAAGGTTCATCAGGATTCATCACAAAATTATAACTCTTTATGGTTTCGTCAAATCTGATGTTCCAGCTACGAGAAGCTTGCTTGAGCCCATAGATGGATTTCTTCAGCTTGCATACTTTGCCATCCTCAGTTATGAAGCCTTGGGGCTACTCCATATAGATATCCTCCTTGAGGTATCCATTGAGGAAAGTCGTCTTGACGTCCATTTGCCAGATGTCGTAGTCAAGATATGCAGCTATAGCTAGTAGTGTCCTGATGGATTTAAGTATAGCCACAGGAGAGAATGTCTCATCGTAGTTGATGCCTTCTCTCTGTGTGTAGCCCTTGGCTACGAGCCGTGCCTTGAAAGTCTCTACTTTCCATCAGGTCCCCTTTTTCTCTTGAAGATCCATTTACACCCAATGGGTTTTACCCCTTTAGGTGGATCCTCTAGGGTCCATACACCATTCTTATGCATGGAGTCAATTTCTGACTTCATTGCTAGGATCCATCTATCCATGTCATGATCCGCGAGTGCTTCATCAAATGAAGTAGGATCATTGTCAGTTTCACTTGACACATGGAATTCATACCTTTCAGGTGGTGCAACCACCCTCAAACTCCTTCTAAGAGGTATGGGTGTTTCATCTTTATTTACTTCTTCAGTTTCTGGTCTAGGAAGCTCATAATCTTTAGGGGATTATATGAGTTCCTCTACTTCACTTTTGTCTTGACCTTTAAGGAAATCATCCTCCAGAAATATCACATCTCTAGAGACAAAAACCTTTTGGGTCTCATGGTCATAGAGCTAGTATCCAATACCATCTTTAACATACCCAATGAAGTAACACTGACGAGTGCAAGATTCTAGCTTACTTGCGTCCACGTTCTTTGCATGAACCAAGCAACCCCAAACCCTCAAGTGATTAACACTAGGTTTGGTTCCATACCAGAGCTCATGAGGAATCTTAGGTACAGATTTGCTAGGAATCTTATTCAAGATATATATTGCAGTACAGATTTGCTAGGAATCTTATTCAAGATATATATTGCAGTCTCTACAGCATATCCCCAGAAACTAACTGGCAAATGTACTTTGCTCATCATTGAACGGACCATATCCATGATGGTCCTGTTGCATTTTTCAGCAACACCATTAAGTTGGGGAGTTCCAGGAGGAGTAAGATTGGAGACAATTCCATTCTCTTTAAGATATTCCTTGAATTCATCTGAGAGGTACTCGCCACCTCGATTAGATCGAATCTGTTTAATCTTCCTATCGGTTTGGTTCTCAACCAAAGCCTTGAATTCTTTGAACTTTTCAAAGGTTTCATATTTATGACGTAATAGGAAGACAAACCCGTATTGCGAATGGTCATCAATAAACGTCAAATAATATCGATATCCATTTCGAGCTGCGGTACTGAAGGGACCACATACATCGGTATGTATTAGGTCGATAATATCTTCGCATCTTGTAACCTTGTTACGGAAAGGCATCCTAGTCATTTTACCTCAAATACAATGTTCACAGGTAGGTAAAGATTGAACCTGTAGAAAATCCAAAGGTCCATCCTTTATCAATCTATTGATCCTATCAATAGATAAATGACCAAGCCTTTGATGCCAAATCATATTTGAATGATTTTTATTCTCCTTGAATCTTTAGGGTTTTTATTAGTGGTTGTAACATTCATGACATGCTCATTAATGCACAATTCATAGAGTCCACCAGAAGTCAAAATATCATCTATAATATATTTATCATAATGATTTATGACTAATTTATTACAGAAAAGGAATGAATATTCAATTCTTACTAGCTTAAATACAGATATCAAATTCCTCCTGACTTCAGGTACATAAAGACACTCTTTAAGTACTAGGACTCTACCACTAGATAATGATAGTCGACAAGTCCCGACGACGACTGCTGCAACACTTGCATCAGATCCCATCTGGACGACTATCACCCTTTCTTTAAGTTTTCTAGTTTCCTGAAACAAATGCAACAAATTTCATACATGAACAGAAGCACCAGAATCAACAACCCAACTTCCTTCTCGTCCAACGAGAAAACTGGTTTCAATGATAAAAGTAGATTTCATACCTGCTGGGGCTTTACCTTTGTCGACCGACTTCAGGTAATCCAGGCAGTTACGCCTCCAGTGCCCCGGCTTCTTGTAGTGGTGACATACGTCGGTTTTCTTTGATGCTATTAGAGTGGATGCATTGGAAGACGAGCTAACACCTTGTCCCTTCTTCTTTCTCTTCTAGGCTGGGTCCTTCCGAGAACCTTGCTTCCGACCGTGCTTCCCTCTGACCTGTGCAACCATTGCACTACCAGCGGGACCATCTTTCTTCATTACGTCTTCTGCAGACTTTAATGCAGCAAGAAGTCCAGCGTTCGTCAATTCCAGTTTGTTCATGTGGAATGAAACCACAAAGTTATTGAAAGACTTGGACAAAGACAGCAGAATGAAATCAGATTGCATGTCTGCATCCATGGTTGCCCCAAGAGTTTCCAGCTCCAACAAGTACCCAAATATTTTGAGTACATGTTCATGGACCGAAGTTCCTTCCTGCATCTTACAGCGAACGAGTTCTTTCATAACGTTGTATCGCTGGGTGGGGTTAATGTCACCAAACATATCTTTCAGATTCTGCATTATTTCCTAGCATGTGCTCATCTCCACATGTTGTTTATGAAGAACATTGGAGAGAGAACCCATGATATAGCATCTAGTCAAGAGATGATCTTCATCATACTTGTCATTGTATGCTTTTTCTTCCTTCGATTTAGGGTTTTCATGCTTGTCTTCTGAGTGCACATAACTTATGCACTCGGCCGAGAGTACAAGCTCTAAATTACGGATCCAATCCAAGTAATTTGGTCTGGTCAATTGGTTGACCTCCAGAAGCCTGCTTAGTGGGTTCATGGACTTCAGTTTTTGAAATTAAGAATGCACTATATTAGAACATATAATCATACATTCAATGTATGATATTTGATTAAGGCATTTTAAATCAAATTAGTCTTGCTCTGTCAACTATGAAAGTTTATTCCCTTAATCACTTTCAAAGTAAGACATATACTTACCGCTATATCTCAAGCAAGAACTGGGATCTCCTCTTTATCTTTGTCATATCCTAATAATATGAGAACCTATGACTCCAATAAAGAGAAGCGGGAACACATTCCGCCTTGCAAGTCCAACTTGCATTTCCCAATTCGGTCTTTAATACCCGGGTCCACCACCCCTAAGGTGATGTTTACCCATCATTAATTGAACCAACAGTCACCAAGAATACAACTCGCTATGCGCAATCCAATATCGCCCCAATAATATGAGGACCCGATATTGGGGTCACTATGCATACATCCTTACTCTTTCGAGAAGCGATGAGCCCGATTCAAATGGATCATATGTAGGAGTTGTCACTTCGGACAGGCGTCTCCTACATATAATATCTGGCGACGAAATCCTTCGTCTTGACGGGAGACCATGGATGTCACTTGTATGATCCTCCATCTCATATTCAAATTTTAATTATTATAGAGAATCATATTCATGTAATTAATTCTTCAAAGGAAATTAACAACTCTATTCTTAATAGAGTGTTTTAATTCGACATAATTAATTCAATCATATCAAATTAATTATTAATCCAATTCAATCAACAAACTTGATTGTTTTACTTGAATATATATATGGTATTATATCAAAGTACGTATTAATTCGAATTTTAATAATTAGAAAATACATCTTGATTTCTTCAGCATTATCGAGTCCCTGCCCGCTGTCATGGCCAGTACCGACGAGAGTGGGACGGACCACATACGTTGCAACCCACTACCCCAATGCTATCCGACTAGACACCATATCCACTTCAGGAAAGGATAATGCCAAATAGATCAATTTGTACTTGAGATGATCATCGATTCTTCAACCAAAATTATACCATATAGTAATAATCAAAATATTTTTTATTATAAGGAAATTTGCTAGACAAATTCCCAATCCTATTCAAGCAAGGAGTTTGATGATTGTGTTTCCAATTATGATCTAGATCAAATCTAGTCAATTTATTGGTTGAGGCCAAGTCAATTAAGGAAATAATCATCTTCCAATATTTCTCAAATATTTTCCATAATTATTTCATGAAATTAACAGTTAATTTCACTAATTGACAATCACATGGTTCTTGATTAGGACTGTAATATCAGCAGTGACCTCGACTTACTAAAATTAACATATCTCAATAAATTTAAATCCAAATTTGACAAAATCAATTTTTAAAGATTGCTAATTTGATTTAGGACAGAACCTAAGTGATATTTTATGCATTTCGAGGCAAATCAAAACAGTAATTAACTCAGTAATCATGTTAAGATTTGCAGTTCCCGCAACAGTGTATACATGTTCATTAAAACATTTATATCTCGAGCAAACGGAATCCAAATTACGTAAACTCAGATCCTAAGGTTTCCTTATTTAATGAGGAACAAAATACAAGTGATTAATTTGTGTTTGAACAATTTAAACAGGGCCGAATGTATTCACTAAACAGAAGTGCGAAAATCAAATGCCACAAAACTCTTTCGCGACCTCTACGAACCCAAGTCATCCTAGGTTTGTGGATCGAATCCAAGACCTTCGACCTAAGGCTCTAATACCACTTGAAGGATATGGAATAATTCTCAAGCGCATCACGGAAGCGTGAACATCGTATTGAATACGACAAAGAACGACTAGTCGTACTAGTTGTTCGGTGCAGCGGAATTTAGAATTTTTCATGCGATGAAACCACATGATCCAAGAAAGATTCTTGGATCGTTTAATCTATAACCACAACAAGTAGAAGGAATACCTCTTTAAGCGTGATTTATCGAGTCTCTATGAAAAGAGACCTCTTGTCTCAAGTCCGATCGTCAGAGAAGAAGCTTGCGAGCGCATGGATGAGTCGCGTGATCCTCGCAATCCAACAAGTTGATCCAAGCACGCTGAACTCCTAATCTCGTCGTACGAGATCGATCATCTTCTTCGTGAGAGTAGCACTCCAAGAATACAGAGAACCAAAGAACGTCGAAGCGGCAGCGTGATGGCGGAGGCGACAACGTATATCTCCCACCAGGGTTTGGTGGACAACCACCAATTAGAGGGAGAGAGGGCTGGCGTGTGGAAGGAAGAAAGAGAGAGAGATGTGCTTCAAAAGCTTAGCCCTAGAGAGCATGGTATGCCTCTCTATTTATAGGATTTTGGGTTCCATGGATCTCAATCCATGGGACTCATGAAATCAATGGATGAGATTGATTTATGATCAATCCAATGGTCAAGATTGTTGTTGGTAAAAACCAACAACTTATGATTTAATTTTGATCAAATATATTTGACAAATCAAATATACATCAATCTTAAAATTAAATCAATCAAATAAGGATACAGTTACCATGGAGATCTCATCTCCCCATGTAATATAGTGGACAGCCACCAATTCCATATAGGACTTGGGCCGTCCACTTATTACCAAGTGGGGGAAATCTTATGAAATCTCATGATATTGCATGTCTCCATGATATTCTCCTTTATTTAATCCAACAACTTTTGTTGTGATTTATTCTCCAAAAATAATTCATAATTAATTTTGAGAATATTGCAATCTTGCCATTGGAAAATTGTGATTCACATTCACAACCCAAAACAAAATATAATTTACATTTTCAATTAATTAAACAATGTGTATCCAATACATATTAAAAATTAATCAACAAATATAAATCATAATTAGCTCTCTCTAATACATTATAAATCACATTTATAATATATTATGAATAATCAGATATTGCTATCCACATTATTCTTATCCACAATAACTAAATCACATTTAATTATATTGGATAATTTCCACACACATCAAGATAATTAAATCACATTTAATTGTCAATTTCTTAATGCTTAGATATATGGAATTCTTCTTGAACCCTTCAAGAATAATGCAATTTCTCCTCAGATACTTGAAGATAAGGACAGGGTGATTGTATTGTTCCACATATAGTGACTTGGATATTGAGATCACATCCCAAATCCAGATCCCATGGACCTCTCATAGATGCTTGATTAAATCAAGGCCGTAAATCTAATCTTCTCATTGCATCTGAATTTTATTCAGATCAATGTCCCTAAAATTCAGACTTGTTTCATCACTGCCTCGGAATGGAAGCGTCATGGTTATACAATCGTTTATGATCAAATCACCCTCAAGTATTCCCAATACCTATACATCCTGCATACTGGATGACTTATGATCATCCTGAAGATATAGATCACTTTTATACTGTCATCTTCAGGGTTTGATCACTAAGTTTCTCAATCTTGGTCATTAAGATTTGGTATAGATCATATTCTTTCACAAAGCATATATCTTACCTTCAAATTCATGTCATGCTTCCAAAGCATGACGACCATGCATGGAATTTGATCAGTCCCAATACCTCATGAGTGAGCTCATGTCTCCTGGTTCATAGTGAACATGTATGATCCCTTTGAGAGATCGTATTACTCATATGTCCTTACATGCACACCAACTCGTCGGTGTATAGACCTTGGTTAGGCCATCAACCTATTAGTCTGCCAAATGTACACACTCAGACATATAACAACACGTCTGTCTCTGGTTAGAGTATGTGTGCCTATGATGTGACATTATTCAACATAGGTCTTTGGTTATCTCGATCTCGTTAAGTCAACTCATTGACTCAACTAATCTGATGCCTCTGAATCACTATTCCCATGCAAAGGACATGCATCAAGAGGTCGATCAGATATCAGCCTAATGAGAAAGGATTGTTATCTCCTACTCAGGCTAGAGATCATCACTTGACAATCATTTGATGATGCTTGATGAGTCCCCTATCTAACTCCCTAGATATTCATCCAAGCATCAGCTTCTACGATTAATCAATGAATCAACAGTTGTATGATTATCAAGTTGGCCATGGTACATAATCCTTATTGTACAGAGGGACCTTATACTGCATTCATTCAATCAATTTCAGAAAGGGAGTGAAACATAATCCATAACTTTTATTGATGAATCATTTATTACAATAACATTTATTGTAGGAATGGTTTGCCTCGGGCTCACAATGCTAACAGAACCTACAGAGCCTTTTGGAGTGAAGATTGGTGCCAAGAGTCACGTGGAATCAAAGATCGAAGCTCAGCCACTCGGATGTTCTTCGTGTTCTTGCTGATGCTCCAAATGTCGTCGGATCAGAAGCCCTCTCATTTGCTAATCCCAACCCTTGGATCCATACGAAGCGAAGTGCCAGCTCAGTCGTCTGATATGCTTTAGTAAAGATCTTCAACCATCGTATGGTGTGCAATAATGGGTAATTTGCACCCAGCCTTCTCTGCCTTTTACTTAATTTGTTTTAGTACTTAACTATTTGTCTGGAGTGTAAATAGATGTGTAAAAGTTGCATATAGCCCCATACTTTCATGTATTTGCCCATGTATCCATACCATCTCAGCTCACGTGGCGTGCCACATGAGTTGGGTATTTTACAGGCATACCCCCTGCTTTTATATTTTTTTATACACAAAAATGTATATTCAGCGTTAAAGTTTTTGGAAAACATGTATATGGGACCTACAACTTTTGTATATTTGCATAAAGGCCCTTCAAGGGTGTTTTAAATTTTAAAAAAAAATACAGAGAATTGAATGTAAGCCCCTAAATTTTGTAAAAGGGTTTGAAAATGAATGAAATATTTATGTTAATTGTAAATAGGTCCCTGCCAGCAGAATAAATGTTGTTATTCGTATTTTTTGCTAGAAATGCCTATTACTTGTATTTAATTTTGGAAAAATAAATGTAGATCACTGGGAAGATATATTTTCATAATCTGATTTTTAAATTGCAAGTTTGGGTATTTATCTATTTATTTAAATTCAAATAGTATTCATAAATTCCATGTTTAGTTATGAAAATGCCAAATAAATATTAAAATGGCTCTAAAAATTACAAATATATATATATGTTGTTTACTATGACTATTATCTCTAGATCAAAAATCCATAGAAATAGAAATACTAATTATAAAAAATTAACAAACTCCAAATCCAGTAAAAAATAGGAAAAATCACCAAAAAATTCCAAAAATGTTTATTTTTGCCCCTAAATTTTCTCTATGTATTATTTTTTTATTAAAACTGATTTGAAGAATTTTTGACACTTTTTGATGTTTTTCTCCTTCAAAAAAGTTCGACCAACTTATTTAACCCCTATTGTGGGATGTTTTGGATTTTAAAAGTAATAAAAATATATAAAAAATCCATAAAAATCATAAAAACATGAGAAAATAGAAAATACAAAAAATATTTCCTTGTATTTTTGGACTATTTATAGAGATATATACTATATAATATATTTATGGATATAAATATATATATTACCTATATACTTATATTATATACTAACATATTATATATAAATATATTTTTATTTTATTTTCAAAAAATCAAAAAGAAATTAAAAATTAGCAAAACTAAAAAAATTATATGCGTATAAAAGTCATATACCTTATGTGTATACCCCTACCTATATGTGTATTTATGTATATTAATATATATTTATTATTATTATTATAAAAACAAAATTCAAAAACCCATATAAAAAACTTAATGACAAGTATATACATAATACACATTGATTAGCAATAATCATATGCTACCTATGTTGCTCTCTATGGTTTGACCTCTACATGTACTTGCTATACTTTTTTGTAGAGTATAATAAATTGTGCCTCACATTTTTGGCTATTCATTGCTTATTTTCACATTATGGGTACTTGTTGATTGACCAAGGGGGTTTCTTGACAGCCACCTCAACAACAACTTATCTTCGTACTCCGTGAGGAAACATTTTAGACCTGCTTGAAAAACCCTCGTCATCAATGGTATACGGCAACAACAGATGTAGTCGCAGCAAGTATCTTGATCTTAGATACCTTTTTTGATAGCTCTGTCATTTGCTTCGACAATTTAGATAAGTTGTTGTCCAACTCATCCATCCTCCCATCAATCCTCTCTATGATTGTTAATTTATCTATTATAATACCCATGTCAGATGGATTAATCGTATCCCTCGCTCCCCATTTAGGTAAAAGTGTAGGGGGTATCAGTCTGAGTTCTGCTCGTGGTCTGTGATCGGCTCATCTCGGACATCCTCTCGAACACCCTCTAGACGGTGTCCTCACCACGTGAAGTGTAGCTTCCTCCACAAGCAGCACTAACTAAACCCTGCACCTCAGGGTTGAGACCACAATACACTGATCTAAACTGTAACAAGGACACTTCTGCAATATATCTTTGAATCTCTCCCACATATCACAAAATGCTTCCTTAAAGAGTTGGGAGAAACTAGTGATACGTGAACGCGTCAAATTTGTTCTACACAAAGGGTAGAACTTCTTCAAGTAAAGGTCCTTGAACTGCATATAGGTAGTTACAACTACCCTCAGGTTCTTGATCTAATAATCAGCCTTATCTTTCAAGGCAAAAGGAAGGGCTTTAAGCCTAATGTATTCTTGGCTAACTCTAGGATGTCTAGGGTTAGTACAAACCAACTCAAAGTCCCTTAGGAATGCATACGGTTCCTCATGTACATTCCCATGGAAATGAGGCAACAAGCTAAGAAACAGTGGCTTCAACTCGTATTCTACTTCAGGCTCTACTGGACTTAACGAATTCATTATTTTGATATTGTTTATAAGTTGCCTTTATAGGTGCATCTAATCCCAAGTTTCGTTGAACAATCTGTGCTCTCAATAATGTCGCATTCTGCTTCGAGGCTTCTAGCCTAGCTAGTACCATCCGCATTAGATCATCACTCTCTTCCTCCTCTCCATTCTGTCTCTTTGGAGGCATCGATAATGAATCTTGTAAACCTTCATCAAAAATTGGATTGGAGCAAGATCCTTACAAATACATTGAAATCAAATCAATCTTACCAAGGTAATGATTATCCTCGATGTGAAGAGAAGAAAGAAAGGGATTGGTTGGGATATAACCGCTTCTTAAGAATGAATCATTATACACCGGATCGATACAAGGATTATTTCAGATCCAGGAAGGTCCAGGATAAGAAGGTTATTGGACTTTGGAAGATGTGGTATTTGGATGGTTCAAGGAAATCTTTGCGAAGTTCGAATAACTTTTCGACCAACTATCCATCTTAGATTTCAAGGAGAATACGAGATATGAGCATGCCCAATTCAAAAAGAAGTTAGTACTACGGTGCATGTAAATGTGCAGAATTAACTCACACAATACAATGCAATTAAACCCCTTTGAATAGATTCTCCAACTCAACACGTGAAGGTCGTAAGAGTTCGACCTATTTAATCTTGTCAATTTTAATTGGTGATCCCAACAATCTTATACAAGCACATAGGGACTCTCCTACTACACCCAGTTGAAGTCTTATAAGCCCTCAATTAATGGAGTGATATTCCTGGGTTGTCAGGTTTGATATGACACCCCAAAAGAAAATTATAAAAACAAACAACCAAAATGCATTTCTAAGGTTGGGGGCAACCATTTGTAGCTCCCAAAATCCATGAAAGTTGGACCTATAGACATAAGGTGGAAGTCTAGGGTTTTGGTCTCTAACCTCAGGGATCCATCCTCACCCACTATGTCTTGTGGTAAGTACCTACATACAAGGAGTATTTTGCTTCCCTTAATACAAGGTGAATTTTATTCCAAATTATTTGAAGTTAACTTGCATAATTTAATCCCAGTTTTAAGAGTTGGCTATCACTTTGATTAATGTGACCACAAAATCATCGCCTAACATACAGTCCCTTTTTCCTTATCCTTAGGTTGGCAAAAATCGAGGGAGAAGACGAAAAATGGAATGCAGTCAGAAAATCAATGATGCATGAAGTCGTTTAGGAATACTTACAGTGATTCTTGGTACTCTCCATGTGGATGCAAGACTGAATTTATAAAAATTACTCTAAAAGATGCATGTTGAAAAGCTGCACCTAGCAGGAGTTCAATTGGCGATGAAGAAGATCAATTATTTTGACTAGATAGAACGTCGCTTAAGTGTGTCTCAATGAATCTCTTAAAATTTTAATGAATCTTATGAGACAAAATTGTGTATTCTAAATTACAATAAATATCAAGAAAAAATAACCTAAAATATATCTATTTGATTTGATGTGCATGAACCTAAATAGCCACCCAAGTCGAGAATCACTCTTGACACAACCACGGAATTAAAGAATAAATAGAAACCTTCTTTACAATTGCAAGAACTCAATCGAGAACTAATGTAAATTTGGTAATTAATTGCAAATTAATTACTACATAAATTACAACAGAACACTACACACAAAGTACAACACAAATACTATTTATGGAACTAAAATTTCTTCTCATAAAAATTGCTTTGCAGTCTCTGCAGTTGAAGCTCCAAACCTCTCACCTCCATGGACCTTCGGGCTTCGTCAGATTCGCGGTCCCTACCACAAAATAATGAAATTGTCAGACAGTTCACAAAATAAATTAAGTAAATTAAATAGCTAAAAACACAAAAATAATCAAGACAAAATAATGAAATAACACACAACCTCAACCTAAAGTTCTCTAGAAATAAAAAAACTAAATAATTAACTCTAAATGAAATCAAATAAAGTGTCGTGACCCCGACAATGGCATCGTCTGATGATTCATCCATCGATTAAAATAACATGCACTCGTAGCACGGACCAATCAACAATCATTCAGAACTAAGAGAATATCTCTGAAAAGAGTTCTCGATTAAATTTATACATGGGCAAGTCCAGGGTTGAACACAGGGACACGAGCAATTATCTAATTATATTTATGAGTCAACTGTCCACTTATGTGATTTATAGGCACTCTAGGCTAATTAAAATGCAAAGAAACACAATGCATGGATTTTAACGATTTTTATGCATTTTAATTTACATGATAAACAATGATGCACTACAATCACATAATAGATGCACAGTGAACAAGTAAGCTCTTGATTTAATAAATTAATTACATGTGACAATAATTAATTAATGATCAATCAATGTAAAAAAGAAAGCAATTAAACCTCAATCAGGATTAGTTTTTAATTAATAATACGGCTAAATAAATAAGAATGACACTCTCAAAATTAATGCACATAAATAGATCACATAAGTAAATAGCATTAAATTAAAGAGCACACAATTAGCTTTCCAATGACACTAATTTCATAAAATCTAATAAATGGTTCGCATGTTATCTAAAAGACAAACGGGGACATATATGTAATAAAACTAGACTTATTTAATTACAAATAAGTCCAAATTGGACTAAATAGCAATTATAGAAAATCACTTGGATATAAATGCAATTTTTTCATGGACATGATGTATCTGCAATTAAGAATCTTTCTTGGGCTGAATTGCAATTTAACTTAGAGCACGTGCAAGGGGCACATGATATGGGTTGCTTCGGCTATTGCAGATTCGGGCCACACATCAACTCCTCGTGCTTCCTGATATGCTCGAGCGCTCCTGTCCTCAGGAGTGAAGCGATGCCTCGAAATGAGGATCGGGGATAATAAGAGTTGTTGGATTAGATCTAAAGCCCCATATCTAATGGATATTGTGTCTTGTGTTCTTCCCCCTCCTCCTTGAATGACAATGCCCTGGCGGAGCTCTAGCGAATGCCTTGTTCCTCCTCCTTGCATTTTTGTGTTGTCCGAGACTCTTGGAACCTTCCTAAAGATATGGTGAAGATGAAGGATGCTTCTCCACATCCTGATTGTTATTGAATAGCCATGTAGATGGAGACCTTCATACTTCTAAAATGGAGACTGGATCTCCATCCAATTTTCCAACCATTGAGCAATTCTTTGCTCTTGCAAACTTAGCAAACAACTACCAAGCAGAAGGACATAAAAGTAAGGTGAAATGGAAGGTTCTAAGGGGATGAGAGATATGAACCATGATGGGTCTTCTTCTTCTCCATGCAAAAGATGAAGATGGACGAGATGATTGACACAATGGAGAAGCACTTTAGTTACAAGAACGAAACATGTGGATTGGTGATGGTTGAGGGAGGTAAAGATAGATTCAGATCATGGATTAGTGAATAGCTACAGAAGGAATAATATGGATAAGACAAAGAAAGACTAATATAGGAGAATTTACTTGAAATAGAAATGAAGAAGATGATGGATTTATGTTCCTACAAGACCTGAGAAGTAGTTTGTGAGCTTCTCCAGATCGTCGCAGATCTCCAGGGCCTACTGGGATCGCTCGAGCAGCACCTGTGTAGGACTGCAACACAAAGAGGCTTCTACATCTATCCAGTGTTTGTCCTCCGTCGTTTCTTGTCTTTGCTTGAATTCTCTATCACAAAACTAAGGAAGAAACTAGGAGTTGGCTTTAAAGTGGCAGATGGAAGTTTCATAGGTGGAGGGTCGGGTTTTGATGGAGGAGAGATGGAGGCTGGGCAGTTGGAGGACAGTGGTTTAACCGTTGTCCAATGGAGCACGTGAGTGAGATAAGAGGAACAACTGCATGTGCGAAGATGAAGAATGGATGGGGAAGGATTATGCTATGTTTCCAGGTGGTTAGGTTACAAGGTTGATCTTGGATATTTAGGTGAAGATGATGGGGCACGTAGGGTTTCAACCATTCGGCTTGGAGGTTGGAGGTAGGAGATGACTCCACATAGTATAAATTCAAGAATAAATAGTTAGAGTGAATAACATGATGTTATTTAATTAATGTTATTGTTATGGAATTTTATTGGTTTTCTTAATCTAGAGAGATAATATAAAGAAATAATGTAGATGAATTTGGGATTCATCACCTAGGTATTATATATTCAATTATGTGAATAATGAGTGTGGTCTAGGTCAAGATAATGCAAAACATCTACGCATACTCTTTTTATTTGATTTTATATGTGAATATATTTAAGGATAAAATGATGAAAAATGCTCATAAAATGAAAATACACAATACAATGCAACGCAAACAAGTGATACACAATGATATTTCCTTACTAGATTTTAAATTAATCCATTTAAAGTAATTGATCAACAAAGGTTGATTTACGCATTAGTTACTCATCAATGCACCAAATTACAATTAAAAAGTTCAATTCCTAAATCATTTTATTTTGGTTAAGCAATCAATCAAAGTTACGATGATAAAATACATGATATTAATGAATTAAATAAATTCTTAATTTATCAAACCAATCAAAATTGATTGAGATCAATTGATCACTTTATAATGGAGAATTGGTGTTCATATTAACATATAATAAACTAGTAACGTCTCTTATTTTAATTTTGAATTAAGTATACCAAATGAAAGAGCCTTATATTATCTTTCCAACGAGACAAATTTCATTCAAAATGGATAAATTCACAAGATATTAATTATACATATGGATCTTTTTGCAAACAAAATATTAATTAAAACTTACAAAACACTATAAATAAGTACATACATGGACTGAGATGAAAATACACAAAACCGCTTGTGTATAAAGTATAAAATGCCCAGCGTAGGTACTTAGGGTCTTCTACAAATAACCCATGTTCGCATAAGTCTGGTACATGATGTTCGGACCCCAACGTCATTTGAAGAAGTAGGTGGAGGCGCAACCCAAATAACCCACAACTCATGTGTCACGTATGCAGGAAAGTCTTGGATGCAGTATAGGCTACATGGAACGCATTCGTGCTTCGGGCGAAGGCACGAATGCATAGCTCAGATAGTCCTTCGGTTCTCAATCAGGATCGTTGGATTAGATCCTAGGATCTAATCGAACGTTAGTTGTTGCCCGTGGAGATCTCCTTCCTCCACGAGTGACGGAGTAACTTGGTCTCCGGCAATGTAAGATTACCTCCTCCATGGTCCTAAACTGTATATGAAGTGCCAAGTTCTATGGAGAAGGCCTGGTGTATGAGTTGATCGCCATATGAAGCTCCAGGGTTGACTAGAAGGTCAGATCAATGGCTACTCATCGGAGAAGAATTTAATGATAGGAGATGTTCTGATTTTCCATCCAATGAAGCCATGTAATGGGTTAGTGCATAGTTGAAGCCCACCCAAGTATTTGGAATAGAATTTGAGTGAGATGAAGGGCTAATGCAATGGGGGAAGGAGAAATCCCTAATGTTTTAAACTCTCTTTGTGAGAGGGTTAAAAGAATGGAAGATGGAAGGTTATGTGGATGAAAATTAAGAAAATGAAAGTATGGGTGTGTATAAGTGATGGATTGTGAATGTGTGTGACTGATTGGATGAATGAGCTAATGAATGAGGTGTGTGCAGAAATAAGGAGAAA
Organism: Ottelia alismoides; assembly: GCA_037367405.1. Taxonomy (NCBI): domain Eukaryota; kingdom Viridiplantae; phylum Streptophyta; class Magnoliopsida; order Alismatales; family Hydrocharitaceae; genus Ottelia; species Ottelia alismoides. The sequence continues at coordinate 80,493 of JAZKJV010011894.1, read as the reverse complement.
AAATGAAGAAAATAAAATCGAAGCTTACCCAGAATAAAGATGAACGGACAAGATGATGGATACAGGCCGGGAATGGAGCTTATCAAGACCTAGGTCTTCGCTTGAGGTCTTTGGCTAAAAGAAAATAAAATATTTTTATGAATAAAAATTTAATGTAATAGAATTATATTAAAGAAGATTGGAGAGAGAATATCTCTATCCAATCTCCAAGGTGGACGTCCACCATCCATAAGAGGAAGAAGGCTATTTCATTTCCTCACTCTTGGAAGGTGTCTCTCTTCTTTCCTTTTTATTCATGAGAATGAGATTTATTTTGAGATTGAAATTAATAAATGATTTATTAATTCTAAGCTCTATTTTCCTTGGAGCACAAGTAAAACTATTTAATATCAACTATTGATCAATAATTAAGAAGTGCATCCCCACCATCAAATTTGCTATAAAAGAGAAGCTAATCCTAGCTCTTTCTCTTCACAATTAAGTTGAAGCAATTATTGTAAAAACTCTCTCCATATCTCAAGTTCTATTGAGAGCTCCATCATTCTCGCGTTGCCATCGCGTTGTTGGATTGGCTACACGTGGATCTCCACCTTCTTCGACTCTTCATGCTCTTGAAGAAGGTAGTGGATTTCATATGATGAAATCATGAGATTCCTTACTCAGATCATCATTTTGGATTGTGGGAAGCATGTGTCTCATCCACGCGCCCACAATTGCTCTCTACGTCAGATCGAACTTGAGCTAGGATGTCTCTTCTGTTAGAAACTCGTGGATCATGATCACACTTCAAGAGGCAACCGCATTACTCGTGTGATATTAATGAAATGACATGGGAATTGTTCCCTTGTCATGTGTCTTCATCAAAAAATATTAATTTCTGATGCCCGATCGACTAGATCGTATGCGATGTGATTTTCACACTTCTGTGATGCACGAGGCATAATATCTCTCCTTCATTAGATATCTTTTCCTTGTCTTTCGATTGTAGGTGGTAAGGACTAGTAACTCAATGATCAATTCCATGGTCCTTAGTCAAACTTTTTCATTTCACGATTACCAAAGTGGCTTCCCCATCAGAAATAATAATCTTAGGAACTCCAACCTAGAAATGATGTGATATTTCACAAATTTACAGATAATATTGTTGTGTGTTGTTAGGGTTGGGATAGCTTCCACCCATCTTGACAAATAATTGAATGCTGATAGGATGTGTTCATGTCCATTACTGCTAGGGAAGGGACCCATATAAATCAATGTATTATGCATCAAAAACATCACAAAGTATCACCAATTGTATGGGCATATCATCCCTCGAACCAATTGTCCCGCCTATTCTATGGCAAATTGAACATGACCTAACAAAATCATAAGCATCACAAAACAAGGTTGGTAAGTAAAATCCACATTAGAGAACTTAGTGAGCGGTTCACTTTCCGAAGTGAAGTCCTCCTACCACCAGAGTATAGCAGTGATTAAGGACACTTAAGTATTCCTCCTGAGGAATACACCTTCTCCAGAAATAATTCAGACCTCTAAAAAAAGGAACGGATCCTCCCAATGGTACTTCCTAAAATCTGACTTTAGTCAGTCAATGTTGTTTTTAGTCCAATCTTAGAAACTTACTTAGAGACAAGAAAGTTCACCATATTGGCATATCATGTGAGTGAATCAATAGCACAGATTGACTCGTCATGGAAAGTCTCTCAAATAGGCTCAAAATCAGGGAAATCCTTTAGCTCAAGTTAGAATAAATGATCAGCTACAACATTCTTGACTCTAGATTTATCTAAAATATCCAAATCAAACTTTTGGAGTAGTAAAATCCATCTAAGAAGACACACCTTTGCATCATTCTTTTCCATTAAATAAGGAATGGTTGTATGATCATTATAAATAGTCACCTTAGATCCCACATTTGAATTTTTCTAAGGCGCAGACTACTACGAGCATTTCCTTTCTGTCACTATATTATTTCTCTTTGCAAGATCCAAAACTTTACCTGTGTAGTGTATTACGAACAGAATCTTATCTCTTCTTTATCCTAACACATCTCCTATAGCAAAATCCAATGCATAATAATCTCAAAGAGAAGAGACCAATCAAGAGCTTGTAAAACAACAAAATCTATAATCTTTCTTTTTAAGAGCTCAAAGGCCTCTAAAAATATGTGATCTACAATAAACTCAATGTCTTTACCTCAAAGTTCAGTCAGTGGTCACTTAATCTTTGAAAAATCTTTCATAAATCTTTTATTAAATCCAACATGCCCTAAGAAAGAATGCACTGACTTGATGTTGGTTGATGGATCAAGTTTCTTGATTACATCCACCTTCAAAGGTAACCTCCATTCCCTTCTTGTAGACAACATGCCCCAACATGATACAATCGTGTACCATAAAATGGCTTTTCTTCCAAAAGACCACCAGATTAACCTCCATACACCTTTTAAGTACTCAATCCAAATGTAAAAGATAAGCATCAAAATAATCCCCATGGACAGAAAAAACATTCATAAATACTTCCAAGAAATCACCCGAACACATCAATCATGTAACAATGAAAAGTACATGGTGCATTACATAACCTGAAATACATACTCTTGAATGCATATCTACCGAATGGCAAGTAAAGATAGTCTTTTCTTGGTCCTCGGGAGACATGGTTATTTGATAGTAAATCGAGAACCCCTCAATAAAATAGAAACTCCTTCCCTACTAGCCTCTTGAAAATTGATCAATAAAAGGTAAGGGAAAGGGATTGTTCTTGGTCGCAACATTTGGGTGTATGTAGTCGACACAGACACGCCATGATGTGGGTGTTGGACATGCGAGCACACGGCGAGCAATTTTGCAATAATTATTATTGCAAATATCATTCCCAGATCTGAAATAAAGAATAATTAATTTGCATAATAGGTCCCTTAGTACAATTAGGGTTATGTGCCATGGCCATCTTGATGATCATACAACTGTTGATTTAATTGTTGAATCATAAAGGATGGTGCTTGGATGAATATCTAAAGAGTTAGATTGAGGACTCATCAAGCATCGTCAAATGATTATTAAGAGATAATCTCCAGCCTGAGTAGGAGATGGCAATCCTTTCTCGAGTGGTTTGATATCAAACTGGCCTCTTGATGCAGCTCCTCTGCATAGGAATAGAGATTTGTAGGTGTTAGATAAGTTAGGTCAAAGAGTTGACTTGATGAGATCAAGATAAACAAATAGCTATGTCATATGCTATAATGATATATGCATGCCTCCTCTGACTGGAGACAGATGTGTTAATATATGTCTGAGTATGTGTATTTGGTAGACCGATAGGATGATGGCCTAATCAAGGTCTATACACCAGCACGCTGATGTGTATACAAGGGCATATGAGTAATACGGTCTCTCAAAGGGATCATACAGGTTAATTTACTGAACCAGAAGACATGAGCTCACTCATGAGATATTGAGAATCAAATTCCATGCACGATCATCTCGCTTTGGAAGCTTGACTGAATTTGTAGGTTTGATATATACTTTTGGAAAGTATCTGATCAATACCTAGGTATGATATATGCTTTTGGAATGTATATGATCAATACCGACTCCCAATGATCGAATGAGAAACTTAATGATAAAACCTTGAAGGAGACAGTCTAAATAGATTTAAAACTTCGAGTTTATTTTAGGTCTTCCAGTATGCAGGATGTACAGGTATGAGGAATACCTAAGGGTGATGTGATCATAACGATTGTATAGCCATGATGCTTCCAATCCTAGAGAGGGATGAAAAGGGTTTAGATTTTAGTGACTCCTCTCAATAGAGAAGTAATCTGATCTTGGTCCAAATGTTGGACAGTGATCTGAATATGATTCAGATGCAACAAAAAGATTAGATTTATGGTTTTGATTTAATAAAACATCTATGGTTGATCTCAATATCCAAGTCACTATATGTGGAACGTACAATCATCATGTCATTATCTCCAAGTATCCTGGAGAAAACGCATTATCATTGAAAGAGTTCAAGGATAATTTCATTATTGATAATGTATCCGAGCATTGAGAAATGGATAATTAAAGGTGATTTATATATCATGATTAATATGAATTTGATTTATATTATTTGGATATATAAAGAGAGTTATCGATGATAATTAAACATGATTTAATTATCAAAAATGTGAATAATGTGAATGTGATTCATATTATTTGAGAACATGAGAATAGAGATCCAAGACAATTAAAAGTGATTTAGATATCATGGATATAAATAACGTGGATAGCACTATCGATATTAATCATATATGTTATAAATGTGATTTATATCATATAAGAGAGAGCCTATTCTAATTTATATTATTGATTATTTATTAATGTGAATTGAATTTACATTAGATAATTAATTAAAAATATAATTTACATTTTATTTTGGATTGTGAATGTGATTTACAAATTTCCAATGGCATGATTGCAATGTTCACAAAATAAGTTGGATTTATTTTTGTGAGATAATTTACAACAAATGTTGTTGTAAATTATTGGATATTTTCATGGGATAATGTAATATCATGAAACTGAAAGAAGATTGCCATCCACCAAGGTGGTGGATGGCCACCAAGTCCTACTGCGATTAGGTTGTCGTCCCCTCTTATTATGGTAGGATGATTATCTCCTTACCAATTATCTCCAAGGAGAATTTATTTAATTTGAAATTTATATTGATATTCAATACATATTTAATTTAAATAAATTAGTTGTTGTGTATTACAACAAGATCGTGGCCATTGAAAGAAATACAAATCAATCTCATCCATTGATTTTGTGTAGTCCGTGGATTGAGATCCGTAGACTCCCAAAATACTATATAAAAAGATGCAACCCTTGATCTTCAATAATATAACAACAAATGCCCTCTCCCTCACTATATATATATATATATGCCAAGTCTCTTGTCCACGTGGAGACCTAGAGAGAATCACCATCATCGATGCATCACTGTTATGTTGTTGGATCATTTTCTCGTGGATCTCCATCTCCTTTGGTGTGCCTAATGAATCTCGGATTCATCACTCTAAATCTCATTTATTAGGCTCAAATACCTAAAAATCAACAGCATTTATGCATCTATTCTGCATAATTAGCATTCATGCATGCTTTCATAAAAATTACATTTTAGCACTAATTTCTGCACAAAATAAGAAGCCAAAAACCCAATCCAAAAATGACCTATAAATAGCCTAACTTCCCTGATTTTTAACTCATTTATGATAACTCCGAATAACTCAAAACCACCTCCACTGTGTACATATCACTAACAACAATAAATGAAAAATAGAAAAAAAACCACTAACCCAGATAAGTGGATCAAAAACCCAAACCCTAGTTTCAGGATTTACAAACTAAAAACCTCATATCTTCCTCATCCAATGTCTGTTTTAACCCTACTCACTTTTGAACTAATATACATTCAATTACCTTCAAAACAAGACCAAGTTCAAGTGAATCGGAGCTCATATGTGAAAGTTGAGTTTTGGGCCTCTTTTGTACATTTTTGTATTTTAGCTGATTTTGACATATTATTTTATGTACATAATTAGCCTATTTTAATTCATTTCTTTTTCATTTGTCTTCTTTGATGAAAGTTTTATTAAAATGCATAAAAATCCAAACCCAAATAGAGCTTGAAATCAAAGAAACAAATTGCGTCCGAGTCTTCACTCACAGTATGTACAAAATCGGTCTTTTTCATGTTTTAATTTATTTCTTCTTTTTATTAATTAATAAAAATCCAAAAAATTATTATTATGTAAATATTTATCTTTGATTTTATCATTATTTTTCGGAATTTTATCTAGTTTAAAATAACAAAAAAATTACAAAATCCAAAAATCAAGGTATTCTATGTACATGGGATACCCCAAAAATATCACTTTGTGCATTTGATCGCTTGGTTTTGATGTCTTCATGAAAGTTGTAGATCTCATCGAGATGAGCAATTTTCATGAAGAAACTTTTTTGATCCGAGGTATTTGCTATTTATTTTGGATTTTACAAAGTATTAAAATTCGGATTTTTGTGGTGTTGTCACGTGGCAACTCCTGGAGCCGCCACGTGTCATCCAATTTTGGGTATATTTTTATATCGTTTTTATTTAAAAATAATAATTAAATTAAAAAAAGAGAGAACGCCGCTCACGTGCAGCGCACGTGCCTCCCAGGCACGTGCTCTGCACGTGCCCTCCCATTCCCCTTTTTCGTTCACCACGTGGCCACATCAGGGTCGTCCGATCTCGGTCGATCGGACAGTCGCTACTCATCTTCCTCATCTCCCCCTTTTCCAATAAAGCACTGCCGCTCCTGTCATTTTATCCGCCTATCTCACCAACTCCGATTCGCCGCAGCCTATCTCGTCAACCCTGATTCACCGCCGCCTTTTTTCACGCAACTCTAATCCAAATCCATCTCCGATTCTCGATTCACGATCGAATCAAATCAAGCCCTGACTTTCCTTCTTCGGTGACCCTCGATCCCCTATTTAAAATCGACATCGCCCCAGTCGCTAATTATCCGTCGTTAGACTAATCGTAGAGGAGGAGCCGGTGGAGACAGCACCCCTCCTCCTCCTCCTTCAATCCGGCAAGGTCTGAGGTCCTTCCAACCTCGTTGTAACACGACGAGCTCCGTCTGCCGCTACTGCTCATGCTCTGCCATTAGCGTCGAGCTAACGACCACCAACTTCATATCTCCGCCGTCAACGCCTCCGACTCCATCAATGACTCTGCCGTCTCTGCCATCTTCTCCAACTCTGACAACCATCGTCGACGACTACGCCGCCATCTTCACGGATCATCTACGACTTCACGCTACGACGTCCATCACCGCCGCTACCAACAACTCCACGCCTTCGACCATCGATAACCAACTACGACTCCGACCACCGTCGTGCCTCCAGCAACGCCTCGCTCATGGCCAGGAGCTTTGCCGCTCTCTCTCCTCAGCCGTAGGAGCACGACCGGAGCCCCGCACTCCGCCTTGCCTCAGCCATCGCCGGGCAGAGGACCCGAGACCCCCGCACGTGACCCGCACGTGTATGGGGGGAAGTCATATCACATTAGCCCCTGGGTCACGTGCCTCACATGTGACCGCGAGGTAAATTGCAAGTCGCCCCCGGGTTCCTTCATATTACGCTCAGCCCCCACTGACCCAGGGGTCACCTGCATCGCACGTGACCTGCTGGAAATTTTGCAGAAGTATCCCCCTCTCTATCGGTAATTAAATATAGGTCCCCTTATATTTTTATTTCTTATATTTATATTGCATCTGTACCCCTGACTCTACCTTTAGTTTTGAACTTTTTTATTGCATTATTTTATTATTCAAAAAATAGCATGATGTTCATCATTTAATTCTCTACAGTATGACATATTATGGACATTTTTGTGATTGATGGTTAATAATAATTAATTGTTTTGTGGAAATTTGCATATTTTGCCCACTTTGTGCTCTTAAATTTATATTTGATTAACCGTTGCTCTAAAAATCCTCGAAAAATCACATATTGTAGAGTTATTGTGTTGACATTGTGCCCAAAAAGAATTGCATTTGCATGCTAAATTGCCCAGTAAAAATCATTTTGCATATTTCACTGTTTGATTTTTAATAGGTATTGAAACTAATATTTTCAAAGTTTAGGATTTTTCTGAGGTCCAATACCTAGTAATAGATCTTAGATAATTTTGTTCCTTGGAAATAATTAGGTTTAATATTTATTAAAATTAAATATTGAAATTCATTTTGTTTGCATTTACAAATTCATAAAAAATTCATATTACATCCAAAAATTCCAAAAAACATATAGTGCATCCATTTCATCATCATTTGCATCTTGGCCAAATTTCGTATTTTTCGGACATCGTTTGATTGACATTTATATTTTAGTCCCTAAAATAGGCCGGAATTACATTTTGCATCCTTTATTACATTAAAAATTCCAAAAAAAGATCGCCTCGAAAACCGCGCACGAATTTTGATATACATAATTCTAGGTTATTCCTTTGCCTCCTTGTGTTCGAACTTGGGACTTTCCCAAGTAAAATAAATATAAAACCACACGATTAAAAATTGTCGAAATAATTGTGATTATTTTCTTGACCGATTCTGATTGCTGTCTACAACGAAATGATAAATCATATTTTTACGCACGACGACCAAATACAAATAAACATCTTTAACGTGACGATTCTGGACTCGTCAGATGGTGTCGTTGCCGCGGAGGCAAATGGCTTAGATTTTTGTCTTTAAAATTTTTTGTTCGGTTTTCCGCATTCGGGTAGTCTGACCCCTGAATTTTTCATTGTAAATTCCATTTTTTATATTTATTTTGTTTTATTTTTCAGCATTCATTTCTTGCCTTTTATTTTTTATTATTTTTGAGTCACTCTCTTACATTTTCTCTCTTACTTTTCTTGCGAGGTATTCGGCATACGTGGAGCGGTTTTTCAAGAAATCGAAGCATCTTCACCGATATCCGAAAAAGCCGCAATTAATTTAAGATCGAGTCGAGTCGTGAGAGAGCGTAGAGTCTAGGTTTTTACATTCTGCAATTTTAGTTTGTAAATAATCGCTCATTTACAGCGGTGTCCATTTGGACTCTCGCGTATGTAAAAGACTCTGAACTTTCTTCTGTGGTGTATCGTGTCCTATTTCACTCTCCGATGAGGGTGGGGCCCGATTTGAGTGGCGATTAGGATAGACCTGCACATACGGCTCTCAGAGCATTTCTTTATTTTTTTGATTGTGCTCATAGGAATTAGGCCACACTTCACATTAACTGAGACGCACATAGATCGTTCAATTTAGCCAAAATTTAACTCAATGCTTTCCCGCTAATAGAACTTTCTGCTTATGTGCAGTTTTTCATCGGCTTGCATTCATTTAGAATAATTTTTCAATTCTGTATTGCATCCCAAATAGAGATTGCGAGGATTCATTGTAAATCTTCTAACTGAGCATATATCATTGTTTTCGTGTGCATCGGATTTTCCCGAACTGCTCCCTCTTGTTTTATCACATAACTCTAAACGAAATTGGGACTGGACGGTAGACGTGCATTTGAGCTCATATAACTATTCAGTGATCACCGAAATAAAATTGGGACTTCTAAATATAGCCGATCAAAATAACCCATAAAATCAATAATTTCTGCTGGAGAGCAACCCTGACTTTGGATGTTTTTATTTTTCTGAGTGAGCGAGAGACGACACTTAAGGCTAGAGCCCAAACCCGGATTTTCATATTGACTACTGAATCTGCCAAAAACGATTAGCTACTTCTCAGTGAGGATCTACGGGTAGCCAGTAAACGGTCCGGATTTCCTTAGCAAAGTAGGTGGTTTAGAAGACATTGCGTAAGGCTCCATCCTCAAGTAACGGGTAGCCGTTCTACAGTCCGTACTTACTCCCATACTGGATGAAAGTAGGTGTAACTAGTCGTAAGAATTCAGGCCAGTCATTACGAAAATTTCGGCATCTAACAGCTCGCTTAATTATTTTCCAAGATTGTTTTGTCACCAATTAAAATTGAAAAGATAATAGCCAAACTCTTACGGCTTCATTGTGTGAGTTTGTGAACCTGGGGTTTGATTTGCATTTGCATTGGTGTGCGTGAACCGATATCGAAGATCAAAAGCCGCACATTTGATAAATTTCTTTTAACTATCCTGTGCAACCACACCAAGATCAACCATGACGTTTCATCATCAACCTCCTTTGACAAACACTGGACAATGGTCTGAGTACCCATCTGATCTCTGTTATGAAAATGAATTTGTCTCGGTTTGGCCCAAATCAACTGAACCCTCTTCTTTCAAAAACCCTTCAATATTTGCGGGAAATTTTCACATGCAGACGAATTTGGCCCCCTCGTTAATTTCCTCCTCGAATCATTCAACCACACATGACCAATTTCCATCATGGACTGAACCATCTTATTCTCAGTTTCTCACAAATGAATCAACGCAAGATCAAATTACTTTTGAATCTCATGACTGGCCGGAAAATCAAACCCAGATGGAAAGACCCACACTTAATGATCATCAGCGTTGGATTAACCGCAACGATCAAATCTATATTGACCAACCTGAATATCACTCATTTAATCAGCCTATACATATAGAGGACCCAACTGATGATATTGACACATATATACCATGTATGACTCCATTATTCGAGGATACGATCGATCATGACCATGGAGGTAGACTCTACTCAGACCAGGATTATATGCCCGAGTCACGGCATGTTAAGTACGAGACCTACACATTCCCGCAAAATCTTTCCACTGAGTAGCCTCCTTCCATAATTTTTGAGGAGACAATTTCAGAAAATAATGATCATATATCGGACATTCAAAGAAATTCTCCTCTCAGCACATATAGGAAAATGGAAGATGAAATTATTGAACACAAACCGACTGCTCCCATGATTGATCTTGAACAGAATTTTGAGGATGATATTTCAAGGATAAATAAAAGATTCAAATTAATGGAGGACAGATTTCAAAAATTTATCGACCGATTAATTTCACTCTCTGGGAGCTCAGACATAAAAATGAATGAGGAAATGATTGGATATAAGATTGAAAATTTTGAGGATATTCAGAAATATGGGGATGATTCTGACAATAACACTTCCGCGTATTATTCCCCTAAAAATGACTATGCCTCTTATTCTTACTATGAACATCAAAGCCCCTTCTCATCTGAGGAATACACCACATCACCCCACCATACAGAAAATACCAAAAAATGGGAATATTCATAAACACCAAAAAAATCGAAAATCCAGAAAAATTTCATAAAAATAGAGACTTAAGAAGATTTGAAGAATTTGGATCCTGCTTTACGGGAAGCACTGGAGAAACGCTTAATTTTGAACTTCCCTTTATAAAGGCCATTGAACACTTCCCTCACCTTAAAGGATTTGTAATGGACAAATTAATGATCAAAAAGTCGGGAAAGATAATAACAAAGATCGAAAGACATATTTTGTCAATGGCCTCCTCCTTGATGTCGAGGAGAAAAATCAAGAACCGCATAGTAAAGTGGTTGCCCAGATTTGACTGCAAAATCAAAAACACAATTTTCACCCATGATCGAGTTGATGACGATTCACCGATCAATATCCTCCCGACCTCTGTATTTCATGAACACAAACTCGGACCGATTTGTAAGATACGAGAGATTGTTCAATTGGTTGATCGATCGATAAAACAGCCGAGAGGAATCAATTCTGTCATCGTGATATTCCAAGGTGCTCCGCTCATAGTAGAATTCACGATTATTAATATTGAGCATCAAGGAGAATTCACCCAGTCTCCAATTAGTCTCAGAAAGTTGTTCTTAGCATTGGCTAAGGTAATTATTGATTGTGGGACTCAGGAAATCAATTTCACAACATTGGAAGCACTTAGAACTGACCCTGTCTTTGAGGAACCACGATCTTCTGAGGCAACCCACGAAGTCCCCGACAACCGCAACCATGAAATGGTAGAAGAGCCCTACCCCGCTGCTACACCTGAGATAGCAGTTGTTGATGAGATGATTGGTTTAGAAAATCTCCCCCCTGCTCCATTCCCAGCTGGTCTCACCATGGAGAATCATGTATATGAATCATATGATCCGGAGACTTATGCATGGGCACACCCTGGGTCAACCTATTCAGACTACATGGATTACATCAACTCAACACAGGAATGCTCCAACGTCAAATCAATTGATAACAAACATACCGAAACTCTTCCCAGTATTTCAATTCCTGTGGATCTCAAAATAGACAAATCCTTCTAATACGATCCAGAGACATATGCATGGTCGCACCCTGGAGCAACCTACTCTAAATATCTTGACCAAATCATCCCAAATCGAGAGTGCGCCAACATTCAGAAGACTAAGAACAAACACGCAGCCCGAACACTGACCAAGGAGAAGAATTCCAATGGCTATTCATCTGGATACTCAAGTGAACCGACGTCTTCACGAAACAAGAAAAAGAAAGTCACCTTTGATATTTCGAAAGAGGAATCAGTTGGTGATCCCTCATCAGGTCCGGAAAAGGTAATCTACATAAGTGAAGTGTGTTCGGCAGCTCTAAAGCCATATCTTTGCAAGGATCCAAAATTTGACTCTCGTTGGACAGCTCCCGTTCCTAACTACTATTCATCCAAAGCTAATGCTCCTGCCCTCTTCAAATACACTGGAATTATTTCTTATGAGCTGACTGAGACCGGTGCTTCTGAGTATTCATCTGACGACAAACCACCTGATCCCAAAAAGGAACGAATTTTGAGGAAACAATTGAAGAAACAAAAAGACATGAATATCTGGAGTGTGTCCACTTTCGAATAAAACTCCTCTGAGGATAATTCTGACGATGGATACCTTTTATCTGACTCAAATGTTTCATCTACTATCCATCATGATTTTTCTAAGGATGACACTGATAATAGTTGGGAATCAAATGCTTCATCTCCGTCTCGTTATACCAATCTCCCATCATAGGCTCACAAAAAGATCATCCGAAAACTGCCTTAATCATCAGCTACCCACTCTCCCTCCCGACCACATCGGTCTCCTTGTATAGCTTCTTCCTCTACTTAGGCCAAGGCCTAAGTATAGGGGGGAGACCGATGCCATCTGTATATACTATTTCCCCACATCACACTCTTTCTCATGATCGCTCCATTTCCACCCTTCTCTTATACTTAGGTTGACCAGAGACTAAGTATAGGGGGAACCGATGCCCACCTATATATACTCTCCTCATTCACATATCCCTACTGCTTCATTTTTTATGCCCTTCTTCTATACCTAGACTGTGCACAGTCTAAGTATGGGGGCGGTCATGTATATCTTTTCTTTTTATTTTCCTTTTTCACTCTCTTACGCTTAGCACGAGCTATGTCTTCTTTACGCTTCTTGTGCTCTGGGGACACAGCACTCGCTACTTATAGGGGGTCTGTATATATACTTCTTATATATTTTACCCATATCTCGTACTTGCGCGTAAGTCTATATGTATTTATGAGGTGGGTAATCTTTTAAAAAAACAAAAAACAAAAAAAAACTACAAAACAAAAGAAAAAAAAAAAGAGTTTTGCTACTAACACTGACTGTGCCCAAAATTTTTGAAAAAATGGCTTCTTATTCATTTTTGCCTAAAAACCCAAAAATCCCTTGCATAAAAAAATCAAAATAAAAAAATCTGCATTTCACACACCTGCACCTCATCCAGCATTGCATTCATTCGCATGAAAAGTCGTTGGGTTCTGAACCGAGTTATGAGCCGAAATCGAGAGTGGTCTGGACTTGACCTTAATTCACCTAATTTTCAGAGGAACTTCACCAAGAAATATAATTTTAGAAGCTTCAGGTCTTTGACTTAATTCTTTGAGTTCCACATAAAAATGTACATTATTTGACTCTTAGTGTCTAACCTAGTCTCTTCATTCTGAGTACAACTCTGGAATAGGGAATTAAATTGTACTCTCGCACTATGCACTTAGCACAACTCAGACGGGATGTTGAAAGACTATGTGAGTTTCTTTTCTGGTAGTGTGGAAATCTAAAGACTGGAGTATGGGTTGAAATAAATCCTCGGAAAAGGGATGGACGGTTGGGCACAATTTTTTCTAGGACCTTGAAAAATGTACGGAACAAAAAGATTCTATATCCGTAGGGACACAACAAGATCCAAGCAGAACCACCAAAAATTCCAAATACAAAGAAGTATTCTACCAAATAAAAATCTGACCAAAAAGGTCCAAGCTTCAAGAAACCTGCAGATCTTGGTGGAGACTCGGCTACACTGGCCATCTTCACAAGGAGAGGTGACTACACTGGCCACCCTCCAGTTCTTTTCCCCTTCTTCTAACTTCTCCCCCAATTCGATTGTGAACACAGCGCGATAGACCTTAGAAGGAAATACCTGACTCCCCGAGGATGAGTTACTGGAGAGGAGAGGAGCATGGTAGTCCGGCATTCTGGGAAGAGCTAAAACCTTTCACACACATGAGTCGATTGTTCAATGTTCATAGGGTATACTTTGGGAAGAGGAATGATCTAAGATGACTTCTGAGCTGAAACTGTAGCAATGATGTGTAGAACTTGAGGGCTGCTGATTTTAAAATTCTAAGTCTCACAGAAGTTCCGCCACAATAATAATCCAAAGGTCGAGTCTAGATTCACTTTCACCTTCAGCTCATGGTCTTGGTATGGAACCCAATCTCATTTCACTTCATGGCATTTCTTTTTTATGCTCAGGGACGAGCATCGTTTAATTATAGGGGGATGATGAATCTCAGATTCATCACTCTAAATATCATTTATTAGGCTCAAATACCTAAAAATCAACAGTATTTCTGCATCTATTCTGCATAATTAGCATTCATGCATGTTTTCATAAGAATTACATTTTAGCACTAATTTCTGCACAAAATAAGAAGCCAAAAACCCAAGCCAAAATTGACCTGTAAATAGCCTAACTTCCCTGATTTTTAACTCATTCATGTTAACTCCTAATAACCCAAAATCACCTCCATTGTGTACATATCACTAACTACAATAAATGAAAAATACAAAAAAAAAGCACTAACCCAGATAAGTGGACCAAAAATCCAAACCCTAGTGTCAGGATTTACAGACTAAAAACCCCATATCTTCCTCATCCAGTGTCCGTTTTAATCCTACTCACTTTTGAAATAATGTACATTCAATTACCTTCAAAACAAGGTCAAGTTCAAGTGAATCGGAGCTCATATGTGAAAGTTAGGTTTTGGGCCTCTTTTATACATTTTTGTATTTTAGCTGATTTTGACCTATTATTTTATGTACATAATTAACCTATTTTAATTCATTTCTTTTTAATTTGTCTTCTTTGATGAAAGTTTTATTAAAATGCATAAAAATCAAAACCCAAATAGAGCTTGAAATCAAAGAAACAAATTGTGTCCGAGTCTTCACTAATGGTCTGTACAAAATCGGTCTTTTTCATGTTTTAATTTATTTCTTCTTTTTATGAATTAAAAAATCCAAAAAAATAGATTATTGTGTAAATATTTATCTTTGATTTTATCATATTTTTTTTGGATTTTTATCTGGTTTAAAAATAACACAAATTTTACAAAGCCCAAAAAATCAAGGTATTCTATGTACATGGGATACCCCAAAAATATCACTTTATGTATTTGATCGATTTTGGTTTTGATGTCTTCATGAAAGTTGTAGATCTCATCGAGACGAGCAATGTTCGTGAAGAAACTTTATTAATCCGAGGTCGTTTGCTATTTATTTTAGATTTCAAAAAGTATTAAAATTCGGATTTTTGTGGTGCTGACACGTGGCCGCTCCTGGAGCCGCCACGTGTCAGCCAATTTTGGGTATATTTTCATATAGTTTTTATTTTAAAAAAAATAAATTAAAAAAAAAGAGAGAGAACACCGCTCACGTGCAGCACACATGCCCTCCCATTCCCCTTTTTCGTCTACTACGTCGCCACAGCAGGGCCGTCCGATCTTGACCGATCGGACGGTCCCTGCACATCTTCCTCATCTCCCCCTTTTCCAATCAAGCACCGCCGCTCCCGTCATTTTCGTTGCCTATCTCGCCAACTCCGATTCGCCGCCGCCTATCTCATCAACCCCGATTCACCGCCGCCCTTTTTTCGTGCAACTCTAATCCAAACCTATCTTCGATTCTCGATTCTCGATCGAATCAAGTCAAGCCCTGACCTTCCTTCTCATGTGACCCTCGATCCCCTATTTAAAATCGACGCCGCCCCAGTCGCCCATTATCCGTCGTTAGACTAATCGTAGAGGAGGAGCCGGTGGTGACAGCACCCCTCCTCCTCCTCCTTCAATCCGACGAGGTCCGAGGTACTTCCAACCTCGTTGCAACACGGCGAGCTCCTTCCGCTGCTACTACTCCTGCTCCACCATTAGCATCGAGCCAACGACCACCAACTTCATATCTCCACCGTCAAGGCCTCCGACTCCATCCACGGCTCCGTCGTCTCCACCATCTTCTCCAACTCCGACAACCATCGTCGACGACTACGCTGCCATCTTCACCGATCGTCTACGACTTCACGCTACGACGTCCATCACCGTCGCTACCAACGACTCCACGCCTTCGACCATCGACAACCAACTACGAGTCCGACCACCGCCGCGCCTCCAGCAACACCTCGCTCACGGCCAAGAGCTTCGCCGCTCTCTCGCCTCAACAGCAGGAGCACTGCCGGATCCCCGCACTCCGCCTCGCCTCAGCCATCGCCGAGCGGAGGACCCGAGACCCTCCGCACGTGACCCGCACGTGTGTGGGGGGACGTCATCTCACGTCAGCCCTCGGGTCACGTGCCCCGCACGTGACCGCGGGATAAATTGCAAGTCGCCCCCCCCCCCCCCCGGGTTCCTCCATATTACGCTCAGCCCACACCGACCCAGGGGTCACGTGCACCATACGTGACCTGCTGGAAATTTTGCAGAAGTATCCCCCTCTCTATCTGTAATTATATATAGGTCCCCCTACACTTTTATTTCTTATATTTATATTGCATCTGTACCCCTGACTCTACCTTTAGTTTTGAACCTTTTATTGCATTATTTTATTATTAAAAAAATAGCATGATGTTCATCATTTAATTCTCTACATTCTGACATATTATGGACATTTTTGTGATTGATGGTTAATTAATAATTAATTATTTTGTGGAAATTTGTATATTTTGCCCACTTTGTGCTCTTAAATTTATATTTGATTAATCATTGCTCTAAAAATCCCCAAAAAAACCATATATTGTAGAGTTTATTATGCTTGACATTGTACCCAAAAAGAATTGCATTTGCATGCATAAATTGCCTTGTAAAAATCATTTTGCGTATTTCAGTGTTTGATTTTTAATAGGTATTGAAACTATTATTTTTAAGGTTTAGGATTTTTCTGAGGTCCATTACCTAGTAATAGATCTTAGATAATTTTGTTCCTTGAAAATAATTAGGTTTAATATTTATTAAAATTAAATATTGAAATTCATTTTGTTTGCATTTACAAGTCATAAAAAATTCATATTGCATCCAAAAATCCCAAAAAATTACAGTGCATCCATTTCATCATAATTTACATCTTGGCCAAATTTCGTATTTTTCGTACATCGTTTGATTGATATTTACATTTTAGTTCCTAAAATAGGCCGAAATTGCATTTTGCATCCTTTATTGCATTAAAAATTCCAAATAAAAAGATCGCCTCGAAAACCGTGCACGAATTTTGATAGACATAATTATAGGTTCTTCCTTTGCCTCCTTGTGTTCGACCTTGGGACTTGCCCAAGTAAAATAAACATAAAACTATACAATTAAAAATTGATGAAATAATTGTGGTTATTTTCTTGACCGATTCCGATTGTCGCCTACAACGAAACGACAAATCATATTTTTACGCACAACGATAAATACATCTTTTTAACAAGCGGATTTCGGACTCGTCAGTGCTTCGTGAAGAAGATGTTGGATCTCATGTGATGAGATCAAGAAATTCGTCGCTTGGATCATCAACTTGGATTGCGAGGTGCACGTGTTTCATCAACGCACTCACAAGCATCTCCTCCGTCAGATTAGACTTGAGACTGGAGGTCTCTTCGTTTAGAGACTCTATCACAACCACACTTCAAGTTGTAAACCTAATACTTGTTTACGGTTTATATGAAATGATTCGAGAAGTGTTCTTGGATCATGTGATTTCATCATTCAAAATTTATAAAATTCCGCTGCCCCGAGCAACTAGTATGGCTAGTCGCTTCCGATCACATACTATGTGATTCTCACGCTTTCATGATGTACTTAAGGATTTTCCCATGTCCTTCAAGTGGTATCAGAGCCATAGGTTAGAGGTTTTGGATACAATCCATAAACCTAAGACGACGTGGGCACTTTAGGGTTTGTGAATTTTCATCGCATTTTGTTCACACAGCTCTATTTTGTGTGATTTTTTCCCTTTTTAAAAGTATTTAAACACGAAATTATCACTTTAATAAATAAGGAACCGTGGGACTTGAGTTTCCGTGATATGGAATCCGATTGCTCAAGTTATGATCATTTTAGTGAACATGTATCCACTATTTCAGGGATAGCAAATCTTAACGTAATTAAAGAGTTCATTACGGTTTTAAAATGCCTACAAATGCATGAATATCAATTGACTTATGTTATAAATCAAATTAGCATATTTTGGAAACTTATTTTACATAATTGATTTAAATTTATTGAGATATGCTTATTTTAGTAAGTAGGGATCACTACTTAAAATTACTTTCCCAATCAAGAACCTTGTGATTATCATTTAATTAGTGGAAATTAATGGTTAATTTCCTGAAATAATTATTGATGAATATTTGTGAAATATTTATGATTATTATTTCCTTAAATGAGATTATCTTAATCAAATTTGATTAGATATGATCTAGATCACAATTGGTTACAGCAATCCCAACAAACATAGTTACTTGAATAGGATTGGAGATTTGTTTAGCAAATCTCCTTATAATGTTATTCAAAATGTTTCTAATAAATATTATATGGTATAACTTCGGTTGAAAGACCGATTATCATCTCAAATACAAAATGATCAAATCGTATTATACTGACCTAAGGCGGATATGGTGTCTAGTCAAGGAGTGTTGGGGTAGCAAGTTGCTCCGTGAGCGATCTGTCCCACTCCCGTCGATATCAGACATGACATAGGCTATGGAAAGGATAATGCTTGAAGCGATCATGATGTATTTTTCTAATTATCAAAATTCGAATAATGCATATTTTGAGATTACACCATCCTTCAAATAACAATTAAAATTATTTGTTGGTTGATTGATTGGATGGATAACTGATTTAATAGGAATAAATTAATTAGAACCAATTAAAAGTAAACACTCTATTTACGAATAGAGTGATAATTCCTTTGGAAGAACTTATTATGTGAATATGATTCATAATAATTAATTAGAATTCAAACATGATATGGAGGATCACATAAGTGACATCCGTAGTCTCCTGTCAAGGTAAAGGGTTCTGTCGCCAGGGATTGTATGTAGGAGATGCATGTCCGAAGTGACAGCTTCTGCATATAAGCGCATATGGATCGGTCTCTTTGCTTCTCGAAAGAGTAAGGTCGTATGCGTAGTGACCCCAATATTGAGTCCTCGTATTATTGGGGTGATATTGGATTGTGCATAGCGAGTTCTAATCTTATTGATGGTTGGTTCAATTAACGACAGGTCAACATCACCTTAGGGGTTGTGGGCTCGGGTATTAAAGACTGAATTGGGAATGCAAGTTGGACTTGCAAGGCGGAATGAGTTCTCGCTTCTTTTTATCTGGTTTGCAAGTTTTCATATTATTGGGATGTAACAAAGATAAGAAAGGAGATCCTAGATCTTGCTTGAGATATAATGATAAGTATATCTCTTACATTGAAAGTAATTAAGGGAATGAACTTTCAGTGTTGACAAGGCAAGACAACTTTGATATAAAAATTCCTAAGTCAAAGTAAAATGTATATTTATTATATATTATGTAAATTATCTTATTTCAGATAATCTTCATTAAACCCACTCAATACTATACTCAATAATGACGAGGAAAATATCATGGATTGGATCCATGATCAAGATATTGTATTTGTAGTTGGACACATAATGTATGTAGTTGCAATGTGCAGTTTCATCATAATAATGAGGAATGACAATTAAATAGACAATAGGACTACAACCTTAGTGTTTGTATGTCTCTATAGTCTTGATCTCTCATTGAATGTACTTTGGAAGTCACATGTCGACGATGATCGTAATTGTCAAATAATCCTTTATAAAATCCGAAGAAGTTATTTTGGCAAAGATATGCGCTCTCAACATATAATAATGAATGACATGGTTCACTGCATTATGCAGAATGGTGTCTCTACAAGAGATGATGTATTCAAAATGTTTGAGTACCTACCTGAACCTAAGTCTTTTGGAGTTAAGATGTGTGTAGATATGATGAGTGTCATCATTCTACTATCTATGCTCAAGTCATTCATGAAGCTTCATAATAATCATATTGTATGAATTGAATGAAGAATGTATAAATGTTGAAATACTCTTATATTGAAATCCTTTGAATTTAACATAAGAGATCCTTCGTCTTAAGCAATGGTTGTTTAAATGAAGGGAGCATAGTGGAAGCATGGGTTTGACCCATGTAAGAAGGAAAGTCAAAGAGTTGACTATACTTTTGTGACCTCCATACATATGACATCCAAAGAGTTGGATGAATGCTGAAACTGTAACAAGCCGATGTATTGATAGTATGACTATCTAGACTATCTAAAATCCTTTGAGAAAGAGTCGGATAGTACATCAGAATAATCTACATATAATCATTGAAATTGTCTTTCTTATTTAATAAGATTAAAGTCTGATAATTATATCTCATTCTTCTAATAACACTTGTAATTGGATGCATATGTTTTAGTATACTAGAAAATTTGATCAAAAGGTCTAATAGTCATCCACATGGATATTTACGCAATTGTTACAACAATCTCTATTGGATAGATAAACTTCATATTTTCAATGGGAGAGCCCTTAATCTTAGAGATTGTCTCTATAACCTAGACATTAGAATACACTCATTGTTTATTTCTAAATAAACATGAATTCTGGAATAGACCTATCATAAAGAGTTATGACGGATATATTTCATATAGTAATCTGACATCAGGAGGACTACCAAATTAGAAAATTAATGAATGGTTCATTAACATTTCTGATACTGAAATCTAAACTTTTAAAGATAAATATGGGGATGAATCATTTGATAATGGTCCGGCATCAGACCTTGGACATAAGTCTATTTATGAGATCGAAAGACTAGTAAGATATGAAACTTTGGAATGTCTGAAATTCAAATCTTACATACTTGTGAATATTGTATTCAACGTAAAAATGTCCAATGCACCCTTCTTTGGGAATGGTATTAGATGCTAAGGTATTCAAGATCTCATACATATTGATGTATGTGGATCATCTCTATCATAATGGACATTAATGATATGTGATATCCAATAACGATTATTTGTAATATGAGACTTCTTCTCTTCACCTTAGAAACCTTTGAAATGTTCAAAGATTTCACATTTTTGGTTTAGAACCAAAGAATGAAGGAAGATGAAAGAATTTGATCTAACCCAAGTAGCAAATACCTATTAGATAAATTCACGGAATACCTTTTATAGAAAGGAATATCGTTCCTATCTCAATCCTCCTAGTACACCTAAACTCAATAGAGTTGTAGGGAGATACAATTGGATCATGTGTGACAAGATTTGATCAATGATGAATACTAGCATAATTACCTTTTAGTTTCAATGTATATATGTAGTATAGACTACAATATATAAGGTTCCATGCAAGTAAGTTGGAATCTAGCACCAGAGAGTGATACTTCATTAGGAAAATAAAGGATGGTATTGGATACCTACTTTATGACCTTGAGATTCTTGAATGACTTCATCTCTAAAGGATATGATTCTTAAATGATGACTCTCTTGAGAATCAAGATGAAAATGAATTAAAGGATCTCATTTAATCTTCAAAAGATAATTAGGCTCCTAAAATCAGATTAGAAGGACAATTAAAGATGAAACACTAATATCTCTTCAAATTAGTTTGAGGATAGATTCCATGTATCAAATAAATATGACAATGATTGAACTTCATATGATGAAGCTTCTGAGGATCATGACATGGAAATATGGATGTTAGCAATAAAGTCTAGAGTAGACTTCATATACATGTATTGTATATGGACCCTCGAGGATCCACCTATAAGGTTAAAACTTGTTAGGTATAAATAGATCTTCAAGAGAAAGAGGGATCCTAATGAGAAGGTAGAGACCTTCAAAGCACGGCTCGTAACCACAAGATACACACGAAGAGAACGCGTCACTTGCGATAAGACTTGCTTTTCAGTGACCATGCTTAAACCCATCAGAATATTACTAATTATAGCTACACATCTTGACTTTGGCATCTACAAGATGGAAGTCAAGATAACATTCCTCCATGAATACCTCTCAGAGGATATTAATATGAAGTAGCCCCAGTGCTTCATAGTTGAGGAAGGAAAGATGTGCAAGCTAAAGAATTCCATCTATGGACTCAAATAAGCTTCCTGTAGCTGGAACATTAGATTCGATGAAATTATAAATGTTATGATCAGATAGAATCTTGATGAACCATGTGAAGCTTAGTGGGAGTACATTGTGTTCATCATGCTAATTGTAGATGATATCATAATCATTTGGAATGATATAAGGATGATAATAAGCATTTTATAGTTTGGTTATTCCATACCTTGAGATATGATCTCAAGGATACTTCTTAGATCTTATTTCTTAAGTTGTTCAGAAGCAAAGAGAAGATGGTATTGGGACCGTCACATTAGGGGTACACCTTGGACATGTTCCATTTTTTAGAAAATTCCAAGAAAGGCTCTGTTTCCTTAAGATGTGGTACTTACCTATCTAAAGGGATAGCACCTCAAAGAGTTGAGGATGTGAATACCAAAGCTATATGCCCTAGTGCATTATCTTTGGGAAGCTCAGTGTATGCTAGATGTGTACAAAAGCCAGATGTCTGCCATGCAGCGGGAGTAGTAAATTGTTACCAATCCTACTATGGAGATAAAACACTTGATTTTAGTAATAACAATATCTTCAAAGATGAAAATATTTTTGAGATAGTGATATCAAAGTCTTATCATCAAGAACCTAAGATTTTATAGATAGTGATTTAAAAGATCTTAAGTATAGATGGCCTGTAAGACATAAGATTGGGTCTTAGTCTTAGGAGATAGAGATCTATGAGAATAAGGGTATTCTGATAAGGATAATAGAATTTACATACTGGTTATAATGATTATTGAGTTGTAGTGTCATAGACACTACAACTACCTTAAAATTGAGTATTGGTTGCATAAGATGTAACACTCTCATTGGATGCGAGCACTATTACAAGGAGATATGCAAGTGACATAAAAGGACTTGACGTAATCTCTCGGGAACAGAGTGACTGATCAGCATACCTAGCTATTTTTCTAAATAGACTATGATTTTTACATGAGTGTGGGTTTAAATAATAGCCAATTAATGTCTCTTTTGGCTAGTGGAAGATTGTTGGACATGCAAGCCCACGTGAGCTATTTTGCAATAATTGTTATTGCAAATATCATTCCCTAATCTGAAATAAAGAATAATTAATTTGCATAATAGGTCCCTTTGTACAATTAGGGTTCTTTACCATGGCCATATTGATGATCACACAGTTATTAATTCAATTGTTGAATCATAGATGTTGGTGCTTGGATGAATATCTAAAAGTCAGATTGAGGACGCATCAAGCACTGTCAAATGATTATTAAGAGATGATCTCCAGTCTGAGTAGGAGATGGCAGTCCTTTCTCTAATGTGTTGATATCTAACCGACCTCTTGATGCAGGTCCTCTCCATAGGAATAGAGATTCAGAGGTCCTAGATAAGTTGGGTCAAAGAGTTGATTTAATGAGATCGAGATAACCAAAGACCTATGTTGTATGTTGTCATGATATAGGCATGTATCCTCTTACCGAAGATGGATGTGTTACTATATATCTAAGTATGTACATTTGGCATATCGATAGGTTGATGGCCTAATCAAGGTCGATCAAACGACGCACTGGTGTGCATACAAGGGCATATGAGTAATATGATCTCTCATAGGGATCATACAGGTTCATTTACTCACCCAGAATATATGAGCTCATTCATGAGATAATGGGAATCAAATACCGCGCACGGTCATCTCTCTTTGGAAGCTTGATTGAATTTTTAGGTTTGATATATACTCTTGGGAAGTATGTGATCAATACCTAGGTATGATATATGCTTTTGGAAAGTATATGATTGATACCAACTCCCAATGATCGAATGAGAAACTTAATGACAAAACCCTAAAGAAAATAGTATAAATAGATCTAAAACATCGGGTTTATTCTAGGTCTTCCAGTATGTAGGATTTACAGGTATTAGGAATACTTGAGAGTGATGTGATCATAAACAATTGTATAACCATGATGCTTAAATTCCTAGTGAGTGATGAAACAGGTTTGGATTTTAGTGATTCCTCTCAATAGATAAGTAATATGATCTTGGTCCAAATGTTGGATAGTGATCTGAATGTGATTCAGATGCAATGAAAAGATTAGATTTACGATTCTGATTTAATAAAACATCTATGGGAGGTCCGCAAGATCTAGATTTGAGATTTGATCTCAATATCCAAGTCACTATACGTGGAACGTATAATCACATTTTCCTTATCTTCAAGTATCCGCGAAGAAAGTGCATTGTCCTGGAAAGAGTTCAAGAATAATTTCATTGTTGATAATGTATCCGATCATTGAGAAATAGATCATTAAATGTGATTTAATTATCATGAATAATATGAATTTGATTCATATTATTTGGACATATAAAGAGAGTTATCTAAGATAATTAAATGTGATTTAATTATCAAAGATGTGAACAATGTGAATGTGATTCACATTATTTGAGCACATGAGAATAGAGATCCAAGACAATTAAATGTGATTTAATTATCATGGATATGAATAATGTGGATAGCAATATCCATATTTATCATATATATTATAAATGTGATTTATAATATACAAGAGAGAGCCTATTGTAATTTATATTTGTTGATAAATTATTGATGTGAATTGGATTCACATTGGATAATTAATTGAAAATATAATTTACATTATATTTGGGTTGTGAATGTGCTTTACAAATTTCCAATGGCATGATTTCAATGTTCACAAAATAAATTGGATTTATTTTTGCGAGATAATTTACAACAAATGTTGTTGTATATTATTGGAATTTTTTATGGGATAATGTAATCTCATGAAATTGGAAGAAGATTGTCATCCTCCAATAAAGGTGGTGGACAACCACCAAGTCCTATTTGGATTAGGTGGTTGTCCCCCCTTATTATAGTATGATGATTATCTCCTTCCCAATTATCTCTAAGGATAATTGATTTAATCTGAAATTAACTTATATTGAGTATTTAATATATATATATATATATATAATTTAATTTAATTGTTGTTGTTGTGTTTTTACAACAAGATCAAGGCTATTGAAAGAAACACAAATCAATCTCATACATTGATTTTGTGTTGTCCAAGGATTGAGATCCATGGACTCCCAAAATACTATATAAGAAGAGGCAACCCTTATTCTTCAAGAAGACAACAACTAATGCTCTTTCCCTCTCTCTCTCTCTCTCTACACTCCAAGTCTCTCTCTCTCTCTCTTTCTCTCATTGTGGCCCTCCACCATGGAGCCTTAAAGAGAGTCATTATCGCTGCAGCGTCGTCGTTATGCTACTGGAACATTTACTCATGGATCTCCATCTCCTTCGGTGCGCCTCTCTCGTGAATAAGAAGTCGGACCTAATGGGATGAGATCAGGAGATTCGCCGCTTGGATCATCAACTTGGATTGCGAGGAGCACGTGTTTCATCAACGCACTCGCAAGCATCTTCTCTGTGGGATCGTACTTGAGACAAGGGGTCTCTTCATTTAGAGACTCGATCACAACCATGCTTCAAGAGGTAAACCTAATATTTGTTTGTGGTTTAGATAAAATGATCCGAGAAGTGTTCTTGGAAAATGTGGTTTTATTGTTCAAAAGATTTTAAATTCCGCTACTGATGAATCTGTGATTCATCACTCTAAAAGTTGAAAATAGAGCTTTCTTCCCGAGTAATTAGATGCATTTCATCACTTATATTGCATAATTAGCATTCATGCATGTGTAAATAATATCTGCATTTTAGCATTCAAAATTGCATTAAATAAGAAGTCAAGTTCAGTTGTATATATTCACCTGTATATTAGCTAAAATCACCTATTTGTATCTTTTTTATACTAACACCAAATCCAATAAATTCAACTATATAGTGTATATATTACTAACATTAATAAAGAAAAAATATCAAAAATGCTAACTTGTAAAATTGTCCAATAAAACCCAAATCCATGTTTGAGACTATGAACTTAAAATGTGCATATCTCTCTCATACATTGTTTGATTTGGGTCTACTCACTTTTAAAGTAATATACATTCAAAGACCTTCAAAACAATACTAATTTCATAAAAATCAGAGTTCGTATGTGAAACTTGGGTTTTGGCCCCCTATTGTATAATGTACATATTGATTAAAATGCCCTTCATTTTTATTCTTTTATTTTCTTAATTATTAAAAATTCAAAAAAATAGATTAATTTGTAAATATTTCTTTCGCATTTTCTTTATTTTATTTTGATTTTTAACTTATTAAAAAATAACAAAAAATTTTACAAAACATAAAAAACGGTATTTTATACATATAAGATACCACCCAAAAATACTTTTTATACAGATGATTTTTTTTGATTTTCGATCCTTCACAAAAATTGTAGATCTCGTCGAGACGAGCAACTTTCACGTTGACCACTTTTTGATTTGACCCCTTTTGTTATTTCTTTTTATTTTCTTTACATTTAATTTTTGATTTTTTTCAGGTGTGACACGTGGCGCTCCTGAAGCCGCCACCTGTTACCCTATTTTTTTATTAATTTATTAATTTCGTATTTTATTTTATTTATTACTTATTTTATTTATTAATTTTCTATTTATTTTTTTATTTTTATTTATTTATTTTCTTTTATTTATTTCCCTCATTATTTTTAATAGCCTACTTATTTACTTTATTTTTTATATTTTTTCCTTTTACTTCTTCTTTACTCGTTCCCCTACTCTAAGTCTCCACTTCCTCCACCAGTCCTCCACTATCTCCACTTCTTTTCTAACTCTCTCCTCCTCCTTTTTATTCTCTTCCCTCCCTCATTTTTCATCATCCGACATTGTACGAGTGAGAGAGGTTTTAGCCCATGTCAAAGCTGTGAGGTGAAAGCTCCTTCTTCATCGTCGAGCGACGATGAGCCGAAGGAGAGATCCAGTGGTCCGCACCACCATCACAAGTTTCTTCAAATCTCATCAAGCTTCTCTGCTTCGATTCCGCCCAGAGCTGATTGAGGCAACAACAGGAGTTGAGGTCCATCTCATCCAAAATCAGGCGATCCTCACAGGTAAATCTTCTATCATATCTTCTCATTTTATTTTATCTAACATTTTTCCCTTGTTGTTCATACCACAATAATCACAATCACCACATTCATAATTCACCGCCATCATTCATCGTCATTATTTTATTTATTTATTTATTTCTTTTAAATCATCACAATTAACACTATCATCACCAACACCACCTCTTCATTACACTTTTATTTGATGTTTACAAAAAATACCAAAAATTTAAAAATAAAAAAAAATAGAGCAGTCGCGTGCCCTCCGCGCGATCGTCCCTCCGCCGCGCACCTCCATTCCCACAGGCACGACGCCCTCCAACGGCCAGTCATAGGTCCGGCCCGCTCGCTCCGTAGCCAACCACGCAGCACCACGCCCCATCATAGGCCACTGCCCCCGTAGCGCATCTCCTATGACCTTGAGTGCCCGTTCCGCTCCCTGGTGCGTCACCGCCATCGCGCACCTGCAGCGCCACCTCCTCCATAGCCAACTGCGTGATGCCACGTCCCACCATAGGCCACTACCCCCAGCGCGGCCCACCTGTGTGCCTCCACCAGCCACCCTCCAACTTCATGCCGTGCGCGTGCTCAGCCGTGTCCGTCGTGAATCCACCGAGAGCTCTGCTTGCTGCCCGCCTCTTCCTATCAATGCGTCAGCACCGCCTCTCACCTCTGCCGCAACTCCTCCCCTAGCAGCCTCGTCGTCGCATCCTCCAGCAGCCTCCCACGGCCGCCCCGCTCTGTGTGTGTGCTTCAGTTCAGTTATTCATTTTTTAAATTATTTTTGGACATATTGCATATTCAGTACGAGTTTCTTTATTTGCAAAAACATCCATTTGGACATTATTCTATTAAGTTTTATTTCTGTATTGCAAAAATACCGATGCATGCATTTAGGCTTATACATCTATTTTGCATCAATTTTTAATAAATATATCATTTTGTTGAGTAATTAATTGTGTACATGTGGCTATTTAATTAGATTTTTGTGAGCATTGGGTAATTAACTAAAATTGTTTTAATGAAAAAGTTGGATATTATACCCATTTCATGTTTGTAATTCATATTTAATTAAATATTGCTCTAAAAATTGTGAAATAAATAGAGATGATGCATATGAATGTGCTATAATCACTATCCAAATTTAATCTAAAATGGAAGTGGCGTTTGCATAAAATAACTTGTTTAGTGATTTCTGTAATTGATTTTTATTTAAATCAACGAATATCATTTTTGTGCAAATTTTAAATTTCCCGGATTGCTTATTAAAATATCTATTTGAGATAAATCGCTCTCTATATAATTTGATTTAATGGATTTATTATAAATTAAATACTCACAATCACTCTATTTTCAGTAAAAAAATCATAAATTGTCTAAAAAATTTCAAAAAAAATACTAGCTTCATTTCATCATGTTTCACTTTTAGTAAAAAAATTCATAATTTTTTCATTCTTTTTGTGTGAACAACTACATAAAAACCCTTAAAAGTTTGCATTTTCATTATTGCATTTTAAATCCAAAAATTCCAAAAATATATTTTACATTCACCATTGAATAGGTTTCCAGAAAAATATAGACTTAATTTCATATTAAAATTAATTTCACTAAGTTGTGTATTTTAATATTAACTTAATTCAATCGCATTTTGCCTTTGGCATTCTTTTGCAATAAAAAAATACCAAAAAATTACACTTGGAAGACCATAAGCTAATTCATCTAACTCGATCCGAAGTTGTTCCTTTGCCTCCTTGAGTCGACCCTGGGGCTTGCCTAGGTTAAAAATACATCAAACCACATATTATTTAATGCAACGATTCATCTATTTGTGCGGTTAATTTTTTATCGATCATGATTGCCCGACTACAACAATTAAGACATTTTAAATTAAAATGGTCATCCAGCAATCAATCAGCTACCCTGAGCAACTAGTATGACCAGTCGCTCCAATCTCATACTATGTGATTCTCACGCTTATGTGATGCGCTTAATGATTTTCCCATATCCTTTAGTGGGAACTTATTCACAATCTCTTCTCCTTCCTTATTGGTGACCATTGAATTCCCAACTTCTTCAGTACCATGTGTAAAGGGAACACCCATTTAGAGTCAGATATGGGATAGATAAATCCGGCTCCACACCATTTCTCATTCTCTTTCTTAACAATTTCCCTAAATTTTAGATTTAATCTTCTTTGAAATTAACGGGAATGTCCAGCAATGTCCTCTAGATAAATATGATGTGAACAGAGAGCATGGGTAATCCCAACAAGATCTGGCACTCTCCAACCAATGCATTGTGGTTCTTTTTTAAAAACCTTAGCCTGTCTAGACTCATGTTCTTCAGTCAAATTTGAGCTAATAATGACAGGATATCTCTTCTCAGGTCCCCAAGAAAGGCATACTTAAGACTTGGAGGTAATGGCTTAAGATCTGGCAATGGTGAAATATCTAACAATTCTGGCTTAACCATATTAGAATCTAGTTCCATGTTGTATGAACGTGGTTTGTCCATGATGTGCTAGCCACCAACTATGTTGTGTCTTAAGTCGGATCGCTAAAGATCCTCGATAAGTCGACCAAAGGCGCATACAACTCAACATCCTCAACTTTTGACGGTTTCATGAGAGAATGAACTGACAAGTCGAGAAAGACTTATGTGTCATCAAAGGAGTAGGGGAACGCATCTCTCAAGAAACTAGGAAACATATGGGAAACTGCTTCGTGTACACTATCCTCTCCAGATGAGAGAGTATCACTGAGTACTGTCATGGTTTGTCTCCATTGCCCGACTATGCCTATCACTCTACACTTTGCCTCAGAAAATGAATAATCTGTTCTTGATTCAGAGTCGGATCTCTGTCACCATGTCTGTTGCATCTCAAGTTCCACTTCTCCAAGAGAACAGAATTTCCTTGTCCTAGATTGATAAATGAAGATCCAATGTTCCTAATAAAAAGCCACCCTAAAATGATATGGGATTCTATCCAATGATGGGTGATCTCCATGTCAAGTATTGTAAAGTCTACCATATACTCATGTTCCACAATAGAGATAAGAACATCCCTAACCTCTCCCTTATCCCTCTTGGAATATTTATCTATAAACTGAAGAGGAGCCCTTGACTTCTAAGAGGCCCTAAGTTCAACCTATTGTACAAGGTTAGAGGTAAAAGGTTAATGTAAGAATCGTTATCTAGGAGAGTACGTGAAAATACAATGTCTTCGATATGAGTTACTGCATGGTGTGCACCCATATCCCTCTTCTTTCGAGGAAGTTGTTGGTTCTTGATATAATAAGTAGTGGCAACTGTTAAGACATGTATATTTACTTGACTACTTGTTTTTTTCCTACTTGCCCTAATAGGTGTGCATCTCACCTTAAGGTATTTTTGAAATATAGGATTGTTGGCACATACTTATCAAAAGGTACTTTAAAAATGATGTTTTCATTACAAAATTGTACCATATCAGGATCATCTTTCTGAATCTTTTTGATATTTCTATTTCCTAGTCCTAAGAGGATGGGTGAAAGGGATTTAAGCGTGAGAAGAACTAGAATTAGAATAAACATGAATATACACTAAAACATGGAACTTTTTATTTCTAGAAACTGAGTTCTTCGTATAAACTGAATCTTCTACAGGATTGGAATTACAATTATCTACTACAAGTTGGAGATATGTTGATGGCACATTCTCCTCAACTAGAGGTGCAAGGTCCTCCGTAGACTCGGAATCTCTTAAACATTGCGTTTTGGTGCTCTTCATCCTCTCACTTCCTTCTGATCTCCTCATCTTCTGTTGTTCAAGGAGCTATTCCTATGTCTACTGATGATCTTCCTCCTCATCCTCTACTGTCTCCTCAGGTGGAGCCTCAGAGACGTCCTCCTCCATGTCTTGTTCCCGATCAGGTAAGACCATGGTCCTTCCGCTCTTGAGTGCCATATAGTTAACATTATCAAAAGAAAGGATCTATTGCTCAAATCTAAGTGAATCTGAGTAATAAACCTAATTCCGCTCTTGAGTGCCATATAGTTAACATTATCAAAAGAAAGGATCTATTGCTCAAATCTAAGTGAATCTGAGTAATAAACCTAATCATTGAGCTGTTGTGGCTGACTCCTATTTAGGCTATTGGAATTATCCTGAACTTGGGCAGGAATGGAGGTAAGTGGTGCAGATCTCTCATCTTGCCACTTGGAGATCTAGTTGAGGTCAACCCTAGTCTCATGAATGTCATTCCGATAAGATCAAATATCAGCAAAAATCTGTTGTTGAAAGTTTGATGGAGCTAATGAAGATGAAAAAGAATGACCTAGGTTTTGCCTAAATTAGCATTATTGAAAAGATCATGACTACTATCCTTGTTGGCCATGGTGTTGTTGTTATGGGTGGCTCTTAAATGGTGGGCTCTGATGGCCCGACTGGTACTACTGCTGACGCATCATGTGTTATCGTTGACACTGGGAGAAAGATGCTACAGGGCGTGCTTGTGATGGTAGAGGTCTGATAACTCGCTAAATGCATGTGATAAAAAACACTCATTGTAATACGGGCACTTAGCGAACTATGTAGAACTAGGTCAAATGTATCTGCGAAGAGAACCTAGCTTAAATTTATTAACCTGGGAAGTCTAGGGTCGAACACAAGGACACAAGCAATTTATGAATTATCACTAAGTGGTAAATTTTTATAATAGCAATCTAAAGACTAATTGTATCGAGCGAATGCAAAAAAAAATAAATGCAATTTTTAACACATTTTTATGCAATCAATTAAAATGAGGATAACAATGCACAAACTACACGCAAGAATCCCCAACACAATAAAACTCCTGACTTTATCAATGAAACTTTTAATCAATTTTAAGTAATCCAAAAATCAAGATAAAGAGGTCTCGATTCATCAAGTTTAGTCAAAGCTTGATTTATATGTGTTCAAATGGAAAGAAGACTCCTCATTTATCAATCAAGGATAAACTAATCAGGAACAAAAATATTAATCAATATATTAATGATCCTAATCAGTTAATTAATAAATTCAGAAATTCAATCACTTGAATAACACAATATTCCAATTTCTATTCAAGCAAGGAGTCGAATATATCAATAAAGTTCCCTAACAGTGAATGCGTGAAATAAGCATCAAAATATTTATCCAAACATGCCAACACATAGAGATTTAAACCAGCTTTCTAATGAGACCAAAATCACTTCATTTGGATTTATAAATAAGAAGTTACTCAAAATGTAATCCAGGGGCATAATTGAAATGAAAACATGGAGTTTCTATTACAAATAGGTCCAAGATTGGTATTAAATGAAATAACACAAAGCTACAGGGGATATTATGTAAATTTTACAAAAGGCAGAAGGATATAAATATGAATAGGCAATTATGTAGGGCTTATCTGTAATTTCTCCAGATAACATGTGTTATGAAAGTGTTGATGAATGACTGAATTGTAATTCCTAGATGCTGGAAGGGCTTATTTGCAAAAAGCACAGGTTACATACATTTTGCACATGATATCATTGAGGTCCAGACTAAGGCTCGGTAATGACATGTCAACACTACACTAGCTCGGCTCAGGCTCGATCGGAGAAAGTTGTGGCTCGCTGGAGAGGCTTGACAGGAGACGTAGCTCAATCTAGGACGTTGAATCCTAGCCAAATAAAGAGATCCAACAGAGACTATACTTCATCCTTGACGAAGCTCCTCCCTAGGAGGCGGAGAAATGTCTACGCTCTGGTGACTGGGTATTTGCTCTGCCACTCTTCTTTTGACCGTGGAAGACTAAGAACTCTTCACGAAGTCCTCATGAAGGTGCTCGTATGCAAAGGACATGTTGTAGTGGTCTCTAATGAAGGCTTGACGATGATTGATCGAAGTTGAAGATTGAGACCGAAGGACAACTGTAATCTCCGATCATTGAAGCTTCTTGCACCACCTACAGTTGTGAGTAGATAGTCGAAGCCTAGAAAAGTATAATGAGGTGATAATGGCATGGTTTGGAGGGATCCTCGAAGCGATGTAATTGAGCCTTAGATAGATCCTTCTTTGTGAAGGAGAAGGAGATGGATCGTAGTGAAACACAACATGGAGAATCAGAAGAGATAACAGAAGATTACGTATGAATCATGGATTAGAGATGGTAGTTGATATGGTTTCAGATGGATAAATTGATGAAGGATTGACTACATAATAGATAGCAAACCGATGAGAGAAGAGAAATTATGAAATTTACTTGAGAATCTTCAGAAGGAAGAAGAAGGTTTCCACGCTGAATCTGGGCCAATGAGAAGTGATAAAAGCTTCTCAAGTCTCTGCTTTACAAGGTGGGAAAACCTTGAAGCTCAAGCAGCATCGGATGATAGCTGCATCACAAGTGGTACATCGTGGATCTCACTGGCATCAAGCTCTGCCATAGCTCGTCCTTCAACTCATTCTCTATCACAAAAAAGAGGATAGGAGGCTAGGAGTTGGATCATGGAATGGTGGATGGAGGTTACAGAGGTTGTAGGAGAGTTTTTTATGTAGAAGGAGGTTATGGAAGTTGTGAACTCAGGTGGTGGTTTCAACCACCACTAATGATGGGGACAGAGGTTACTAGCAGTTGTGGATGCTAGCGCGATGGTTAGGGAAGTTAGGAGAAGGGTTTTGAGGTTGCAGTTGGTTGGGAGGTGGTCGAAGGGAGTTAGGAAAAACTGGTGAAGTTTGATGGTTGAGATGAAGAAGACAACGGTCAGGGGTTGAAGATAAAGGCTCAACTGTCTGATCGAGATCAGACGGTCGATATTTGGGAGGAAATTTACGGTTAGGATAGAATTCCTCCAAGCAGGTCCTAAAGTTAAAAATAGGGCGCCAAAGAACGATTGGGATTGAATTGATAAAAACTCATTTGACGGTTGCAAGAGAAGCAGGTGGCTAAGTGGAAGCGGGTCGCGTGACAAGATATGAAAGTGCAACGTAGCCCAATCAGAATTAGGAAAAATAGAGAAACAGTAAAAAATCAAGAATAAATAATTAGAATCAAAATTAGAAAAAATGATGAACATGAAAGTTGTAGATCTCGATGAGATCTACTACTTTCATGTAGAAGTCAATGAGAGAAAAGGTCATCCATACATAGATAAAAATCAATTACATATTAAAACATTAAAGACATTTTTCTTTTACTTTCTTTTGTTATTATTTTTGGATTTTCATTTTATATTTTATGTAGAATTAATTATATATAATATTATTCTAATTTTTATTTGATTTTTTATGAGAAATAAATGCATAAAATAAAAGCACAATAATAGGGATATAAAATATATATTAATTAGGGTCAATTAATTACAACACACAAATTATTAAGTAGTGTTAATAGTCAACGATTCTTGGTGAATAAAGTTAAAGAGATAATAATATAAAATAATGTAGAAAAATCTGGGATTTATCAAGGTGCATGGGTGAAACCAGTGTTATTGAATGTTGAAGGGCATCGGTATTGCTAATTGTCCCCTATTCATGCATGTCCGTAGGCAGGATCATACGTGTACCATACACCATTAACCTCCCACACATGAGGAGGCTCCTCAGTAACTGTCTTTCTTGATGGATCATGCTAAAAATGATGGGTATAGGAGTAGTCCTCTACCCATGTAGACCGAGGCCCTAACATCGTTATCTCATGTACATGGTGTACTCCATATACAAGGGCAGAAGATGCAATCACTGTAGGTATCTTCATCTTAGACACCTTCTCAGAAAGTTCCCCCATCTGCTTAGGAAGCTTGGACAATCTCTCCAATTCAGTCACTCTCTTATTTATCTGTTCGACAAGTGTCAACTATCCGTTGAATCAAGTCCTCTACTAGATCAACTACGACATGCTTACCCCTCTCCTTATATAGGAATGCAAGAGGGGTGTATGTGTATGCCATGGTGGTGGTCTTTGAATGACTAGTGCCAGCCATATGCTCGAATACCTTGCATACAATATTCTCTCCCTTAGATGTATAGCTTCCTCCACAAGCAGTGCTCACTAACCCCTGCATCTCAAGGGTACGATTAATGAATAAAACTTGAGCTATGATAATGTTCCCCATACCATAACAAGGATACTTCTGCAACAGCTCCTTAAACTTCTCCCAAGTATCACAGAATGGTTCACTAGGTAGTTGGGTGAAGCTTGTAATGCGAGTTCGCATTTGATTTGCCTTACTAAGATGGGTAGAACTTCTTCAGGAAATGGTCCTTGAACTGATTATGGGCAGTTATAACTACCCCAGGGATCTTTAAATAATAATTTGTCTTATATCCCAAGGTAAAAGGAAGAGCTTTGAGCCTAATATAGTAATGGCGAACCCTCGGATGCCTAAGGTCATTACAGACTAACTCAAAGTCTCTAAGGAATGCATAAGGTTCCTCGATCGCATTCCCATTGTATTTGATAGTTATAATGAGGCGTCAACTCCTACTCTACATCTGGTGTAGCTGGACTCAACCAATTCGGATTATGATATTGTCCAGGATTGTAGGTTGCTTCCATTGGTGCGTTAACTCCCACATTCAAATGACCCATCTATAATTTAACTAAGGTATTCATTTGCTTGGTTGCGTCCAGTCTGGATAAAATAGCCTACAAAGGATCATTACAATCCTCATTCTTTGTGTGCATCTTTGGAGGCATCGTTTCTATTGAATCTCTATCAGCTTCCTCAGAAAAAGGGTTGAGATTAGAAGAAGATGATCTGGAAATCAAATCAAACTCACAAATACAAAAGTCATTACATGACATGTCAGCCTATGATGAGCAATTATGTAATAAACGTTACTGCAGATCATTCCTTAATCTAAGTGAAGAATAACTAATTTGTGTAATAGGTCTCTTAGTACACTTAGTGTTATGTATCATGGCCATATTGATATCATACAACTGCTTTGGATCATAAAGGCTGGTGTAACGTTGAATATCTAAAGAGTTGCATTGAGGACTCAACCATGCCTTCAAGTGATTATTAAGAAGGGATCGCCAGCCTGAGAAGGAGATGGCAATCCTTACACCAAAGGATGACATCCGACTGAACTCTAGATGCAGATACTCTGCATAAGAATGGATATTTGAAGGTGTTGGATTAGTTAGATCAAAGAAATGACTTAATGAGTGATGAACCGTAATTTTGGACTCTTAATTATATCAAATTAGTGTGGTGTAATTGGTTGAATCGAATCCATCAAAAACCGCTTAAAAACTTATCAATTAAATCACAACGGTCGATTTTATTTCACTTGGGCAAGCCCAAGGTCGAATTTAGGGACACGAGCCTCTTAAGTGATTATCTAGACTTCTAATATCCAGATTAAGTGTTGGACTTTCAAACTAATCGGTCAAAATGCACACAAAGACACAAACCATGTAGACACATGTAGATAATTTTCATTTGATTTTTTATCATATGAAAAAATACAAAAGAGGACAAATGCAAGTGTAAAAATATGAAATTATTCCCTAATTAGATAAAATCCACGATCAATTAATATGTGAGCCCTTTCAGAATTGAGTTATGAAGCCATCCGCATTGACAAGTTACTTAATGGCATAAAAATCATTGAGAGTAACACTATGTAATTAGAATTAATCAACAAAACCCAAATGTTAAAACAGAAAGATAGATATGCCATAGAAAGATAAAAAAACGAGCTTTGCAATGTAACTGAAATCGACTCAAACGGAGCTCGGATGCTCAAGATATGCAACAAAGAGTCCAGGGGCATAAATGCAAGAAAAACTTCAAGATAAACAGGAAAAAATAATATAAATAAAGCCTTGGAAGGATCTAAATGTAAATCCAAAAATCCGTGATGCCTTCCCTATAATTTATCCACATGCGTGGGGGTAAAATTGCAATTATTAAAACCCAAAGAGGGTCGGGTACAATTTACCCCAGGCGCGCATGGTTTGCACGTGATATAAGGACCTGAATGTAATTTGAATAGGTTACTAGGGCCTCTCTATAAATTACCCAGCATTCACATGACCAGGCACGTGAGGCTAGGTTCGGGTATCTATGGAGGCTCAGGACGAGGCTCGGAGGTGGCTCAGGCCACGTCTCGCCTAGAGAAGCTCGGATGAGGCTCGGATGCTCCGCACCTGGAGGCTTCGTGCTGACGCTCGGAGCTGACACATGGTCTCCGGTGGACCACCCGATCATAAAGATCGGATGGTAATTGAAAGAGGACGGGGAGGCGACGTGGCTCACTGTGCGCCGTTGGATGAGCACCGGGGGTTGCCATCCAATGGCACCTGTGTGTCCTAGTCCTCCTTCCTCCATCACGAGGGTGGTGGCGCTCTTGGATCTCCGGTGACACTACAGGAGCTCCGCCTCCATCTATCGAGCTCGACAAAGATCCAGAAAAGATCTTGGAGGAGAGATTGTCATCTTAGAAGCACCAGCGAGGCGCTGGAGCTCCCGGAGGAGGTTGGAGATGCTTGTACGCCTGATACTAAGCTGAAGCAGAGTGCTCCGACGAAGGCTCTTGCCATTGATGAAGGTACTTGCAGTGTTAGTACAATAGCCAAAGCATGCATATGTGGGGTGAATGGGAGTGAGCTGGAGTCTCATACGGGCGGATAGCTGGGAGACTAGAGCTTCTATCTGGCGAACCGATAAGAAGATGGAGTAGAGGTGGTCAAGTAATGGAGAAGGGGAAGAAGGTTGTCGGAGGGGTGCACGTAGGTGGTTGGTGCACAGTGAAGAGGATGTGATGGTCGAAGGATGGTGATGATGCAAGTAGAAGTCTAATAAAATAGAAGAAATTTAACAAAAAGCAAAGAGGGATCAGAAGGTTACCTGGAAGGATTGGCGGATAGCGGCCTGTGCTTGAGCTCCAAGGCGGACCTTTGGTCGTCGCTGAACTCCCGCAGCGACTGGGAGCAGCTCGTCGACGAGCGATCACCGGAGACTTGGCCTACCATGGCCAGGGGTCGACACCGGAGGCTAGGTGGTCTTGGCTCTGTCGATCCGACCTCCCCCTGTCACGGAGAGGCGGAGAGGTGCTGGGCGAAGCCCCTCATAAAGGTGGACGCCGGTTACAGTGGTCGGTGAGGGTGTATTTAAATATGGGTGGTTGGCATTCTGATGGTGGACATCGTGGTTTGAGAGGACGCTATGGAGCGTGAGGGAGAGGGTCGTAGGGCATGTGGGTACCCGCGAGGAAGAGGGAGGAAAGGACTTTGCAGGAGCATGGTCAGCGAGACGAGGGGAGCAGTGAGGAAGTGGTGATAATGGGAAGGGGGTGACGGATTGAAGGTGGGTCGTGGGAGAGAAGGGGGGCTAGAGGAAGAATAAAGGGTCTCAGCCGTTGGATCTCCCAATCCAACGGTTGAGAGGAGGTCACAAAGATGCAGCATGATCTCATCGATCAGGCTGCATCCTATGGCCGAGAGTGAGACACGTGTTGTGGGAAGAATCAGGCGCATGCGAATGGTTGTAATACGATTGGATGAGAGGATCGGAAGGCTGGGAGCGATATGGAACTAGCGGTGAAGATTCAATGCTTCGGAGAGGATCGGACGACACTGGAGGCGACACGTGGCATAAAGAGAGGCGGGCGGAGGCGAACAGGCGAGATGCGATCTGGGAGTAGGATCGGGTGGTGGAGAATGAGGCATGGATCAGCGGCTGGGATGGAAGCTCCAAGGTTGGATCCAACGGCTGGAAAGGGGTTCGGTGGCGCAAAGTGAGTGAACCACGTGGCGCAACCAGAAAGCGCCTCGTGGCCCAATCAAGTTATTTGAGAAGAAAAACTCAAAAAAAGATGTATAAAATGGCTGAATTTGGAAAAACTCAAAACATGAAAGTTATAGATCTCAGAGATATCTACAAGTTTCGTGTTGATCAAAAACGGAAACGAGGTAAAACATAAGAAAAAATATTTTTGTGAGCATTTTTACGGGCATAAAAACACTACAATTTTTTCTTTTGTTTTTGTATTTTTAATTTATTTCAATACTCGGATATATACAATGATTTATCTGGTTTCTATTGACACTAATTTAAGCTAGGGGTTAATATCTTAAAAATAAGATAATGAAATCGAGTTTCATCAATGAGAACGATATAACTATGACCTATGTCATATGCTATCACGTATAGGCACGCATCCTCTGAACAGAGACAGATGTATTACTATATTATCTAAGTATGTATATTATGTATACCATTAGGCTGATGACCTAATCAATGTTTATACACCGGTGAGATGGCTTGCATACGGAGGTGTATGAGTAATAGGATCTCTCAAAGAAATCATACAAGTTCACTATTGAACTAGAAGACATGAGCTCACTCATGAGATATTGGGGATAAACCAAATTCCAACTTTGGTCATCTTCTTTTGGAAAAAAACAATATTTTAAGGTATGATATATGATTTTGGAAAGCATACAATTGATATCCATTCCCAATGATCGAATGAGAAACTTAACGGTAAAACCCTGAAGGAGAAAGTTCAAATAAGATCAGAACTCCGTGTTTATCCTATATCTTCCCTTATGTAGGGTGTACAGGTATTGAGAATACTCAAGGGTGGTGTGATTTTAAATGATTATATAACCATAACACTTCAATTCCGAGGAAGTGATGAAACAGGTTTGGATTTTAGTGACTCCACTCAATAGACTAGCTATCCAATCTTAGTCCAAATGTTAAGCATTGATTTGAATATGATTCAGATACAATGAGAAGATTATATATTTTGTCTAACTTGATCAGACATCTCTAAGAGGTATTTTAGATCTGGATGT
Source organism: Ottelia alismoides (assembly GCA_037367405.1). NCBI lineage: Eukaryota > Viridiplantae > Streptophyta > Magnoliopsida > Alismatales > Hydrocharitaceae > Ottelia > Ottelia alismoides. The sequence goes on along the minus strand of JAZKJV010011894.1, from coordinate 40,441 downwards.
AAGATTAGATGTCACTATCCAAGTCATTGTATGTGGAATATACACTCGACATTTCCTTATCTCCAAGTATCCATGGAGAAGGCATACCATTCTTGAAAAAGTCCTAGAATAGCTCCATTACTGACTCTATCTGAGCATCAGAAATTGATGGTTAAATTGGATTAAACTATCATCAATAATGTGGATGTGATTCACATTATTTGGCAAGTTTAGAGATGTATCTGTGATAATTAAATTGGATTTAATTATCATAGATAAGATAAATGGATAGTAGTATACACAATAATCATGAATATTGTGGATGTAATCCATAATATCACGGATAGAATTAATTGTAAATAGGGTTTGCAATTTAAATAACAATGTGAACCGGATCCCCATCAAGCAATTAAATGTAAAAGTGATTTACATTAAGCTATGAATGGATGAATATGATTCATAATTAATCAATTGTTTGTTTTCAATTAAGTCGCAAATATTTGCAAATTATTTAGTAATATATTGTTGGAAAATATTTCTATGAATAAAGATTATTGTAGTAAAATTATACTAAAATGATATTGAAGAGAGAAAATCTCTCTCCAATTGAAGGGGGGTCGTCCCCCTTCTAATGAGGAAGGATGCTACCTCCTTTCCTCATTTTTGAAAGGTGTTTCTCTCTCTGTCTCTCCATCTCTCTATTTCTATTCATGAGAATGAGATTGATTTTAATTGACTTAAGTTTGTTGAAGAATGCCTTCAACTTATTTTTTCTTTTAAAATTAATTGTAGTGTTGCAAATTGTTGTAATAAAATCTTGGCTATTGATTCAATTAGGATTGCATTAAGGGTGCATATTAGTTGTCTAATTTTGTATAAAAGAAGAGCTAATCCTAGCCCTTTCTTTACACAATTAAGTTGAAACAAAAATTGCAACAACTATTTCTCTCTCTTTCTCTACATGTGTGTTATCTCTCTCTCAACTCATAGTGGTCGTCAACCTAGTTTTTGTTAAGAGCTCCATCATCATCGCGTAGTCGGACTGATTGCTCGTGGATTTCCGTCTTCTTCAATGCTTCGTGCATGTAAAGGAGACATCAAATTTCATGAGACGATATCATGAGGTTCATCGCTTGGATCTTCACCTTAGATTGTGGGAATCATGCATCTCATCCACACTCCTACAAGTGCTCTCTCATCGGATCAGACTTGAGACAAGACATCTCCTCCCTTAGAGACTCGTTGATCGTGATCATGATTCAAGAGGTAACCCTATTACTCGTGAGGTCTTGATGAAACGGCATGGAAATTGTTCCCATGCCATGTGGTTTCATTGAAAATTTTTAAATATCATCGATCCATCGACTAGTATGGCTAGTCAACCTAGATCGTATATGATACAATCTTCATGCTTCTGTGATGCGCGAGTCTTCATTGGCTCCCTTCGGTCATCCATAGTGAGAAGGGAAGAAAGAAAGGGTTTGGTCAGGATGTGACCATTCCCTAAGAAGGAAGTGAACCTAGACACAAGAAGAGGGTCATCCTAAGTCCAGGAAGGTCCACGAAATCATATATCTTGAACATCATAAGACATGATATTCGAGTAGTTCAATGAGAGGTTCATGATGTCCGGATAAACTTCTCGACAAATATCCATCATCGATGTTAAATAAGGATATGAGTAGAGTACGATTATGAATCAAGAGATGAATAAAATCTCATGAGAAGGCATTAGAATTTGCGGTATATGAGCTCACACAATACAAATGCAATACAAAACCCCTTTTTAACCAACTTCGCACGTGAAGGCTGCAAAAGTCTGGCCAATTATCTTGTCATGTTTATTGGTGATAAAACAATCTTAAAATACGTTACTCACAGTGTGTCTCCCTAATGCCCATCAGTGCTTCTATTAGTCCTCAATAAAAGGGTGATATGTCTGAGTTGTTAGGTTAGATCACACCCTTAAAGGAACTAATAGACTTACATATCCAAAACGTCAACTAAGGTCGAAGGCGAGCACTTGCATCTCCCAAATCTGCAAAAAGTCAGAGAAGGTGAATTTTGGGCTCTATCCTTTAGGTCCATGGAAACTTAGGATGTAGGTCCATGGTTTTGGGATCTATCCTTAAGGATGCGTCCTCACCCACTTTGTTTGGAGGTAAGTACCTGCGAGCAATGAAAGAATTATTCTCTCGTAAGAGAAGGTGAATTTTATTCCAAGTTTATTTAAATCGACTTACTTAACAATCCCAAATTTATATTAGGCCATCATTGAAGATTAAATGAGCTTAATATAATGCTCATTGTCAGTCCCAAATCCTTTCAATCCCATGTTTGTAAAAGTCGAGAGGGAGAAATCAAGAAAACAGAATGCAAGCGAGAGACCAATGATGTATGCTCAGTTAGAGATCTTGTAGTACTTCCCAGCTCTCTCCATGTGGGATGCTTTACAGAATATAAAAAGATCTATCTATATGCGATGCAAGTCGATAAAAATCCGCACATAAGTTAAAGTTCTATTAGAGATGTAAATATGAGTTTAATTTGAGCTAATAAACGTGTTAAGGTTAGTCTATTTAAATGATTTTTTATGTGTACAAATTACTCGAGCATAAACAGGACCTAAGAAAGCGCTAAGAGCCATGTGCATATCCTAAATAAATCAATCACTCAAGTCAAGCCATGTCCTCTAATCAAGGATGAAATAGGTCTCGACACACCACAACAAAAACAGTTCAAGTCATTGTTTACACACGCAAGAACTCTAGTGAGAACAACTAGAATTGAACAAATAAATATTACAAATAATATACATGAATAATGAATGAAAATTGCATCTAAATTATGCTACACTATCTCTCTACTTAATCACATGAAAGTGATTTCTCAACGAGCTTTTCCATGCACCTCACCTCCGCATATCCTTGGTCTTCCTTGGCTCCTCGGGCCCTGTCCACAACTCAAATGGATTAAATACGAACTAATAGAGATACCAATATGCTAATGACAAATAAAATATCAACACATAGACAACTACAAAATAAAATATAACAAAATGAGACTTGACTTCAATAATGCTAAAATAACATGATCTAAAATGAGTTAAATGACCTAAATACATTATCCTTGGTAACAACATTATCTGATAAATGCTATATCGCTACTCTTAATAGGTCAAGTTGTAGATTTTTGTACTTGTCTATCTTGCATTCTTTTACATACATCTGTATTACATTTTATAGCATTATATCTTGCATATAAAAAGAAAAAATTATCTTGCATGCATTCATTTTGACCTAGATCCCACTAAATCAAATAAATTAGATATTTAAACCTTAGCTTAGATAAATTAATCGCTTGTATCCTTGTGTTCGACCTTGGACTCATTCGGGTATAAATTACACCAAACTCTCTTCATCGAGGTATATTAAGTGTGGTTCTGATTGGCATTGCACAAATAACTATAATTGGTATGTACAATTAAATCTAAATTAATGCACAAATTTAGATGATAATTTCCTTGGTAAGTTAAATTTAATTTAAATCATCTAGATCCCTAAACATAAGTACTTCTCTTCATGTTTAACCAAAGCTAAAATCTATTCAAAGTAAATTATAACTCAATTAATCAGGAAGTGAATTACAAGGATTATTTTCCTATTTAAATGTCCTTTTGAGTTAAATTAATTTAATGGCAAATTAATACATACAAATCAATCAAGGACTTTATTTAGTAAAATAATGATCAATTATACATCCTGCTCAAAACATTCAGAGTATTAAATTATAGAGCATTCATAACGCTTCCCTTCGTGGTCTTAAGAATGTTATCGAGTGTAGTACCCGCGAAGAGAAGGATGATCAAAATAAATTAGACAGAGTGGGTACGATAATAGATGCATATAAGAAAAATCTCTCTCTCTCTCTTCACTTTATATTAACCAGGTAAGTGTCATTGGGTCGAACACAAGGAGATAAAAGTATACTTTGAATTAAAGATTGGTTTTGTGATTAAGTTTCTTCTTCACGACTTCTTTTTGTGGATTTTGGTTTTTATTGATTTTTATCTGATTTTACTTTTGCATATGTTTATTTTATTTTTATTTTATATTTTATATTTGCTTTTAAAAAGTGATTAATCTGGAAAACAATGATACTATATAGTAGGTGGAGTATAGTGTAATATACTATTCTAAGTAGTGATTAATACTGGTATAAAAGAAATGGGATTTTTTATTTTCAAAATAAAGAATATATTTTCCAAAATAATCTACTATATAGTATAGAGATAAAGTATGTATATGTGATACAATATAGGCAGAAAAACAATATATGTAGATCGAGAACAAAAATCGAGCAATGTAATTGGCGAAACACACAAAGAAAACTCAAAATGAATGTGATATTAAAAAAATCACAACAAATCAATCAAGCAATGAAAATCGTCAAAATCAGTGTAAAATCTTCGCTAGGGTAGTTATGTAACTACTCTAGAAAAATCAATGAAATAATGTCTCTAGAATGTCCAAACAATCTACACAGTACAAGGGCTTCATATGTAATAAATGAAATAAAAGTTCTGAAAGAAAATAAAACTCTTTTATATTTAGGTCCCTCCGGAAGGACATAAATGCAAAGAAAATTTCTTCTGGAGGTGGAATTGAAAGTTCAGAGTATGGTGGGATTTATGATGCAAAATCTCCACCCCTTCGGCTATGGATGGCTGCGATTAAAAGCTTGTAATGCATTGTGGAACATCCATTGGCAACACATGTCAAACATCTATATCTTGGGTGTTCTTGAGAAGTTCTTCCCAAAATGTAAGCTTCCTTGTAATGGTTCTGGCAATAATTAGTTCTAGGTGGAGCTTCATCTTATAGGAATGAGGTAGAGGGATTCTTCCTCGGTTGTTGTTCTCCTCGGAAGGGATGACTCCAATTACTAATGGTGGTGATTATCGCACCTAAGATAGTTGATGTATATCTCCCTCAATAAAGAAGTTTTCATAGGAACATGCTATGGATCCTTCATTCTTGATCAGTTCTAGGTGGGTTCTTTGTTGTGTAGGTGTTGGTCCCAGAAAGAAAATTTTAGGGCTCAATTCCAAAGGAATAGACTTAGAATGAAGAAGGAAATTCTACACACAGTGGGTTCCTCCAGGATGCAGAACTTCAAATCGAAAATTAAAGATAGGTAGATGTATTCTGATGAGGTTTTGATGATTGATCGATAGAAAATCTAAATGGGTATTAAATCAATTAAGGAATAAACTCAAAAAACATAAAGAATCAAACATATTTGATGGGTGAAATGTACCTACGAAGTTGGAAGATGGAAACCCTTCCAGGTCGTTGCTGGAGGACCAGCACTTGTCCGAGCTATACGTGGTAGTAGCCCACAATTCAAGGCATGAACAACACCTTGGACTCTTCTCTGATCAACCTTCTTCTTTGCTTGACATGCTCATCAATGTTTGTCACCAAGAAAAGAGAGAATCAATAGCTCAAAGGTTGGGTTTCGTTCTGTTGGAACTGTAGTGTGGGGAGAGTTATTATTTAATGCCAACTTGGGTTATTTATATACAAAAATGGAAGGGACTTATGGAGGTTTCAAGATTGTGCGTGGAATAGGGTCTAGATTAGTCTTAAAAATCTACAAATTAGAATGGAGGTTTGTTATGAATCGAAGGCTAGAAAAAATGGTGAAGATGGGATGTCTATTCGGTTATCAGAAGAAGAGGTTGAAGGATTCTTAAAGAAGAAAGTTGTGGTGCCGATACGTGCAAGCACCACAAAATTCCAAGAGAAAAATAGTTTATAAATTGTATAAGAATTAAGATTATTTTGAAAAAATGTAAGAATGAAAAATATAGATAATTAAATTGTCTAAATTTGTTGGACATGCGAGACCATGACGAGCCATTATGCAATAAATTTTATTGCAAATATCATTCCATGATCTGAAATGAAGAATAAATAATTTTCATAATAGGTCCCTTATTACAATTAAGGTTATGTACCATGGCCATCTTAATGATCATGCAGCTATTGATTCAATTGTTTAATTATAGAGGCTGGTGCTTGGATGAATATCTAAAGAGTTGGATTGAGGACTCATCAAGCACCGTTAAATGATTATTAAGAGATGATCTCCAGCCTAAGTAGGAGATGGCAATCCTTTCTCTTTTGGTTGATATCTGACCGACCTCTTGATGCAGGTCCTCTGCATAGGAATAAAGATTCAGAGGTGTTAGATAAGTTAGGTCAAAGAGTTGACTTAACGAGATTGAGATAACCAAAGATCTACGTCGCATGTTGTCACGATATAGGCACGCATCCTCTGACAAGAGACGGATGTGTTACTACATGTTTGAGTATGTACATTTGGTAGACCGATACGTTGATGGCCTAATCAAGGTCTATAGATCATCGCAATGGTGTACATACAAGGGCATATGAGTAATACAGTCTCTCAAAAGGATCATACAGGTTCATTTACTGAACCGGAAGACATAAGCTCACTCATGAGATATTAGGAATCGAATTCCGTGCACGGTTGTCTCACTTTCGAAGCTTGATTGAATTTGTAGGTTTGATATATGCTTTTGGAAAGTATGTGATCAATACCTAGGTATGATATATGCTTTTGTAAAGTATCTTATCAATACCAACTCCTAATGATCAAATGTAAACCTTAATGATAAAACCCTAAAGGATACAATCTAAATACATCTAAAACTTCGAGTTTATTCTAGGTCTTCCAGTATGCAGGATATATAGGTATTAGGAATACCTGAGGGTGATGTTATCATAAACGATTGTATAACCATGACGTTTCCATTCCTAGGGAGTGATGAAACAGGTTTGGATTTTAGTGACTCCTCTCAATAGAGAAGTAATCTGATCTTGGTCCAAATATTGGACACTGATCTGAATGTGATTCAGATGCAATGAAAAGAATAGATTTGCAGTTTTGATTTAATCAAACATCTATGAGAGGTCTACAAGATCTAGATTTGATATTTGATCTCAATATCCAAGTCACTATATGTGGAAGGTGCAATTGCTATGTCCTTATCTCCAAGTATCCATGGAGAAAGAGCATTATCATTGAAAGAGTTCAAGGATAATTTCACTGTTGATATATGTATCCGAGCATTGTGAAAATTGATAATTAAATGTGATTTAATTATCATGAATAATATGAATTTGATTCATATTATAAGAAGAGTTATCCAAGGCAATTAAATGTGATATAGTTATCAAAAATGTGAATAATGTGAATGTGATTCATATTATTTGGGCACATGAGAGTAGAGATCCAAGATGATTAACTGTGATTTAATTACCATGGATATGAATATTATGAATAGCACTATCCATATTGAACATATATATTATAAATATGATTTATAATATATAAGAGAGGGCTATTTGTAAATAACATTTACAATTTAAATGTTGATGTGAATTGAATTCGCATTGGACAATAAATTGAAAATGTAATTTACATTTTATTTTGGATTGTGAATGTAATTCACAAATTTCCAATGGCATGATTGCATGTTCACAAGATAATTATGAATTATTTTTGTGAGATAATTTAAAACAAATGTTGTTGTAAATAATTGGAGATTTCATTAGATAATGTAATCTCATGAAGTTGGAAGAAGATTGCAACCAACCACCTAAAGTTGGTGGACGGCCATCAACTCCTTGTTGGAATGGGTGGTCGTCCAACCCGCTTTATGGTAGGAGGTTGATCTCCTTCCCAATTATCTTCAAGGATAATAGATTTAATTTGAAATTAATTATTGTAATTGTTGTTGTGCTTTTACAACAAAATCATGGCCATTGAAAGGAACACAAATCAATCTCATCCATTGATTTTGTGTTATCCTTGGACTCCTAAAATACTATATAAGAAAAGGCATCCCTAGCTCTTCACTACACAACAAGAGAATAGCAACTAATGCTCTCTCCCTCTTTCTCTCTACATGCCAAGCTTCTCTCTCTCATTATGATCGTCAACCATGGAGCCCTAGAGAATCACAATCGCCGCAGCATCGCTAGTATGCTGCTGGATTATTTGCACGTAAATCTCTATCTCCTTTGGTGCGCCTCGCTCGTGAAGAAGAAATCGGATCTCGTGTGACGAGATCAAGAGATTCGTCGCTTGGATCATCAACATGGATTGTGAGGAGCACGCATTTCATCAACGTGCTCGTAAGCGTCTCCTCCATTGAATCAGACTTGAGACAGGAGGTTTCTTCTTTAGAGACCCGATCACAACCATGCTTCAAGAGGTAAACCTAAGACTTGTTTGTGGTTTAGATGTAACGATCCGAGAAGTGTTCTTGGATTATGTAGTTTCATCGTTCAAATTTTGTTAAATTCCGCTGCCCCAAGCTACTAGTATGACTAGTCGCTCCCGATCGCATACGATGCAATCCTCATGCTTCTGTTATGCGCTTAAGGGTTTTTCCATATCCTACAAAATTATGGTATATTGTACATATATAAACAATGTGTATATTCTGATATTTAAATAAAATACTAATGAATACATATGTAATATAGTTTATAAATAGAACTTGTGTTTTTATTTAAATATTTTAACAAATAAAGTATCATTTGTATTTTTAAAATTTATATAATAATAAATAAGACATGTATGAATTTTGTGGATTTTAATAATTTTAATTTGCATAGTTACTAAATATAAGTATGTTCAATGCAATTGATTTTTAATCATTTGTTGTTTAAAATATTAAATAAGGATTTTGATTTTGGATTTTTATTTTATAAATAAGCTACAATATCAAGGAGATAATTAAAATTTATAAACTTGTCTTACTTTAAATAGTATTTATAGAATAAATTAAGTAACCCAAAAACCCAATTATCTTTAGGTCTAAAATTGACTTTTGGCAAATGGATTCTATTTTAGATGAAACCACCTTCACTATTTATAGAATTTTATATCTTGAATTTTAAAGGTGACTAGAGTGAAATTGGAGTTCGTATGACGTACAAGATTTGGAAGTTGTGATATTGACAATTTGGACTTTTGATTATTTGACATATATACAAATTGGAAATTTTAATTTATTTTTTTATTTATATCTATATATATTTATCTACACATAGATGAAGGGTTTGGTGAGAAATAGGTATATAAATGTCATGTATAATTATGTGAAGATTGTCGATATAATAAATAAATGTAATTTAACATGTTTATGTGTATTTTCGTTATTTTTTTATTTTCTACTTTATCTCCCCCTACTTTATTATTTATCAATCAATTCATGATGTCGTGGTCTCGAGGGTTAGGTTATATAAATATATCTTCAGCTATATTTATATTTTTTTGAGTCATACTATACAATATACACATATTTAGAGTCTCCCTACTTTTTCTTTTCTTTTTGTATTTTTTCCTTTTTATGTCTTTTTAATGCATAAAAATAAGTTTTTATTCATGAATGTTATTTCGATAAAAAGTGCATATTTACATGTATTTGTTAATGATTTTAAGACACAAATGATAAAAACCTTAATGAAACAAGGATTCATCAAGCATAAAAGTATAACTCCAATAAGACCAAGTTCATTAAAATGGATTAATATGCAAAATCGATTGAACCAATAATCCAAGGGCTTATTTTCAAAGAAAACATACAAAATAATTAATTAAACATTACAAACATATCCAAATTTGGTTAGAGTGCAATAAAATAAACCCGAAGGGGCTAATCCGTAAAGATATAAGTACATGAGGATGTCTCTGTAATTTTTTTAAAAGTCGGGGGAGATCGATTACAATTAGTCGGGGCGGGAACGTACATTAGGTGTGCGGTCAAGGTTGGTTTGAGGCTTGGATATCCAGGTGGCTTGGGCCACATGGGACATTGCAGTTGCTTCGCTCAAGGTGTGTGTCGACCGATGATGAAGGCTGCGAAAGGTGGCTCGGGGATGATATGAACCGCGGGATCAAACCAAAGAGGTTCAATCCAATGACATATGTTTATTTCCTCATCAGTGATCCTCTGCAGCTAGCAATCTTCTAGTAGTGCTTCGGTGGGAGTGTGGCTACTCCTCCTTTGTCCTTTGAGGTTATCGATGATCAAAGTACATAGGTGAAGCTCAGGCGAAGTGGGATACAGATCGATGAAGGCTCGGTGATGGTCGAATTGGTGGGACAACTCCTTCTCATTGGAAGCAGAGAAGAAGATCATAGGGAGTTCAAAACTTCCGACCAATGAAAAGATTGAGTACCTATAGTGGTTAGCACATAGTCGAAGCACCTACGAGTCTTGAGGGAGTGAAATTGAATGGGAATGGAGGGTTGTCGGAGTGACTGAAGGAGAAGACTGATGTATTTTCCTTCTATGCGAGAAGGTGAATGGATCGAAGTGGAGGAGGATCTGGAGAAGAAGAAGTGAACATAATGACGAAACCCTAAAGATGACAGCATAAAATTGATCAATATCTTCAGGTTTATCGTAAGTCTTCTAGTATGCAGGATCTACAGGTATTAGGAATACCTGAGGGTGATGCGATCATAAAAGATTATATAACCATGACGCTTCCATTCCAAGGGAGTGATGAAGCAGGTCTAGATTTTAGTGACGCCTCTCAGCAGAGAAGTAATCTGATCTTGGTCCAAGTGTTGGACATTGACCTAAATGAGATTTAGATGCAATGAGAAGATTAGATTTGTGTCCTTGATTTAATCAAGCATCTATGAAGGCCCATGAGATCTGGATGTGAGATATGATATCAATATCCAAGTCACTATGCGTGGAACGTACAATTGCCATGTCCTTATCTCTAAGTATCTGCGGAGAAAGCGCATTATTCTTGAAAGAGTTTAATTCCATTGTTAAATTATATCTAAGCATTGAGAAATGAATAATTAAATGCTATTTAAATATCATTAATAATGTGAATTTGATTCATATTATTTGAATGCATGAGAATGATAATCTAGTATAATTAAATGTGATTTAATTATTATGCATATGAATAATGTGATAGCACTATACAATTATTTATATATATTATTGATTTATAATGTATTAGAGAGAGACAATTTTGATTTATATTTTTTGATTAATTAATTATATGAATTGGATTCACATTGGATGAATAATTGAAAATATAATTTACATTTTTGTTTTGGGGTGTGAATGTGATCCATATTTTTCCAATTGCATGATTACAATATTCACAAGATAATAATGATTGAAATAATTTACAACAAGTGTTGTTGTAAATCTTGGAGATATCATGAGATAATGAGATCTCATGAGATTATGAGAAGATTGACTCATTCCATCCTAAGAGGGCGGACGGCCACCAACTTCCATTAGGAGTGCATGCCCCCCCCCCCCCGTTTTAGGAATGAGGCCAATCCTCTCCCCCTTTAACTTCAAGGTTAATTGATTTGACCTGGAATTAATTTATATTGCTTTATCAATATATATAAATTTAAATTAAATAAATTATTATTGTGTTTTCACAATAAGATCATGGCCATTGAAAGAAACACAAATCAATCTCATCCATTGATTTTGTGTTGTCCATGGATTGAGATCCATGGACTCCCAAAACCTTATATAAGAAGAGGCACCCATTGCTCTTCAAAGTCACAACAACAACACAACTCCTCTCTCTCTCTCTCTCAATCTCACACCAAGCCCTCTCTCTCTCCTCGAGTGGTAGTTCACTCCATCCCAATAGAGAAGATCGCGCCATCGTTGCATCGTCGTTGTGCTGACACTTCGACAACTCTTGGATCTCCGTCTTCTTTGATGTGTCTCGTTGTTGAGCGAGATCTTCGAGGGATGATTATTATTGATATAAAGTTGTCGTTGTGATCCCCAAAATTCCCAGCTCAAACAAATTTTTTTCTTATCAAGCCAATAATAAATTACAAGAATAATGAAGTGAGAGAAATTTTCGCTACTTATTTACATGTATAGCTAATAGGATCGAACTCAGGGAGGCTACACTTCCCGAGGGTTATTCAAATAATCAAAAAATTGAATTAAAAGAAAAAGGAATCTCAAATGCTAACTACATTAGTTTTTTGTGAAATTTTTATCTTTTTATATTTTCCAAATTTTTTATTCCTATTTTTATTTTCTTATTTCAAACATTTAATAATTTTAATTTTTGTATTTTTTTTAATTTTCAAAAATATGATTTTTAAAACAAATTCGTACATAAAAGAAATGCATTTTTTCTTTTTTTTCAATTATAATAATAGTGCTCAAAAATATCCAAAGAAATTATTTTTATGTTTTTTGAATTTTCTACTATTTTTTTATTTTTTAGAGATTTTTAGATTTTTTTAGGATTTTTAAAATGAATAAAAATGGGGGGAAATGCAAACGGTGAGAAAACATGATTATTTTCAAATGGAAAATATGAAATGAAGTCAAAAATTAAAGCAATTATTTTTCTTAAAAACTTGAGGGAATTATCTACAAAGAGGCTGAAATCACATTTTTTATTTTTCTACAATTTTATATGATTTTTTAAGATTTTTAGTATTTTGCAATTTTTTTGGTTTTATAAATAATTAATGCATGAAAAATGGAAATGAAATTAAACACCAAAAAATAAAACTACTCTAATTTTTTGGAATTTTTATCGCAATATGTGAATTTTTATGGATTTTTGAACTTCAAATAGGGAAATATGTAGATTTTTTTTATTTTTTTTAATAATAACAAATGATGACAATATGCAGTGAAAATTTTATACTATAAAGAGACATGCATCAGAAGCATAACATCATTTTTGCAAATTTTATTGACCAACATAAGTATTTATTTCAATGATAAAAAGCATGCAAAATGATGTATGTAACACAGGGACTGAAACATAATTTATGTAAAGTTCTATAACTTAAAATTAACAAGAAATAAACAAAAGGTAAAAGTCGCAAATTATCTAGTTGTTTGGTTGGTAGGGACCTTTCTGCAAAGTTGGAAACTTTGGGGGGCAATTACAATTTAACCAATTTTTTTAATATCCCCTAGGGTTCTTCTTTTGTTTCTTTGTATCCAAGATAAAATAGGGGGCATCGCCCCTTATTCTCTTGCAGATTGGTGGAGGAGGCGCGGTGGAGTTGGCACGGGCTGGCTGGTGGAGCGGATGGTGGCGAGCGTCGATCGTTATGGTGGACGGAGCTTGCGGTGATGGGCGACGGTGAAGGACTACAAGGCGACGGGTCGCGGTCGGCGCCAACGTAGAGGAGCGACGAGTTGTGGTCGTTATGGTGGACGGAGCTCGCGGTGGTGGGCAACGGCGAAGGACTACAAGGCGGCGGCCACGTTTGGTGCAAAGGCGAAGGAGCGATAGGTCATGCTGCTGGAGATGAGCAGATTGGAGAATGCGGAGGTGCTAGGCGACGGTCTATGGTGCGCGCTGGGCGATGCGGGCGATGCGGTGGTGAAGGTCGGTCGGAGATCGCGGACTTCAGGCGGTATGGTCACGGTGGAGGGTGACATACACCCTCCTCCCATGCGATGAAGATGTCGATGGCGATGGGGGCTGCAGCAAGCATCGGGCGTCGACTGGCTGTAGGTGGTTGCAGCGGAGCGGGAGGTGGTCGTGGTGGGGTGATCCTTGTGCAGGCGACTCCAGGCGGTGGGGTGTTGGGCGACTCCTTACATCGGTGGGAGAGGGAGGCGACGACGGGCGGCGGGCGGCGCCTACGTGCTTTTTTTGTGAAACGAATAGGAGAAAACCCCTTTTTCTTTTTTAAAAAAATAGAAATGGTAGAAATCCTTTTTTATATTTTTAAATTTTTTTATTTGATCCTACAAAACAAATGTTGGAAAGAAAAAACTATGTATTTTTTATTTTTTAAATTTTTTTATTTGTAAACAAATTAGGATGCGAGCACGACAGCTCAATCCCAAAATCAAAATAGAATACATGAACGGGGATCCGACAAAAAATGAGGAATTGATCCGGATCTCCGTCCACCGTATGTGGACGGAGTTGAAATATCGTGTGAGGTAGATAAGAAACGATGGGAAATCAAAAATGATATTGGTGATCGATAGCGGTTTGGGTCGGATCCGATGTGAGAATGCTTAAGAACTACGACTAGTGATCTAAAAAAATTGACTATCAAATTAAGAATAAAATTACACTATGATTAACCTAAATGAAAGATGAGGAATAAAATAGATTTCACAAATGGAAGCGGATGAACGCCATGATCACCTCGACGAAGGCTGACTCGCTATCACCGGACGGCTCGGAGGCTAGCACCCTTTCTATGATAAGATTGCTCTCATAGAATAGGCTCCTCTCACCAAAGATAGATCAAGTGAGAATGAGGGAGGAGCCAATTAAATAGAAAAATAATTGAATTTGATTTTGAATTTTAAAAATTGAATGGAAATAAAGAGATAAGAAAAAAATTGAAATGAGATGAAGATAATGAAAGAAATGAGTGCTAAAATTATTTACATAAATTAAATTTTTTTTGTATTTTCGTCACTTTATTAAATTGAATTGTAAATGTTAATTTTTGTTATTTTTTGTGGTGGTTATTTAAGAATATCATCTATATACATATAGTACATTATATACATAGTTATATCAGGAAATTAGTTTTTTGTTTTAAAATTTTTATTATTTTTTTTATTTTTTATTTTTTTATTTTAAATAATTATTAAAAATATTTACAAGTATTTACAAATACAATATGTACAAATCAATGCTAAAATTGCACAAACCACCCCAGAAAACCGTCTTTCAAACCGTAACTCCAAAAATTATGAGACCATGGACATTATAAAGATAATTTAATTTAGAATACAATGGAAGTGAATTTGGTTCAATTTAAGTTCATAAGGATCTGAAATTGGTCTTTTAATTGTCACTTTATGGTTTTTTCCGGATGTGGTTAATTTTATTCCGTACATGATTTTTTTTTTGCAATTATTTTTATTATTTAGAAAACATTCTTATTTACAACTTTTGTTTTGAGAATTATTTAATTTGAGGTCAATGTATGTACAAATAAAATGGTGCAAGTATACACATTTTTTGGATTTTCTGATTAAGGACCCTATCTCCCCCCCCTACTTTATTCCTTGTCGATTAGTTCAAGTCTTGACCTTCTCTCGGGGTTCGGGTCAGCCTGTATCTATTACATATATACAATCTTTTATTTCTTTTCTTTATTTTTCCTTTCTTTCTTTATTTATTTATTTTAGGTTAAAATAGTAATAAGTGTACAATATTTACACACAGATGCAAGTTAGTAAGAATATGGAGTTAGTAGTATATACGGGTGTTTTATAAGGGATTTTAAGCTAAAATAAATCAACAAAGATGATGAAATGCATATTTATCATCCCCTATGCTTTACCTTTGCTAGTCCCTTAGCAAACACTTATTTGAAAGAATAAGTGAATAAAAGAAAAAGAAAGGGAAAATAAAGAAATTAGGACAATATTGAGTATTAAACTTTTCTTCATAAAATTGTAGTATGGAGCTCTATCAGACTATTGGATTGTAGTATGGTGGAACCTTAATGGGAAATGGAATTAAAACCCAACAGCCTCTAAGTTCCAGAAGACTCCTATTCATGTATCCTCAACAGTCAGGTCAGAACAAGTCTACATACACAAATTCTTATGACTGTGAATATTTACTTGTACGGTGTAAGTGAAATATAGTTCCCCATCTCAAAAGTAGCAAAGAAACAGCCTCCCTCAACAAGGTAACTCTAGTCCCCCGATATAGCAACTCTTTCCTCCAAGAGCGGGGATATTCCCTTCTAAGTTCAACTACAACCATCTTAAGAAGAGGGGATGGAGAAAATAATGGACGGTAACCAGTGTAGCTACCTATCCTTGGATACATGACCAGTGTATGATAACACGCATAAACCACGAGGGTCACCATGAATAAATAATACAAAGGTGTCGCTGAGGCGACCGCTCGCAGAATACGGGTTGGTCAGCAATTAACCCACAATCCAAAGAATACAACAATAAAGCTCAAAAATAAATGTGAATTAATCTTTATTTACTCTACCATAAAATGTACAGTAACAAGCATGTAGAGGTCGAACCACAGAGAGCAATCCAAAATGCAATAGCCTACATGTATCTCAGAGTCATCCTTGTGTGGGTTTTTAATTTTATTATATTTTTTTCTTATATTTTTTTCTTTATTTTTTTATTTTTTTATTTATTTTTTTATTTTGAATATAATAAATAAGTAATATATAAATATATATATAATATAAATATATTAATTATGTATACCCATAGAAGGTTAGTAGATAGCTTGGAATACATATAATATATATAGGTATCTATAAGTATAATAAAATATATATTTTTTTTTGTTATATTAAGGGTAATAAATAGATGTAAGAATACATATAAATAATTAGATATATATATGTGTATATTTATATTTTTTTTTGGAAATATAGATATATATATATAAAGGGGTATTATAATATTTACAAAAATACTCAAAAATAGTCAAAAATTCAAGAAAAGAGTCTTTTTGGAATTTTCATGGTTTTTTACTGTTTTTGTGATTTTTGGACATTTTTGAATATATTTTTAGTATTTTAAATAGCTGAATAATAGCAAATAGTGGACTAGGTACTGGCTATCACAAAAATCGACATTAAAAATAGCTAACAGCCTCAAAAATTTTCCACACTATTTTTCTAATAAAGATTATAAAATATAGCATAAATAGGGACTAAGTTTATATTTTTCTGATTTTTCTTTGATTTTTTATATTTTTTTTGAAGTTTTTGGATATTTTCGAATTTTTAAGGTTTTCCTTTTGAGATTTCTAGGGATTTTTGGACTGACACTAGAATAGGTCAAAATACACCGTAGGTAATTTTTTTGGAATTTTTCGAGGCATTTTCATTTTTTTTAGGATTTTATAAGTTAGACAGTGAATAAAAGACATGTTGTTAATTTTTAATAAATGCAAAATGCAACAAAATGCAAAACTAAAAATATGACATGCAAGCACAACCAAACAGGAACTTAAGTCTATTTTTGCAAGATTTTTATATTTAAAATGGAGCACAAAATAAATAGACAAAGCTTTCAAAAATTAAATGGCCCGGCAAGGGTATTTTTGCAAATAAATTAGTTCACAGGGGCATACATGCAAAAATTACAATAAAAATACACTTCAACTTTTATTTTCAGGACCATTTAATATTTACAGGGACCCGGCGGGGCTTAAATGCAAAATTTCACACGCCTCACGTGGTTGCTGCACGTGAGGCGCGGAAGGACTAAAATACAAATCTTAAAACATCGGGGGTCCTTCTGCAAAATATACATTTTATTTACAACTGAGACTTTTATTTTTGGCATTAAATAATAAATACAAAAAGTAGAGGGGCTGGATGTGAAGTTTACCCCTAAACAAAGCGTGGCCTCCAACGGCGCAGCGCTCTTCACTTGCCACGCGTCGCCACTTCCTCGCCCGATGATGCTTCGCCGATGGGAGGCTGAGATTAGATCAGCCAAGCCGATCTGACGGTTGATACGATGCTCTATCTGACGGTGCTGATGCGATCTGGGCTGGGACCACGATCGGATGGTGAAGACGAAGATACAAAGAACAGGGAAGAACTCCCTCTTCCTCGACCTTCGATCCGGTGTTGCTCGCTCGTCCGGCGCTCCCTCGGGCATCTAAGGGTACAAATAGCTTCCTGGCAGGGCTCTCTAGCTGTTGGAGGTGAGTGATCGAACGAAGGGGCCCTGGAGCGGCGCCACGAGCTCGATGAAGAAGCGGAGCTCCAGGTAGGTCCGCTCGCTTGGGATTCGTCTCCTGGCGTGCTTTAGTGTGCCTAACCTGCACAGAAAGGAAGAGGGGCTCGAGGCGATGCTCCTCGACCCGGGGTTTGGAGCTGCAACGCAAAAATGAAGGTGGGCGGAGGGGCTCCGGCGAACGGTAGAGGAGGAGCCCCGATTCGCCAAGACCTAAGGTCCTGGGTTGAACAGATGTGTGCGATAGATGGAGAATGCGCTGAGGTTCGAAATGGGACGAACGAGGCGGTCGGAGACAGGCGGGGCTACGGTGGAGAAGTCGCCGGAGCCAAGCTCCGGCGAACTTCGAATTTTGGTTTTAAAGCTACGGTTATTAACTAACAACTAATCTAGCTACTGGAATGAAATGCTAACATCAAAAACTAACTAAAAACGCATAGAAGGTCAGCTCTTATACCTGGGGGCCTCCAGGGAGCAGGGCGGACGCCGGAGCTCCGCCACGACAAAAATCTCCTTCCTCCGGCCGAGTCAAGGTGCTGGGCTATTCCCCCTGTCACGAGGAACAATCCAGGAGCAAGATCTAGGCTTTAGGTTGGAATAAAAGTGGCCAAAATGAGGAAGGAGGCGGAGCTTGTTATTTATAAACATTGGCGAGTAGCCTTATTGACCGACGATTATTGTATGATCTAAAGAGTATTAGGTGGATCCAAAGAATTGGCGGGCTTTAGTGATGATTAGAGAACAATTCTTGTGCATAAAGCATCTTCGATTGATGGATGGTATGCTCGGGAAAAATGGGAGAAGATGGGCGAAAAGACACGCTAAGTCACATCGGGCGGCTGGGGGAGCAGTTGACCGAGCGGTCAACTGTTGACGGCCTGTGATTCGTCCAAGTCAGCCGCTACGAGACAAAATAGAAGACCTGATGGAAGATTGATTTATTTGACGCCCTAAATGATTTTATTAATTTTTTCTTATAAAATAAAAAATGTGTATTATTTCATCTAGTGTTTATTTATGATTTTTATTGAATTTTTCGAGGTGTTTTATAGTTTTATTTGAATAGTATGTATATGTATGTATTTACATGTATTTTTATGTATTTTATTTTTAATTTGTTTATTTTCTTTTATTGTTTTATTGGCTTATTTTATAAATTTATAATTTATTTTTGTGAGTATAAAGATATTTTTGTTTGATTTTTATGAGTTTATTTATATTTTTAAATAAATAGGTATAGATGTATGTAGGTATACTTATAGGTATTTTCTCTATGTATTTTGTATACTTAATTTATTTATTGTATTTTCTTGATTTTTATTTTGGTTTTGTATTTTTAATGAGTTATGTATAATGTATACATTATTATAAAAATATAAAAGAATAAAAGGATCATGGATTAAAATCCTTTTTATTTATATATAGGTATATAGCATAGGTATTTTGTCTATGAATTTGTAGACTTATTTTATTTTACAAATTAATTTTGGTTTTCTTTAACTTCTCTTATGTGTATGCATTATGTTCATTATTTACAAAATTCTAAAAATATGAATTTATACAAATAATGAATATTGAATAAAATGCATATTTTAATCAGTCCTATATACAAGGAGGGCCAAAAACCTAACTTCTGCATATGGACTCCCAAAAATTATGAAACCAATTTTATAAAATAGTTTATGGAATGCTATATACAATTAAAGGTGAGTTTGGGTGATTTGGAGTTTTTATTTGCAAGATATGGGTCTGTGAAGTTGAGATTTTGGCTTTTTATTCTGTGTATAAAATGTACACTGGGTATTATTTTTGCACAAACTCAATTTTATATTTTTATTTACATTATTATCTCCAACTTTCATGTACAAAGTTTCTTCATTTGATGAATAAATAATTATGTACAAAATAGGTGCCAAAAACACAATAAATGAATGAATTAATAAATGAGGTATTTATTGTATGATTGGCCCTTATCTCCCCCTACTTTATTCCTTGTCGACCAATTCCATGCTTGCCTTGGTCTCGGGGTTAGGGTCATAAAATATTTGCAATATTTTATTCCTTTTTCTTTTCTTCTCTTTATTCTATAATTTTGGCATTAAAACCTTATTTAATGTGGAATTAATACAATGAACCATGAATGCTATTATGTACAATTTGATGCTATTTACATGCATTTGCTGGGGTTTTTGAGGCCAAAATGATAGAATAAAGGTAATGAAATGGAGATTCATCACCCCCCTATACTTGCCTTTGCTAGTCCCTAGCAAACACTTATGCAATAAGTACCAAAAAGAATAAAGAAAAGAAAAAGGAGAATAAAAGATAGATAGAGTGAATACGGGTGCTTTCAGTGCAATGCATGTTCTTACAAAATCTGAATTTGGAGCTCCTGTCAGACCTTGGGTGTGAATGTGTGTGGAACCTAGTCGGGAACCAGCTCTAAAGTACAACAGCCTTCGATAGTCACAGAACTCGGTTCAACCCACCTCAATAGCCGGGTCAGAACTAGTCTACATCATACGCAAACTCTTATAACTATGAAGCTGACTTGTACGGTGTAAGTGATAGTGGCTCTCCCCAAACTGAAATGATAAAGGAACTGACTTCTCCAGAATGACAACCCAATGATTCCCCAATCCAACAGCTCTTTCCTCGAGGAGCAGAGTATTCCCTTCTAAGTTCAAGTGGCAACCAGCTCAAGAGGAGGGGTGAAGAGAAGAATGGATGGTAGCCAGTGTAGCTACCTATCCCGGGATGCAAGACCAGTGTAGTCAAGTCATCCAGCTGCAGGCTCACATATTTGTCTTTGGAACTCAAGCTTGCTTATTGACTTTGTACATACTTTGCAGGCATTTTATTTTTGTACAGGCCTGAACACATTTTTTTCAACATACTATTCACAACAGCATTTACATAAGGAGTTTTTCCTCTTGAGCCAGTAGACTATCCCTCTTTTGAAGCTTTATCGCAACCCACAATCTCCTGTCTTTAGACCTCATGGCTACTGGATCAGGTTGGGGTGCACTTCCCTCCCTAGACGAGGACGAATGTTTCCACCCGTGTGCGTCTCAGACTGGCAAATCCAACCCCCTCACCACTCCAACTGAGTTGAGCCAAGTGAAAGGTGCAAGTGTCCAAGTTAGGTCACGGTCGGTAAGAGTCATACGTGTGTCTCGAAAAGTTCTAGTTAGTCCACTGAGGTGACTTGAACCCAGCCCTGATTTCTCAAAGAATTAAGTCTGTGTAGACCTGAGGTACCTTAAACCTAGTTCCCATAAGGTTCCAGTGCAGTTAGGTGCGGTAAGGTCCAACCAAGCTCCAATTTGAGACTTTATTAGACTGATTCAATCATCAAGCTCACTCAAAACGAATATGAATTGTATGCTTATGCTATGCACAATGAATGATGCAAATTTTTCACAAAAAGTTTGGAAAGAATCAAAGAATGTTTTACACAAAGAATTTTTGCAAATAAACTAAGAACTGGACATACACAAAAAGTATATACAATTATTTACACGGGCGTGCCGCTTTATTTACAAAGTTTAGGACTTTCTAAAAACTTTACAGGTTTGAAGTAGTTCATTTGGGTATGTACAGAAAGAATCGTATGTGCCTTGTTTCTGATTTACAAGTATCGACAATGGTGTTCTTATTAGTTTTTTGAATATAATTTTGCAAACTATAGTACACGATAATTTTTGCAATCATTTACACACATTTGAAAACTATTTTTGCAAAGATTTTTCACACTATATATACAATTTTCACAATAGTTTTGACAAGCATTTTTCAAAACATTTACACATAGATTTTTCAAATCCTTTCTTTCACACAAAGAAAAGTTTTGCCAATCAAAATATTTTCACACATTTGAAATCATTTCACATCAAATTTTTCAAAACTGGTCACACTATTTTTCAAATCATACTGTATAGGTATCTGATTTATTAATCAGTATGTACAAAAGAAGAAAGATTGTATTTGATGTACGATATGGTTTTAGTTCTTATAGGCTTTGTTTGGTTTATTTATTATTTACAAAAGAGAGATTTTTGTGCGGACTCCTCAGACTTACTTGAGAATCATTTTCACAAGGATTTTGAAAACTATAGTCCAAAATAATTTTGCAAACATGTTCACGCATTTGAAAATCCTTTTACAAAGGTTTACACAGCATAGATAGATTTTTCAAAACAATTTTGACAATCAAATGTTCACAATCATTTGCACGCTGATTTTCACACATTTTGGTTTTCACTCAAAGAAAATAAATTTTACACACAAAACTAATTTTTCAAACGTTGAATACTTGTACACACTATTTTCAAACAAATTTCACAAGATTTTTCAAAAGATAATGTTTCGCACAAAATATTTTTCTGACTCAATAATCAGTATAATTACAAAGAGTCTGAGGAACTCACAATCATCTTTCATTATTATAGAGCTACTTTTTACATTTTATTTTATGATGAAGTGGTCTTTTATTTTTCAGTATGAGTTATGGGCTTTTAGTATATACAGGGTATATACGACCCCCCTATACTTAGCTTGAGCTATGTCCTCATAGATCGAAAGGAAAAGCAAAGACATAACTCGTACTGAGTATAGACAGATCTAAAGAATAACTATGAATAAAATGAATGAATGAGAAGTTGACTGTCCCCCCTATACTTAAGATCAAATAATCCTTAGTATAGCAGACTGTACAAAAAGCAGGGAGGGTCAAGGGTGGGAATACACAGATCGTACTCAGATTGTCTCCCCCTATACTTAGGGTAAGATACTCCTAAGTATAGACAAGAAGAGGAGACAATGGAGAGGATCGGAACCAAATGAAAAACTCTAGGTGCACATCCCCCCTATACATAGGACCAAGTACGTCCTAAGTATAGAAAACTGTCTACAA
Organism: Ottelia alismoides; assembly: GCA_037367405.1. Classification (NCBI taxonomy): domain Eukaryota; kingdom Viridiplantae; phylum Streptophyta; class Magnoliopsida; order Alismatales; family Hydrocharitaceae; genus Ottelia; species Ottelia alismoides. The sequence goes on along the minus strand of JAZKJV010011894.1, from coordinate 17,744 downwards.
GGGCGGCACCTTTTGATACGAAAAAGAAAATAGAAAATGAAAAGAAGAAAAGAAGAAAATCAGATAAATAGTGGTTGGATGGCATAGTCTGAATCTTTCGATGCCGCAGGTGTTGTGAAGGTGTCATCATGGTGCATTAGCTGAATAGAGTCAACAACGGCCAAGAATGCATCTGGTTCGAGGTAAGGCTTCAGTATTTGGCTGTTGACGACGAAGGGATGTACGTCAGGAGACAAATCTGATATAGTGATGCTGCCATTGTCACGCACCTCACAAACTCGGAATGGCCCTATCCACTTACTCTTTAATTTGCCTGGAAATATCTGTAACTTTGCATCAAACATCCACACTTTCTGTCCAACGTCGAAGGTCTTTCGTCTGATGTGCCGGTCATGCCAGCGTTTCACCTTCTCCTTGTACATCAAGGTGTTATCGTGTGCACAGTCTCGGAATTCCAAGAGCTTGTTCAGATTGTCTTTTCTCTTCTGACCACTTCTTCGTGAGTCCAAATTACAATTGTTGATTGCCCAAAGAGATTTGTGGATCAATTCCACGGGCAGATGGCATGGTTTCCCATATACAAGACAGTAGGGCGACATGCCCAAGGGAGACTTGTCGGTTGTTCGGTAAGCCCATAGAGCTGAGTCCAAGAGTTGAGACCAGTCTTTTCTGTTTGGCCTAACAAGTTTCTACAGTATGGTCTTGATTTCTCTGTTTGATAACTCTGCCATGCCATTGGTCTGCGGATGATAAGGAGATGCGACACGGTGATCGATGTCGTACTCCTTTGTTAATTTCTTGACCTCTTTGTTGATGAAATGACTACCCCCGTCTGATATGAGACTCTTTGGTATCCCAAACCGCGAGATGATGTTCTTCTTCAGAAACTGGCAAACTGTTTTGCTGTCGGCGGCTCGGGCGGGAATAGCTTCAACCCAACGACTCACATAATCTACGGCAAGAAGGATGTGCTCAAAACCTTGACTGTTAGAGAAAGGTCCCATGAAGTCAATGCCCCATGCATCGAAGACGTCTGCTATCTGAATGATTTTCAGAGGCATTGAATCTTTGGCAGTGAGTGTACCTTTCAGTCGCTGACAGTCAATACATCTTTTAACAAACTCTGCAGCATCCTTGAATAATGTGGGCCACCAGAAGCCACATTGCAATACTTTTGTTGCCGTACGATCTCCAGAATGGTGTCCGCCAGATTCGAGCGAATGACAATGCTCGAGGACACTTGGTTGCTCCGTTTGAGGGATGCACCTGCGCCAAATACAATCTGCTCCTTCTCTGAATAAAGAGGATCTTCCCATTGGTAGAAGCGGATGGTCGACATGAATTTGTTCTTCTGATTCTTCGTCCAATCCGAAGGTATTACCCCAGAGGCGAGGTAATTGACAATATCAGCGTACCAAGGGAGAGAATCCACAGCTAAGATGGCTTCGTCAGGGAAGGTTTCTGTGATAGGTGCATTGCTCAGAGGAGGCTCATGCTGCTCTATTCTGGAGAGATGATCTGCTACCACATTCTGAACCCCAGGCTTTTCCTTGATCTCCAAATCGAATTCCTGGAGGAGAAGGATCCAACGAATCAGTCTTGGCTTGGCATCCTTCTTCTGCTGTAGGTACCGGATAGCAGAGTGGTCCGTGAAAATTGTGACTTTTGATCCCAACAAATAGGATCTGAACTTCTCTAAGGCGAAAACCACAACCAGCAATTCTTTCTCTGTCACAGTATAATTCCTTTGTGCTTCATCTAATGTTTTGCTGGCATAGTGAATGGCATAGGGCGCCTTGTCTTTTCTTTGCCCAAGGACAGCTCCGACTGCAAAATCTGACGCATCGGTCATTATCTCAAAGGGAAGAGTCCAGTCAGAAGGCTGTAAGATTGGAGCCTGAGTGATGAGCTCCTTCAACTGATTGAAAGCAAGGAGAACTGACTGATCAACAATGAACTCGGTTTCCTTGCACAAGAGTTCTGTCAGAGGTCGGACAATGCGGCTGAAATCCTTGATGAATCGCCTGTAGAATCCCACATGCCCCAGGAATGACCTCACATTCTTAACTGACTGAGGTGGCTGATGATTTGAAATGACATCCACCTTTGCTGGGTCGACTTCCATGCCACGTTTGGAAACGACATGGCCCAGCACAATACCTTCTGTGACCATAAAGTGGCTCTTTTCCCATGAGAGCACTAGATTGACTTCATGGCATTTCTGAAGCACTCTGTCTAGGTGCTCAAGACAAGCATCGAAACTATCACCGTAGACGGAGAAATCGTCCATGAACACCTCAAGAAAACTGCCTACCATCTCGGCGAAGACTGCTAACATGCATCTTTGGAAAGTTGCAGGTGCATTGCACAATCCAAAGGGCATTCTCTTGAAGGCGTAGGTGCCGAACGAGCAAGTGAAGGTAGTCTTCTCTTAGTCTTCAGGGGCGATCGCCACTTGGTTGTACCCGGAGTACCCATCCAGAAAGCAGAAGAACTCCTTGCATGCTAATCTCTCTAGAACTTGATCAATGAATGGCAAGGGGAAGTGGTCCTTCTTGGTTGCTGCATTGAGCCGGCGGTAGTCAAAACACACCCGCCAGGATGTCGGTACCCGAGTTGAAATTTCCTCTCCTTTATCATTTGTAACCACAGTAAACCCAGATTTCTTTGGAACTACATGCAGTGGGCTTACCCATTTTGAATCGGAGATGGGATAGATGAAGCCTGCGTCACACCATTTCGTGATTTCTTTCATAACGACGTCCCGAAGGTTAGAGTTCAGCCTTCTCTGAAGTTCGCGGGACGGCTTGGCATCTTCTTCTAGATAGATATGATGTGAACACAGAGCTGGATTTATCCCTCGGAGATCTGATACGCTCCAACCAAGTGCCTTGCGGTTCTTTTCTAGAACCTCGAGAAGTCGAGATTCCTGATCCGAATTCAGCCTGTTGCTGATGATGACCGGATACATTTGCTCTTCACCCGCAAGGAAAGCATACTTCAGGCCTGCAGGAAGTGGCTTGAGTTCTGGCTTTGATCTGTCCACTTTATCTGTCACTTCAGACACCATGCTGGTGGTGGGATGTACTTTGAGGCTGGTGCCATCCTCATCATCCTGTTGAGATCCCGGAGATGCACCGAACAGTTCTGCGCTAAGCTGATCATGTTCGGTCTGGAGTGAATGCTTAAGAAGATGCGCCTGCATCTGAGAATCTGTCTCCCAAGAATCATCGGAGCATATGCTGACTGTGCTTTCTAAGTCCTCCTCAAGAGTGAGGATTTCTCGGGTCCATGGATCGTCCAGTGATAACTCTGAATCTCTGATCTCCGCGATGAAATCACAGTCTACTTCTGATTTGTCTGGCTCTCATCAGTCATGGCATTCTGTTCTTTGTTCATGTTTATCGTGATTTGCTGGGTGTTCGAGCTGAAAGTGATCTTCCCAGACCCGTAATCAACCACGGCACCTGAAGTACGGAAGAATGGTCTGCCAAGGATGATAGGGGTCTGGAGCAGGGGTGCAGGTGAGTCCATATCAAGGACTACAAAGTCAGCTGGGAATTTCATCTCCTGCACAGTAACTATCACGTCTTCCAACAGACCTCGGGGCCGCTTGACGGATCGGTCAGCGAACTGAAGGATCATGCGTGTCTGCTTGAGCGGTCCCAGCCCGAATTCTTGCATTATGGACGAGGGCAGAAGGTTGATGGAAGAACCACTGTCAAGAAGAGTACGCTCGAAGACCTGGTCAAAAATCACACAACTGATGAGAGGTACTCCTGTATCATGCTTTTTCTGGGGGAGGTTGCTGATAGCTGCAACTGTGGCCATGGAGAGAACGTGCTTTTCTACTTCTCGGCGTCTGTTGTCTTGCGTTGGGCGACGCCTGTTAGTACATGCCTCTTTCAGTCCTTTCTTTACAGCTGGCATGTATTCCACGACCTTCAACAAGGGAATCTCAACAGTCAATTTATCCAAAATATCCACAACACCTGGATCAGACAATGCCTTTTTTCGTTTTGCAATTTTTTTGGATTTTTGTATTGCATGCGGAAAAGGAATATTCACATTACTGGCAGGGAAATTAGAGTTCTTATTTACATCAAAATCATCGCCCACAGAATGTTGTACATCTGAAGTACAAAATGGAGTACAAGCTGGATCTAAACATGCTGGTGCTGCTGGGCGATCAAAAAAGAGTAACGTCGGCTCCATCGGCTGGCGAGGGATCGGCTGCTGCTGGCGGCTCCTCCAAGGCTGGCGCGGCTTTACTTCTGCTACAAGCGTCTTTTTGGTGTTTTTGCTTTTGCTGATTTTTTTTGTGTTTTTGGCTGGAGTTGCTGCTGACAAGGCACGACGGCTGGACTGGCTTCTCCTTCTTCTTCCTCCTCACCCACCCCTGGAGCTGGCACGGCTGATGCGGAAGATGACGATCCACCTGTTTCTTTATTCACCCCACTGGTAGTAGCAGGCGGAGGCAAAGCCCTACCGCTCCTGAGAGTAACAACATTAGAATAAACAGTAATATCGCTATCAGACACGGACTGGACATTACATTCTACCTGCTCTTTCTTCTTGAAGTTGTTGGGGTTGGCTTCGACCTGCGCCGGAATAGTGGTTCGGGTGGCGGTCAGGTCGTCAAGCCGTTTTGTCATCTCCGCCAGCCCTTTAACAAGCTGGGATAGACACTCCATGGTGGGACTAGCAGGGGACACATCAGAAAATTCAGCATGCAGACCACGCTGCTGTTGGGTAGATGGGTGGGGAGGCTGCTGTTGGTGGTGTTGCTGTGGTGGTGCAGGAAGTTGAAGCTGTTGGTATGACGGAGGAGGATAATGCTGATATTGTGGAGAGGGGGCAGCCGCGTACTGGTGATACGGCTGCGGTTGGCGGTACTGCGGCTGTTATTGATAAGGAAAGTTCTGCCTCCATTGATGTGTAAATTGGGGAGGCTGCTGGTGTTGCTGGTGAGGCTGAGAGGTTTGACCAAAACGACCACCCTGAGGTTGGTGGTACTGCCGGTTGGCAAATTGCTGACCCTGGGGTTGTCCCTGAGGACGGGTCGGCTATGCATCATTACTCCATACCCCATTGACTTCTTGGATAAGGGGTGGTGGTGGGAAGACTGGATCAGGAATAGAAAGGAACTCTGGCTGGTATACGACCATCTGCTGCTGCGGCGGGCCTTGGTCGGGCGCCTGCACGTAGTACACGTGCTGGACTGCCGGTGGCTGCTGGCTCGGTTGAGGCTGATGTTGCGGTTGCTGCTCGTCCTTCCTCTCAGCAAGAGCGTCTGATGGTGTAGCCGACTGGACAGAGTTGATCGTGCCGACCAACAGTTCGAGGTACTTGTTGATCTGATCTAGCTTATCCAGGTTCTGGGTCCTCTTCTCGATCACAGCTAGTTTCTCGAGGTCCTGTGATCGCTTCTCAATGATATCTACTTTAGAGAGATGGCCCCCGATGATGCTGAGGTTGGAGCTCTCATCTCTCTCTGCTTCCTTGGATGCAGCCATGTGAACTTGTTTCTGGAGGATCTGGGGCTGCTTCTGGTATGCCTTGGATGAAGAGAGGGCGGCCTCTCCTTCGGCCATTTCTTCAAAAATCTTCCAGACAACATCTTCATCCTTGTTGAAATGGGAGCCCCCACATGCTGCGTCCACGAGCCTTTGGCTTTCAATATTGAGTCCCCCAAAGAAATGCTGGACCAAGCTGGTCTTAGGGATCTCGTGGTGGGGACACTTCTCCTGCAGATCAGTAAATATTTCCCAAGCCTCGTGTACTGACTCATGTGCTCCTTGGGAGAAATTACTAATACGGGCTCGCATCTGGTTGAGCCGACCGAGAGGGTAGTACTTGTGCAGGAAAGCGGACTTCAACTCCTCCCAGGTCGTCATGACCTTTCCCAAATGATTGACCCAATAAAGGGCCTTGTCCTATAGACTGAAGGGGAAAGCCATCATCTTGACAATGTCCAAAGGGACATTCGGATAGTGGGTGGTGCGGCAAATGCGGGAGAACTACTGGAGATGAATGTACGGCTCTTCGTTTGTGTTTCCATGAAAGGCAGGGAGCATGGCTATGAACTGGGGCTTCAGCTCAAAGTGAACATGTACCGGTGGAATGAGAATCCACTCGGTCATCTGGTTGTCTCCCGGATTGTATGTTTCTTTGAGTGTCGGCTTCGGTGGTGGTAATTCAAGGTCATCATCAGGAGGATCATCACCTCCTCCACCTCCACCTCCTCCTCCCCTGCCTCCTCTGCGTCTGCCTCCTCCTCCATCGTCACGGTTCATCATGTCATTCAACATATCCTGGAAGGCGGGCTGTGTAAGGGCCTGCTTAGTCAACTGCTGCTGAATAGCCTGGATAGACGCCAGTAGTTGTGCATTGACTTGGTTTTGATCTGGCACCTGTCCCTCTGGGATGGGTGGCTGCTGACCCTTCCCCTTTCCTCCTGGCACCATGTCAGGGTCTGAGTCGGACGAAATGAACTCCGGAGTGGTCTCCAGGGCTCGCACTATCTTCTATCTGCATAATGAGATGGTCCGAATCAGATCACTTGTAATTAATGTTCAGCTGCCGTGATGAAGCTGGAATTCAGGTCAACCCCAGCATGTTGTGAACGGAAAAGGATGTAGACTGTAATCGACTCCCGTTCACAACGACTGATGTGGGACAAAAGTGATCCCAGTTTATTGGGTGGCCAAGAGAAAGGTAGAAAATGAGGAGTCTGGAGATCGATCCGCAAAGTCCAGATCGGGTTCTCGGGAATCGCCTCGAACTTATTGGCGGAGTTGAGTCCATGGAATCGATGTAGGTGTCGGCATGGTCCCGACGAAAGCCATCCATGGATCAACTTCGCGAAGCACAAGAGAATGTCGGATTTTTTTTTGGAAGAATGATACGATGGTCAACGAGGAATAAAAGGAGTGTAAAACAGTAGAAAGGCCCAGTTGAGTGGGGGTGGTCAAAGGGAGACACAACAAAATGTGCGCAAAGGCGCGGGACTTTCATCTTTGAACCTTAATCTAGATCCATACAAACACAATGCAAAATTGGGTTCACAACTCACGCCATGTGAAGCCGTGAAAGCTCGGCTATTTATTATCTTTTCATTTTTAGAGTTGTGATTTTTCAGGCATATCTTATAACAAGTCCTTAGTAGCTGCCCTATAGGAGAGAGAGTACTGCCGGAAGAGTATCCCGTACTTGTCCTCCTCCTGTGTAACATGTAGTATGTACTTTTTGGAGTCCTTGTAACCCTTCCTGGATCCCTACTCAGCCAAAGAAAAGAGAGAGGAAGCCGATAGGTGAAACCAATACTTCAGTTCTCGCTCGCAACGGAATCACCCGTGAGCATGCAAGAACCTACTCGGACGCAGGACAATGAGACAGACACCCCCGTGAAGGCGTGGCCTATGCTCAATACTTCGGATAGGGTTGATGCTCTCACAACAGAGAGTCACCATTGGTGACCAAGTCCTACTTGCCTACGTTCGATAGAAGCGCCATTACTTCGAAAATCCAGGCGATACACAAGGCAGTTGCAGACTGGGTTTTGGGCTTTAATCCTTAGGGGTCGCACTCGCTCAAGGGAGTAGGGTTTTGGTCCCCCTCCAAGGTACCTGAAAATAATGAGGGGTTTTATGAACCCGGTACAATGATAGTCCATTACGAATTTTAATTAAGGTCAAAATTTATTTAGCAGTCCCCTTGTTTTATTTTTTTGGTTTTCACTTTTTTTTTGGATCTGTTTCATACCAGCGCCTAACGTTGTTGTAGATTTTCATTTAAGTCCTAGGTGCTCAAAATCAGAGGGAGATAGCGGAAAAGCCGTGCAAGTGGTTCCATGATGGAAATCTCACCATTGAACCGAATGATGCATGCTGAGTTAGAAGACTTACAGTGCATCCCAGCTCTCTCCATGTGGTATGCAAAACAGAATTTTTAAACCTATCTACATGTCGATATGCAAGGCACAAAATCGCCCTAAACATAAGCTGCTATTAGCGTGAAGAACCATAAGCCGCTAATTCATCTCTAGCCCAAGAGAGTCCGTTCTTGGCTCACCCCTCCTCTGCTCAACAAATTGAGGGTAGGAGAAAGCGCTTTACAGGGTTTGCTACGGCACAGAGGGCTAAGAGGCAAATTAACAACTTGTTTAAGTTTGACTAGATCCAAGCAAAGTAGACTATAGGAACATGCATTCTTATTAATGTTTGGACCTAGCTACCGAGTCAAGCAACCTATATCTAGGGGCTCCAAGCACGTAAAACAAAATAAAAGAAAGGCGGAAAGCTCAAAACTTCGGGAAACAAAATAAAAGAAGGCGATGAAATCTCGAAAAAAACCGCGATGAGGCCCCCAGGTGAACAATCACCTGGGCACTGGACCTCATTGTGAAGAGTAGAGTCCTGTTTAATTACATGCCAAAAATGTCTCTCTCTCACCATAAATTACAGAATAAATAATCCTAAGTATCTAGCCTATCTAATGCCCCTCTCTTTGCTTCTTTGGTACACTCTCCAGATGGTCATGAGATGAGAAGACCATCCTCCTCCAAGCTCGGCTGCCTTGGCCTCCTAAGAAGCCATCCTCGCGTGGCGGACCCTCGCATCAAAGTCACAAAAAGATTGCATTAGCATACTCAGTCAATCAAATAGAGCAGAGAAAATAATCACAATGAAATGAAGAAATGAAGCATGGTGATTAATAGCAATAAAAATAGCTTCTCACAAAAATGAATAATAAATCAAGAGTCTTTTTAGACAAGAATGACAACATGAATTAGGCTATGCTCATTGCTCCTGGCAACGGCACCATCTGATAACATGCATAAACCACGAGGGTCACCATGAATAAATAATACAAAGGTGTCGCTGAGGTGACCGCTCGCAGAATACGGGTTGGTCAGCAATTAACCCACAATCCAAAGAATACAACAATAAAGCTCAAAAATAAATGTGAATTAATCTTTATTTACTCTACCATAAAATGTACAGTAACAAGTATGTAGAGGTCGAACCACAGAGAGCAATCCAAAATGCAATAGCCTACATGTATCTCGGAGTCATCCTTGTGTGGGTTTTTAATTTTATTATATTTTTTCTTATATTTTTATCTTTATTTTTTTATTTTTTTATTTATTTTTTTATTTTGAATATAATAATTAAGTAATATATAAATATATATATATATATAATATAATATAAATATATCAATTATGTATACCCATAGAAGGTTAGTAGATAGCTTGGAATACATATAATATATATAGGTATCTATAATTATAATAATACATATATATATATATATATTTGTTATATTAAGGGTAATAAATAGATGTAAGAATACACATAAATAATTAGATATATATGTATATTTATATTTTTTTTGGAAATATAGATATATATATAAAGGGGTATTATAATATTTACAAAAATACTCAAAAATAGTCAAAAATTCAGAAAAAGAGTCTTTTTGGAATTTTCATGGGTTTTTACTGTTTTTGTGATTTTTGGGCATTTTTGAATATATTTTTAGTATTTTTAAATAGCTGAATAATAGCAAACAGTGGACTAGGTACTAGCTATCACAAAAATCGACGTTAAAAATAGCTAACAGCCTCAAAAATTTTCCACACTATTTTTCTAATAAAGATAATAAAATATAGCATAAATAGGGCCTGAGTTTATATTTTTCTGATTTTTCTTTGATTTTTTATATTTTTTTTGAAGTTTTTGGATATTTTCGAATTTTTAAGGTTTTCCTCTTGAGATTTCTAGGGATTTTTGGACTGACACTAGAATAGGTCGAAATACACCGTAGGTAATTTTTTTGGAATTTTTCGAGGCATTTTCATATTTTTTTAGGATTTTATAAGTTAGATAATGAATAAAAGACATGTTTTTGATTTTTAATAAATGCAAAAATGCAACAAAATGCAAAACTAAAAATATGGCATGCAAGCACAACCAAACAGGAACTTAAGTCTATTTTTGCAAGATTTTTCGATTTAAAATGGAGCACAAAATAAATAGACAAAGCTTTCAAAAATTAAATGGCCTAGTAGGGGTATTTTTGCAAATAAAATAGTTCACAGGGGCATACATGCAAAAATTACAATAAAAATACACTTTAACTTTTATTTTCAGGACCATTTAATAATTACAGGGACCCGGCGGGGCTTAAATGCAAAATTTCACACGCCTCACGTGGTTGCTGCACGTGAGGCGCGGAAGGACTAAAATGCAAATCTTAAAACATCAGGGGTCCTTCTGCAAAATATACATTTTATTTACAACTGAGAATTTTATTTTTGGCATTAAATAATAAATACCAAAAGTAGAGGGGCTGGATGTGAAGTTTACCCCTAAACAAAGCGTGGCATCCAACGGCGCAGCGCTCTTCACTTGCCACGCGTCGCCACTTCCTCGCCCGATGACGCTTCGCCGATGGGAGGCAGAGATTACATCAGCCAAGCCGATCTGACGGTTGATGCGATGCTCCATCTGACGGTGATGATGCGATCTGGGCTGGGACCGCGATCGGACGGTGAAGACGAAGGCACGAAGAACAGGGAAGAACTCCCTCTTCCCCGACCTTCGATCCGGTGCTGCTCGCTCGTCCGGCGCTCCCTCGGGCATCTGAGGGTACAAATAGCTTCCTGGCAGGGCTCTCTAGCTGCTGGAGGTGTCTGATCGAACGGAGGGGCCCTGGAGCGGCGCCACGAGCTCGATGAAGAAGCGGAGCTCCAGGTAACTCCGCTCGCTTGGGATTCATCTCCTGGCGTGCTTTAGTGCGCCTAACCTGCACAGAAAGGAAGAGGGGCTCGAGGCGATGCTCCTCGACCCGAGGTTTGGAGCTGCAACGCAAAAATGAAGGTGGGAGGAGGGGCTCCGGCTAACGGCGGAGGAGGAGCCCCGATTCGCCAAGACCTAAGGTCCTGGGTTGAACAGATGTGTGCGATAGATGGAGAATGCGCTGAGGTTTGAAATGGGACAAACGAGGCGGTCGGAGACAGGCGGGGCTACGCTGGAGAAGTCGCTGGAGCCAAGCTCCGGCGAACTTCGAATTTTGGTTTTAAAGCTACGGTGATTAACTAACAACTAATCTAGCTACTGGAATGAAACGCTAACATCAAAAACTAACTAAAAATGCATAGAAGGTCAGCTCTTCAACCTGGGGGCCTCCAGGGAGCAGGGCGGACGCCGGAGCTCCGCCACGACAAAAATCTCCTTCCTCCGGCCGCGTCAAGGTGCTGGGCTATTCCCCCTGTCACGAGGAACAATCCAGGAGCAAGATCTAGGCTTTAGGTTGGAATAAAAGTGGCCAAAATGAGGAAGGAGGCGGAGCTTGTTATTTATAAACATTGGCGAGTAGCCTTATTGATCGGCGATTATTGTATGATCTAAATAGTATTAGGTGGATCCAAAGAATTGGCGGGCTTTAGTGATGATTAGAGAACAATTCTTGTGCAGAAAGCATCTTCGATTGATGGATGGTATGCCCGGGGAAAAATGGGAGAAGATGGGCAAAGAGACACGCTAAGTCACATCGGGCGGCTGGGGGAGCAGTTGACCGAGCGGTCAACTGTTGACGGCCTGTGATTCGTCCAAGTCAGCCGCTACGAGACAAAATAGAAGACCTGATGGAAGATTGATTTATTTGATGCCCTAAATGATTTTATTAATTTTTTCTAATAAAATAAAAAATGTGTATTATTTCATCTAGTGTTTATTTATGATTTTTATTGAATTTTTTGAGGTGTTTTATTATAGTTTTATTTGAATAGTATGTATATGTATGTATTTACATGTATTTTTATGTATTTTATTTTTAATTTGTTTATTTTCTTTTATTATTTTATTGGATTATTTTATAAATTTATAATTTATTTTTGTGAGTATAAAGATATTTTTGTTTGATTTCTATGAGTTTTTATATTTTTAAATAAATAGGTATAGATGTATGTAGGTATACTTATAGGTATTTTCTCTATGTATTTTGTATACTTAATTTATTTATTGTATTTTCTTGATTTTTATTTTGGTTTTGTATTTTTAATGAGTTATGTATAATGTATACATTATTATAAAAATATAAAAGAATAAAAGGATCAAGGATTAAAATCCTTTTTATTTATGTATAGGTATATAGCATAGGTATTTTGTCTATGAATTTGTAGACTTATTTTATTTTACAAATTAATTTTGGTTTTCTTTAACTTCTCTTATGTGTATGCATTATGTTCATTATTTACAAAATTCTAAAAATATGAATTTATACAAATAATGAATATTGAATAAAATGCATATTTTAATCAGTCCTATATACTAGGAGGGCCAAAAACCTAACTTCTGCATATGGACTCCCAAAAATTATGAAACCAATTTTATAAAATAGTTTATGGAATGCTATATACAATAAAGGTGAGTTTGGGTGATTTGGAGTTTTTATTTGCAAGATATGGGTCTGTGAAGTTGAGATTTTGGCTTTTTATTCTGTGTATAAAATGTACACTGGGTATTATTTTTGCACAAACTCAATTTTGTATTTTTATTTACATTATTATCTCCAACTTTCATGTACAAAGTTTCTTCATTTGATGAATAAATAATTATGTACAAAATAGGTGCCAACAACACATAAATGAATGAATTAATAAATGAGGTATTTATTGTATGATTGGCCCTTATCTCCCCCTACTTATTCCTTGTCGACCAATTCCATGCTGGCCTTGGTCTCGGGGTTAGGGACATAAAATATTTGCAATATTTTATTCCTTTTTCTTTTCTTCTCTTTATTCTATAATTTTGGCATTAAAACCTTATTTAATGTGGAATTAATACAATGAACCATGAATGCTATTATGTACAATTTGATGCTATTTACATGCATTTGCTGGGGTTTTCGAGGCCAAAATGATAGAATAAAGGTGATGAAATGGAGATTCATCAGTGTATCCAAGTCATCCAGCTGCAAGCTTACAACAATTTGACTTTGAAGCTCTTATTAATATTTTTTTATCCTTGTATATACACTCCGGCATGTATTTTACTTTTCATTCAGGCATGTCCACTTTTGGAGTTTCTACATTTTTTTTTGAAAATATATACAAGGTGCAACATGTACATAAGGAGTTTTTCCTCTTGAGCTAGTAGACTATCCCTCTTTTGAAGCATTATTGCAACCCCACAGCATCCTGTCTTTAGACCTCAATGCTACTAGATCAGGTTGAGATGCACAACCCTCCCTAGAGGAAGACGAGAGGTTCCGCCTAGATGTACTATCCTCATATGCTACTCCAAGCCAAAAGATTATGCCTCCTCACTACCTCATCCATGAAGAGCTACGTGTAGAGTGCTTGTCCCAAGATAATCCACGGTCTGAAAAGAATCATGCGTGTGTTGTTAAATATTCTACTTATACTAATCAAGACGACATATGAACATAGTCTTATGGACTCAAAGAATTAAGTCACGAGGACCTGAAAATTCTTAAACTCTAGTTCCTATAAGGTTCCTCTAAATTAAGTGGATTAAGGTCCAACTAAGCTCCAATCTTCAGTTTTATTCTAGACTTAGTTTAAATGTCAATACTATACTAAAAAATGCACATGCAAATGCAAGAAATATGTACAATGCAAAAAGAAAGCAATTTTTTTTGAAACAATTTTCTAATTTTGACTTTTTATGGATATTTGGAAAGAAAAACGATGCAATGTAAAAAGAGATTTTTTTGAATTTTTTTCCTTTTTTTAAAGGAAATAGGGTTAGTAAAAAAATATATACAAATATATACAAGGTTTTTTTGTTGTTTTTTGTTTTTGTTTTTTTGTTTTTTTTTTGTTTTATTTTTTTTCTTGTTTTTTACGTGTTTTTTGTTTTGTTTTTTTTGTGTGTTTTTTTGTGTTTTAGTTGCTTTTTTGTTTTTTTTTTTAATAAAAGATTATCAAAGTCTATATATACACGAGGATTTTATAAATTTATATACATATCCCAGAATAATCATATTTAGAAGTACGAGTTATGTCTAAAGTATATATACAATATATACGACACCCCCTATACTTTGCTCGAACTATGTCCTCATAGTGATCAGAGAGCGGCAAAGGACGGCATAACTCGTGCCAAGTATAGAAAAGTGAAAAGACTCCTATGCTACAATGACTCAAAGAAAAGATGAAAAGAATAGAAGTCAGTGATCCCCCTATACTTAGGATCAAGTAATCCAAAGTATAGAATATACAAAAAGAAAAAACTGATGAAGAGAATGTACGGACTCAACGGCTCGACTTGTCCCCTATACTTAGGGTAAAATATCCCTAAGTATAGAATATCAACAAGTTGGGGGCAATCGAGGGAACAAAAGAATAAAACACAAAAGAAACGATATGAACAATATCACCCTCCCCCCCCCCCCCCTTTATACTTAGGGTAGAGTATCCCTAAGTATAGGCAGCAATAGGAGTGATGAATAGGATGAATATGAATAATACAAATAATTCACCTCCATGTACTTAGGATAAAGCACATCCTAAGTATAGCATATATACACACGGAAAAGGGGTGAATGATAAAATGGGAGAAGAAAGAATTAAATGAAAGGATATACAAGAGGAATAGATGTACAAAGGTCAAGAAGGTCGAAAGCGAACCTTCTTGTGGGGCCGTTGAGGTATGGATCTAACAAGATGTAGGTCGATATTGGGGTCAACATTAGATATAAACTGATCATGATCGACCAAGAATGTATCCTCAGCGGTTTTAGAGTTTTCAGGCACAAACCGTCAGTAGAAGTAGTGTGATCATGTCTTGCCTGGGAAGTCTCGCAAATATCAAAGTAAAAAAGGCTCGAACACTGAAGATCGGTAGACTCATTGGGTCGAAGCAGAGTCAGTACGATTCTCCTGAGGCTCTGATAGTCCAAGGAGAATCCGGCTGGCTGAAAGATGATCTCCCTTAAAAAAAGTAAAATCAATTCCAGCCTGGCGAGCCACTACTGGATCATCATCTTTAATAAAAGGTCTGAATTCCTTTATAAAAGCAATCAAATCAAATTTGGCTTTATTAGTCTCATCTAAATCAAGGTGATTAGGAACGAACTCATCAGTGAAAGTAGTCAAATCATGTCCGTCAAGTCTAGTTTCAGAGTCTGCCTTCCGCTCTAGGGTGTCTATTGTGTAAATCCCGCGGATGTCATCAATGCATCGCCATGTACCAGAAGGGGAAACTCCAAGATCAATGTTTTTTTATTCTTCCTCCTTGAAGAGGAATTCTTGGGTCTCAGTATTATCCATCATACAGCAAGAATCTCTGATATTATCATCAAGGTCAAAGTCCTTGGGGTTGGCTAAACAAGGATGCTCTCATGGGATGCAGATCTCTGGTCAGTAATGGGTGTATTGATGAACACATTGCTCCCTACATCAGAACGGAAGTGAATCTCACCTGATCCATAATCAATAATAGCTCTCGTAGAGGCGAGGAAAGGCCGTCCCAAGATGATTGGGGAGTGCTCCACAAGGGTGGAGGTCTCCATGGGAAACACAACAAAATCAGAAGTGAAGTTCATGTCCTAAATAAGAACGACAACGTTTTCTAGAATACCCTTCGACCTCTTGATAGATCCATCAGCAAATTGAACTATCATCATGGTTTTCTTGAGAGGCCCAAGATGAAGAGAATGTACCATAGATAAGGGTATTATATTGATTGAAGCACCGCTATCAAGGAGAGTGTTATCACAAGAATAGTCAGAGATGGAGCAACTCACAAGAGGTGTGGCAGTGTTCCCTTTCTTAGAATGTGGACGGTGAGAAATGGCGTGGGCAGTGTCCCATGGTCAAGATATGAGGCTCAGATCTGCTCCTCTGCTTTCTCTTCTTGTGTTGAGGAGCAGATGAATGGATCATGGTCTGATGAAGTGGGGCTTTAATGATCTCGTGAACGGTGGCCACCACTCAGGTTTAGTCAACATTTCTTTAAATTTTTGGACCTCCTCCATACAAGGGAGGAGATCGGAATCAGCATATACACGAGAATTGCCAAGAGCAGACTGTAAAGTGGCATCCTCAGGGTCAAATTTAGGACATGTGGTGAAGGACTGTGTGAAAAAATGGTTTGTCAATGGTGACCTTTCCTCACAAAATGAATCAACAATGTGTCTCCCGAAATCTTTTTGGATTTTAAAATTCTCATTTTTTTTGTATTTTGGGTGATTGTAAGATCTCATGATTATCCTCAAGTGAATCCATATCCTCAAATAGTGAAGCATCATTCTGACTCTTATTTACGTTAAATAGATTGCTAATCCTCGAATTCATATGCTCCATCATCTGGTTCAAGGTCTTAAGTGCTGTCATCATGAAAGGTGAATCCAAAATCCCAAGATCGGGTGAGTGGGATGAGGGTGGGTGAGAATCAAAGTTCGAATCCTGAAATAATGGGTTAGGCAGATATGTATAAAATTAGGAGGAAATTCCACCTGGAAAAAGGAAGGTGGATGGGCTGGAGGGTGCGAGGAATCCGTGATGATCGGATTAAAATAACTCTAGTCGGCCATCTCCGAAAACAAGAGAAAATGATCAGGAGAGCACGAGAGTCAAGTCAAAAGATGGTAAGAAAAAGGCGTAAATGCGTAGAAGGATCTAGGAAAATGATCAGGTGAGCATGAGGGTCATGGAAAAAGATTGGAAGAAAAAGGCGCAAATGCGTAGAAGGATCTAGTATGCACACAAGCAATCAAACACAAAACAAACTCCCAGTTCACCAACTCAACGCAATGTAAAGACCATGAAGGTTTGGTCAATTATCTTATCAATTGGTGAGAATGCAATCTATCAGAGTGGTTTAAGCGAGTTGTTAGGAAGCCAATGCTCCTAGGAGATTGTCCCAATCTCATAATTAGTTTTTTCCCAGCCAGTATGGGTGTGGACCATTTATAGGCTACCCGATCTTCCCACTCTGCTAAGGAAGACCCAGATCGATTACCGGTTGCCCGGTGAAGTCCTCACTAGAGAACAACTAATCACAAGACAGTAGTCTTAAGAGAGTTTGGGGTGGTTCTATCTTGGTGTGCGGGTCGCTCTCTCGCTGCAGATAAATCAAACAAGGTAGGGGTTACTCTCCCCCAAAATAATAATTTTTCCTTATTTTATTTTAGGGTCGAGTTTTCTTTAGCAGTCTCGAATTTTGCGTAGTTGTCACTTTGTTTGAATATTTTCAATGAATCGCATATCGAGTTTCCAATTTCCTTTTTAACTAATGTGAGTGAAAATAAGGAAGGAGATCGAATATGCCAATGCGCAATTAAACACTATGATGCATGCAGGGGTTAGAGATGCGTACCTTATCGCCAGTACTCTACATGCAGGGTGATCCGCACAGAATTTAAATATAGAAAAATAAACTAACCTATATGCAAATGAAAGCGAACCGTCCTAACAATAACTTCTATTAACGGGCAAGAACAAATTAAATTTGACTAAGTCGAATTACGTTATATTCTATACGTACAGAAATTCTTGTTTAGGGTATTTGGACCTAATTAATTACATGGCTCAAGCAAATTAATTAAAGCAATCAATAGGTAGCTCACAAAATCCGTAGGAAACAAAGAAAAATAAGGCGATGAAAACAAAACTGGTGAGGTCCCCCAAGTGCACCGGCACTTGCTGAAACAGGCCCTGCAACAACTGAATGTCCTTTTTACAAGAATTCAAATGCTAGAAAGAAATA